>ML776555.1:740384-785192 GCA_009831015.1 Picea engelmannii | reverse complement strand
CCTCTACAAATCTTGTTACTCAGAAAATGCTTACAATGAGAATGAGAATGAAATAGATGAGAAGTGGAAGGAGGAGAATGCTATTTGTTTCCACAAAAATGTGATACTCCATGCAAATATTCAATTTTTGATAGCCTTTGCCTTTATTTCATCCTCTTTGGTTGCTAAAAAAATAAACTCTCAAATGAAAAAGAACTCTCGTGTAAAAGAGAAATATCTCCTACTTATATGCTACTGGGGAAAAACATGCCCAATATTTGGTTAGGAAAGAATATTTGAGGAAATAAATGAGAAACTTCAATTTCCCACAGGTTATTTAACCAAAATATTTATTAACTTGAGATTTGGGGCCACCACTCTTTATTAATCCTACAAAATTAGGGCCAAGCATGTGAGTTCCAACTTAAAAATGGCTATGCCACCCACATGGAGATTATTTGCCAAACATCTTCTCTTCATAGGGTCACTTGTTTCTTTGGAGTATAGACCTTTATTTTCCTTTAAATATATATGCATTCAAACACATTCTGATCCAGGTGGATATCAGTGGCCACCACCTCTTCCAACTGGCTCACATACAGTTTTCATCTTAGCAGTTTTTTTCTATCTTTTTGGGTCCTAAACTTTTGGGATCATTTTGAGGCCCTAAACAAAGTTGTTTGGGCCCTACACAATCACACTATAGAGTAGGTCAAAGTGTGTTACCATAATGTGTATTCCTCATATAGACCTTTCCAATGGGCTATCGTGCACCTAAAATGAAGTTTGTATGAAAAAGTTACGACCTTGGGAAGTTGATGTGCCAACTTACCCCATAGAGGCCCACATGAATTTTGGTGCTTCATCTCCTAGGGTTAGGTTTTTGGATGTCTAGGGTTTTCTAATTACTTCTTGATGCTAAAAATTCCTGGAGGCCTCATTTTAATGTGATAAGGAGAATGTGTGTAGCCACCACATGTCTTCTCAAATATTTTCTACCACCATTGAAGCAAGATTGTTTAATTCTGCATTTTACAATTTCAGCAGATTTCTTTATTGAATAGAAGTTAAGTTTCACTATATCTCTGTCATTTTTCTTTGTATATATGTTTTAATGTTATAGATATATGTTTCATTTTTTTCTGCTCATAAATCCAGATGAGTGGTATCATAGTAGTTTGTTCTTCATTTTTTTCTATGTGCATGTCCCCAACGAGGTCAAGCTATAAGCAATTGGGACTCGAACCAGTTGAGCCTTTTCAAGATCGACCTCACCGAACCCAATGGATGCCCATGGGGGAAGAAAAGAGAGACCATGGGGCATGAGATCCCTTTAAATTATTTCTCAAGGAATTCCTCTCACAACAAAGAAATGAGATGATGGATAATTTAGCGTAAATCCTTTAGTGACTCCCAACAAGCGATGTATCTTCCTCGAGCGAAGGCGCCACCCCCTTCAAGGTACATATCAAATTTGATATTCCTATATTTGAAGGTCAAATAGATGTGGATGTTGTAGACAAATGGTTAAACCTTCTAGATGGGTATTTTTGTGTCCATAACTTTTTCGATAGATAAAAGATTACATTTTTGCTCCTTAAGGTTGTCCCCCATGTCAAAGATTGGTGGGAGACTTTCTGTGAGAAAAAGGAAATAGAGGGATCTACATTATTTGTAGTCCCACCCACTTGGGGTTATTTCATGGATGTTATTAAGGAACAATACTACATTGTTGGATGTTATGACAAATTATATACAATATGGACCACACTGCAACAGGAAAGGGACCAAATAGTGCCATAGTTCACCAATGTCTTCCATACCTTGCAAACCAATCTAGGTGTCAAAGACTCTAAGCAACATATGGTGATCGATTATCGTGATGGTCTGCATAGATACATCCAGACATAAATGGAGTTTATGTACATCTTTTCCTTGGGCGTGACCTATCGATGTGCTATCAAAATCATGTAGAATATTAAACAAAAGACGCGACAGTTTGGGTCTGCAAACCCTTCACAGTAGAAGAAGGGAAAAGGAAGCCCCAACCCACAGAACAAAGAGCAGAGAAAGGATGGATAGCCTCAGGACAACCAGTCTAAACCATAAAAAAATAAGGAGAATGGGAAGACCAAGAAACACACTAGGAAATGGTGTGAGTTCCATAAGATCCCCTGGAATAACACCATTGAATGTCACTCAAAGAAGTCATTGGTGGCCAATGTGAAAGCCTCTGAATCATATGTGATCTCAAACTCTAAGTCCAAAACAGAGAAAGGGACATGGATCATTGATGCAGAACCCAATTCCACCGTTGTTACCAACAATGTCTAGCTTGGTGAACCTAATGAACTAGAGGAAGGTGAGCTCCTCTTTCATTCATAGATGTGGCTGAAGAGTACTCTCTTGTACTTCATTGTTGATAGCAGTAGCCAAAAGAACCTCATCTCAGTGGAGGTCATCAAGAAGTTGGATCTTCCGACAACACAACACCCACAACTATACACCATCATATGGCTCCACCAAGGGATTTATCTCTGCATTAGCCAACTGTGTCTCTTGGCCTACAACATCAAGCCTTTCAAATATGAGGTATTGTGTGATGTTTCCCCCTTGAAGTTTGTGATGTTATTTTGGGCCAAAATTATTTATGGAAATGTCATGTTGTAAATGAGTCTAGACCTCATAGTGTTATTATTACTTTGGACAGGAAATTGTATAGGACACCCAAGGTAGTCCCATCAACTGCCATTTACTTGATCTCTTCCAAGTAATGCAGGAAGGTCATCTCTCAAACCAAGAAGTTTGTCTTCTTCAATATTCATGCTCAAAGTGAGTGGAAGGTTGCAGCCACATCCATGGCCTCTGTGACAAGTCTCTCCACACAACAAAAGTAAGTGGATAAGGTCGTGGAAGAATACAAAGACATCTTCTCCTCACCCACTAGGGTACCTCTACATTGTTAGGCCAAGCACTAAATTGATTTGACCCCCAACTCACTGCTACATAATGGGTCAGTCTGTCATCGCTCTCTATCATAAAATGAGGAAATCAAGTGCCAGATCCAATATTTTCTCGAAGAGGGGCACATCCGACCAATATCATCACCTTGTGGAAGCCTAATTGTGCTTTTGTAGAAGAAATATGGGACATGGAAGCTATGCATTGATTATAGGGCCCTAAATAAAATCACAATTAGGAATCGGTACCCAATTCCCCGAATTGATGATCTCCTTAACTAGCTCAAGGGAGACAAATACTTCAGCAAGATTGATCTAAAGTCTAGTTACCATCAGGTCCCAATAGAGAAGACCGATGTATGGAAGATTGCCTTCAAGTCCAAAGAAGGTCTTTTTGAATGATTGGCCATGCCCTTTGGCTTGAAAAATTCCCCAAAAACTTTCATGAGGATGATGGATGATATCTTGCAGCCTTTCACTAGTTCTTTTGTTGTGGTCTATTTGTATAACATCCTCGTCTTCAACAAGAGTTGGGAGGAACACTTGTAGCATATTCAACAAGTTTTTCACACTCTGCGGCAACATAATCTATATGAAAATTTGTAAAAACACTCCTTAGGCATGAACATGGTCCAGTACCTAGGATACATTGTTGATGAGCATGGTGTGCATGTGGATCTAGCCAAGATCCAGGTCATCAGTGAATGGTCAGCCTTGACCACACTCACTGAGCTTCGGAGCTTCTTAGGCCTTGCCAATTTCTATCGCAGGTTCATGTTGGGATTATCCCACATTGCATAGGCCCTTAGCCAAGTGACCAGGGGTGGTGGCAAGGAGAAATTTGTGTGGGGCCAGTCACAAAAGAAATCGTTCGATGATTTGAAGCAACTCATGTGCTCATCCTTGGTACTCTTGTCACCCAACCTGCACCAGGCTTTTGAGATTGAGACAGATTCTTCAGACTATGTTGTGGGTGCAGTTCTCACTTAGCATGGACTCCTCGTGGTGATCCAAAATGGATCCAAGAAAGCCTAAAAATAAAATTTATCAAAATCGAACGAAACTAGCGCCATTTCATTGGGATCATCGCATCGATTCCATCCATGTATTATTTTTCAAAAATGGACACCGTATGTGAAAGTTGTCGCGTTAGGATCGATTTCCCAAACAAGCAAAAAAATTCAAAATCAACTGTCAACAGGTCATACTGCTGACATCATCAATATGTCAGCATGGTATGGTAGTGATGTCAGCATTACGTCATGATTAGTTCAGCAGGGACATGTGGCAGCACAAGGAGGTGACATGTGTCACTCATTTTTGGCATTTTCAAGATGAGTTGGCACGGTACGAATTTTGACACATGGCACTGTAAGGATGTTGACACATGGTAGGCTTAGGGTACAACACATGGTTGTACCAACATGAAATGGAACCAGTGAAATAATGATATGTGGTAGGTATGGTAGTGACATGGTAAGATGATAGGTTGACACGTTTCATACGACACTAAGTCGTCAAATGCGTTGGAAGGTTGACATGGCGATCCACTGGGCAGTTGACTGTGTGTATGGTGGCCAATCCAGAGGCGACACATGGCCCAATCATAGGGTGCCACATGGCACCCTGGATATGGAAAATGTGGGCCAGTTCAAAAAAAAAAAATTCCCTCAGTAGCAATCAAACACTCTACCTCCTCCATAGCCCAAGACTTCGGAACAAGCGCCAACTGCCCGAGATACACATGATTCTTGTTATACATGTGGAAGAATTTGCATTTAAGTTGAATGTTGTCATAGGTTTGGGGATAAGCCTCGGTCGAAGGGGGGCTAGTCCATGACCAGGGAGCTATGACTAGGAGCATAGACCGAATGGGATGACACTGGGTGCTAGTCCGAGGCCATATGGTATTCCATACGACCTGGAAAGAGGGCTAGACTAGAGGTTAGAGTGCCAACACTTAGATCTTGGCCATATGGAACACTCCATATGAGAAGGATCCTAGAGAAAGAGGTTTGTGTGCAAAAGTTTTGCAAGGAGTGGGTTTTAAACTATAATATATGATTTTTTATGATTTTCAGCCTGATTTTCAATGGATTTTGGCTTTTTGGGGGGGATTTGGAGCCCAAAAAGAGGCCATATCTTGAGGAAAAGTTGGTATTTGATTCTCAACTCAAATATTATAAAAAATAGAGGTTCTTGCCAGCCTTGGGAGGTTCAGAAACAACAGAATAATACAAATCCTAAGTCATTTTTATGCAGGGAAGCCATTGAGGAAGCGAACTTTGGAGGCCAATTCTGGGAGCTACGCTCAACCTTTTTCAGTGTCGTCAGTTGTGTTGGATTCTTGAGGTCGATCAGAACACATCCATACCAGTTTTTAATCCTTTTGAGATACTTCTATAGTAATTTTTCAACATTGGAGATAAATAATAAAATCCTCCCCCACTGAGACAAAGACCCAGAGACGTAGGAAACCTTGTTGAACTCCGTTAACAATCTTGTTGTTATGTTTTTTTGTTACTTATGTTTACTTTCTGATCTGCATTATTTATGATGGTTGCAACATTCTTTCATTAAGTCTCCTTCCTTATTTAATTTTTTGAATGTAATTTAACATATGCTTAAAACTCAACCAAGTCTTTAAAACATCATTTTCGGATCACGTAGCCTATCATGGTGACACGCTATCAGATATATTTTGTAAGTGCCCCATTTATGACATATAAATTTACTTCGTTGTAAAATCCTCCCACTTGTGGAGGCATTACATTCTCAAGAAGGAGACAGTCATCCACACTGATCATAAGCCTCTACAGTTCATGAAGACACAAAGAAAATTACAGAATGATCGCCATCAAAAGTGGTCCACATACTTGCAGTAATTCCATATCAACATCAAGTATAAGACAAGGAGCACGAACCAGGTCGTTGACTTCCTCATTCAACCTCCATTTGCAGCGCTAACCATGGTGCTACACTCTTGCAGGCATGATACCTCTCAATGGCCCCAACTCGACGAGAGAGATCTTGACTTCGCCACTACCTACCATATGTTGGGAAAAAACATAGTTGTCACTGATTTCCATATTTAGGACAAGTTCTCATGCCATCTAGGCCATATCTATGTCCCATCAAGCGAGCGAGTGAAGCTAATTTGGGAATCTCACTACAATCAAGTGGCAGGACAATCCAGCAAGGAAAATACAATGGTAGTGTTTCAAAACAATTTATATTGGTCAAAAATTTGACAAGATGTCAACAAGTATATCAAGTCCTGCACAGCTTGCACCATTACCAAACCAACCATTAAGAAACAAGGCATGTACACCCCTCTTCCTATTCCTGATAGGCCCTGGGAATCCATCTCGATGGACTACATGTCGGGCCTTCCTTCAACCAAGTAGGGAAATGACTGTGTTTTGTGGTTGTTGATCAATTTTCCAAGATGACGATTATGTTTGCTTGCAAGAAGAGAATCACAACGGAGGCCACTGCCAAGCTCTTCTATGAAAGAGTGTGGGTACATTTTTGGATACCACAAATCATCATCTCATATCAGGACAGTCGGTTTCTCAACACATTCTATTCGAGCCTCTGGTCACAACTGGACACCAAGCTCACCAAATCCATGGCCTTCCACCCCCAAATAGATGGCCAAACCGAAGTCATCAACAAGATGATTGTACATATCTTGTGCATGTACAACTCCAAGCATCTATGCACATGGGATGAGAGTCTTCCCTATGTTCAACACAATTACAAGAGTTCCATACATAGCTCAACCGGCCATAGCCCCTTTCAGGTGGGGTTGGGATTTCAACCATTGGATCCCATGGATGTTGCACTACCCCTAGCATCTACATAAGCATAATCATCCCATGCTCAAACTGAAGCCGAAAAATCCACCCGGCTCATTGAATGAATCCATCACATCCACCTACAAGTTCATGATATTTTACAAAAGTACAATGCCAAGTACAAGAAAAACCATGATAAACATCGGGTGCCACACAAGTTTCAGATAGGAGATAAAGTTTGGTTACACTTGCAGAAAGAACGCCTTACAAGACCCCATCAGAAGCTTCTTCCACTCCGCTATGGACCTTACACCATCACCAAGGCTATGGGTGACAATGCTTTTGTACTCAACATTCCCCCCTTCCTTGGCTTTCACCCAATGTTTAATGTGGACCTCCTTCATCCATACTTTCCACCCTTATAAGACACCTCATAGATAACAGAAAAATTGACACCGAAAGAGATCAACCCTGACTACATGGAACATGCATCCACTGATCAAATCATGGAAACAAATGTCAAGGTCACTCGCCAACAAAAGCTTCAACTTTATCATGTTGTCAAAGCAGAGCAGCTCCTACACTAAGGCAAGTGGCTCACCCGATGCCAAATTCAACAGAAATTTCCTCATCTGATGGGGGAAATCAATGCAATGGAGACCATTTCTTCCTAAGGAGGGAATATTGATCTGGGTAGATATTGGTGGCCACCCACCTCTTCCAATTGGCTCACATATAGTTTTCATCTTGGTAATTTGTTTCTAGCTTTTCGGGTCCTAAACTTGTGGGGTTGTTTTGAGGCCCTAAACAACATTTTTTGGGCCCATCGCAATCACACTATAGATGGAGTCAAATTGTTATGTCATAATGTGCATTCCTCGAATAAACCTTTCCAATGGGCTATCATGTTCCTAAAACGACGATCGTATGCAAAAGTTATGACCCCGGGAAGTTGATGTACCAACTTACCCCATCGGGGCCCACATGAATTTTGGCACTTCATCTCCTAGGGTTAGGATTTTGGATGTATAGGGTTTTCTGATTACTTATTGATGCTAAAAAGGCATAGAGGACTCATTGTATTGTGCTCAGATGAATGCATGTAGCAGCCACATCTCTTCTTATAGATTAGCTACCACCATTCGAGCAAGATTGTTTCATTCTTCTTTTTACAGTTTCAGCAGATTTCTTTATTGAATAGACGTTAAGTTTCATTGTTCTCTATATATCTATGTTAGTGTTATAGATCAGTTTTTCATTTCGTTCCTCTCATAAAACCGGATCACATTCAAACTTAGGTGATGTAGGGCCTATTTGAGTAACTAGGTTTGATCCCTAAAATCGAGCCAAGAAACACTTCGAACATGTGAGGAGGAATCGAGCCCAATCTAGAAAGTGGGCCAAGGAAACACTTCAAATAGGTGAGGAGGGAACTGATTCCTCAATAGAGAATGATCTAGAAATTGGGCCAAGGAAACACTTCGAATGGGTGAGGAGGTATCTAATTCCTCAATTAATCCCGATTTAGAAATTGGGCTAGGGAAACACTTTGAATAGGTGAGGAGCCCAATTCCTCAATTGGGCCCAATCTAGAAATTAGGCCAAGGAAATAGTTTGAAAAATTGATTTCCAATTTGTTAATCGAGATGGAAGCAAAGTTTGAACAAGGAAGAAAAGTTTGAACCTATTTTTGAATGTTGTTGCATGTTCTAGGTCATCCTTCCTTGGAGAATTAAATTATGTTAAAATATGGAAATAATCCTTTCTCTTTCCCCACCTATGTAGGAAATGATCATGAAAATTCCACCAAGTGGATATGGAGTTAGTTGGAATATTCACTAATACTGACGGGTGTGAATCAATATTAGGTACTTTTTACCACTTTTAATCACAAAATGTAAGTATTTAAGATATCAACAATTTAGCACTTATGATTGCATTCAAGATACCATAAACATATAACCACAAATACACAGTACACAAGAATTTTACATGGAAACCCAAATGGGAGAAAACCATTGAATGCTTTCTTAATATATCAGAAGATTACATTTATAGGAAGCACCAACTTCCAAAATTATCCAACACCAACTAGAAGGAGCCACCAACCCCTTTTTTACAGGATCTAACCTAAAGAAAGCTACAACTCCCTAAATTCTCCAGTTCCAACTGGAATGATTCAGGTGGATATTGGTGGCCACCCACCTATTCCAACTGGCTCCTCTTGATAGTTTTTAGTCCAGCATGTTCTTTTGTACTTCTTTGTAAATGTGGGTTCTATACTTTTGGGGTTGTTTGAATCCCTACACATATTCTACGTGGATACGGGTGGCCTCCAACTTAATCCAACTGGCTTATTTTATATGTTTTCATGTCATCACATATTGTTGTACTTCCAGGTCCATTTTAGGGCCCTAAACAGTGTTTTTTTGGCTTGCCACAGTCAAATTGTAGATAGAGTTAGATTTTGACGACGTAATGTGTAGTTCTAGAAAATATCTTTTTAATGGGCTATCACACACATAAAACAAAGGTTGTATGCAAAATTTACGACCCCCGGAAGTTGAGGTACCAACTTACCCATAGGGGCCCACATAATGTTTTGTGTTTCATCTTCTAGGGTTAGGTTTTTGGATGTCTATGGTTTTGGAATTCATGAGTAATGTTAAAAATGCCTCTGAAGCCTCATTGTAATAATTCTTCGTAGACAAATGTGTGTAGAAGCCACATCTCTTCTTAGAGATAGCTACCACCATTCGAGAAAGTGTTTCGATTCTGCAGTTATATAGTTTCATCTTATTTCATTTATTCAATATAAGATATTGTTCATTGGATATATGTGTTGTTCTTCATATATCTGTGTTTATTATATTCAGTCTTTTAATCAGTTCGTTCTTCTCCTAAATCTGGATCAGTGGTATCAGAGCAGTCATCTCTTCATTTATTTTTCTTCGTGCATGTCCCCAACAAGATCTGGGTACAAGAAGTTGGGACTCGAACCAATCATCTGTTCCAACATCGACTGCATCGAGCCCGACAACAACCCATGGGAGACTAAAATAAAGATGATGGAGTAGGATATCCTTTTAAAATTTTGCTCGAGGAAGCCCTTGAGTGACAAAGGAACGAAATGATGGAAAACTTCGCGCAGATCCTTTGGTAGTTGCCCATAGGAGAAGCATCTTCATCAAGTGTCCATGCAACCCCCTTCAAGGTACAAGTAAATTTTGATATTCCATTATTTGAAGTATTGATAGATGTGGATGTTGTAGATAAATGGTTGAATCTGCTCGAAGGGTATTTTTTCGGTCCATATTTTTTTTGATAGGGAAAAGATTACTTTTTCACTCCTCAAGGTCATCCCCCATGTTAAGGACCAGTGGGATACTTACTCTAAGAAAAGGGCCACAAAGAAATCTGCAATATTTTTTATTTCCCCTACATGGGATTCCTTTCAGGATGCCATTAAATAATAGTACTACCCTATTGGAAGTTATGAGGACCAATACACCAGATGGACCACCATGTGTCAAGAAAGGGACTAGATAGTACCAAATTTCAACAATATTTTCCATACCCTGTGCACCAAATTGGGTATCAAAGAATTTGAGCGACATATGGTGCTCAAATACCACAGATGTTTGCATAGATACATTCAAACAAAAATAGAGTTTCTGGACATCACCTCATTGGGTACGGCTTATAGATATATTTTCAAGATTGAGCAGAAATTTAAGCAAAAGAGGCGAGAGTTTGGATCTGAAAAAGCCTCACAACCAAAGCAAGGAAAAGGTTTTCCCAACCCATACAGCAAGGGATAGAGAAAATATGGCCACTCTCAGGACAACCAATCCAAGCAGCAGCACAAGAACGACAATGAGAAGATGAAGATGAACACGGGAAAATGGTGTGAATACAATAAAATCTCTTGGAACAACACTGAAGAATGTCGCTCAAAGTAGTCACTCGTGGTCAAGCTGAGGGATTTCGAGTAAGAGGTCGATTCTGATTCTGAATAAAATCCATAAGGAGGGAAGCCTATTATCGATGTTGAACCCAATGCCACTGTCACTACAACCAAATTCCAGCCAAGTGAAACAGAAGAACCAAAGGAAGGGGAACGCCTCTTTAACTCACAGATGTGGGTAAAGGGGTCTCTGCTTCATTTCATTATTGATATCATCAGTTGGAAGAACCTGATCACAGCATAGGTCGCCAATTGGCTAGACTTGTCGATAACACCGCACCGGTAGCCCTACACCATCAGCTGTCTTCACCAAGGAAGAGATATTTGTGTTAGCCAATAGTGTCATCTCGATGTTGAACCCAATGCCACTGTTTCTAACACCAAAGTTCGGCCAAGAGAACCAGAAGAACCAAAGGAAGGGGAACACCTCTTTAACTCACATATGTGGGTAAAGGGGGCTCTGCTTCATTTCATTGTCGATAGCATTATTTGGAAGAACATGATCACAGCATAGGTCATCTATTGGATATACTTGTCGATAACACCGCACCCGCATCCCTACACCATCGACTAGCTTCACCAAGGAAGAGATCTTCGTGTCATCCAACAGTGTCATCTCCCCTATGACATCAAGCCTTTCAAAGATGAGGGATTGTGTGATATTTCTCCCCTTGAATTTTGTGATGTTCTTTTAGGACAACCATATTTGTGGAAGCGTCATGATGTGTATGAGTCTAGACCCCGCAATGTTATTATTACTTTGGGTATACAATTGTACAGAATACCGGAGGTAGCACCACCTACCACCATTTCTTTAATCTCTTATAAGAAATACAGTAAGGTCATTTCACAGACCAAGAAGTTCTTCTTCTTTGTGATCCGTGCTCATAGTAAGCAAAAGGTTGCCACCACATTTGTGGCCTCTACACAGAGCCTCTCTTTGTAGAAGAAGCAAGTGAGTGGGAGCATGAAAAAGTACATAGACATCTTCTCCTCACCCATCGAGGTACCTATGCACTGCCAAGTCAAGCATCTGATTGATCTAACCCCTGGTGCACCTCTTCCAAATGGACCAATCTATCGTTGCTCGCTGATGGAAAATGAAAAAATCAAGCTTCAGATCTAAGAGATTCTTCAAAAGGGTCACATCAGACCTAGATCCTCCCCTTGTGGAAGCTTGATTGTACTGGTGCAAAAGAAGGATGGGACCCAGAGACTCTACATTGATTACAGAGAATTAAACAAAATCATATTCAGAAATCAATACCCAATTCCCAAGATTGATGACCTTCTTGACCAACTCAAGGGGGGGAATTTCTTTAGTAATATTGACCTGAATTCTAGCGACCACTAGGTTCCCATCGAACCAACTGATGTCTAGAAGACAAATTTCAAATCTAAAGAAGGTCTCTTCAAATGGTTGGTCATGCCCTTTGGCCTAACAAATGCACCAGCCATTTTCATGAGGTTGATGGATGATGTATTGAGACCCTTCACCAACTCTTTTGTGGTGGTATATTTGTATGACATCCTCATCTTCAGGAGAACTTGGGAGGATCACATGCGACATATTCAGCAGGTTTTGAGCACTCTGTAGTAGCACAAGTTATATGCCAACTTGGAAAAAAATTCCTTTGGCATGAACAAGGTCCAATACTTGGGCTACATTGTTGATGAGCATGGGGTACATGTCGATCCTGCTAAGATCCAAGTCATTTGTGACTGGCCAGCCCCGACCACACTAATCAAGCTTTAGAGATTCTTGGGACTGGCCAACTTCTACCAGCGGTTTGTGTTGGGATTCTCCCATATTGCATGGGCCCTCAGCCACGTGACAAAGGGCGGTGGCAGGGAAAATTTCATGTGGGGGAAGAAAAAACAACGATCATTTGATGATATGAAGCATCGCTTATGCTCAACTCTAGTACTCTCCTTTCCCGATCTGCAACAACCGTTCGATATTGAGACTGATGCATCTGACTATGTTGTAGGTGCATTTCTCACTCAACATAATCATTCGGTGGCATACCATAGTGAGACACTCTCATATAATATCTGAAAAATACCCCAACTATGACAAGGAAATGTATTCCATTGTACAAGAATGTAATTAATGGAAACATTACATTCTGGGAAAGGAGACGATCATCCACACTGATCACAAGCCTCTGCAGTTTATACAGACACAGTGCAATTTGCAGAATGACCACTATCAGAAGTGGTCCACCTACCTGAAATAGTTCCATATCAACATCAAGTATAAGACAGGGAGCACAAATCATGTCATTGACTGACTCAATCGACCTCTCGTGGCTGCACTCACCACTATGCTCCATTCCTCTAGACATGACACATCTGAGTGGCCCCAACTTTATCAGCAAGATCTATACTTTTCCACCACCTATCATCTCTTGGGTACAAGCGCGACTATCACCAATTTTCATATTTAAGATGGTTTTTTATGCCATATGGGCCATCTCTGTGTTCCTACAAGTGAGCGTGCAAATCTGATTTGGGAATCCCACTACAGTCAGATGGCAGGACATTTTGGCGTGGAGAAAACTATGGTCATTCTCCAGAAACACTTGTATTAGCCAAAAATTCGACAGGACGTCAACAAGTATATCAGATCTTTCATTTCCTGTGTCATTTCCAAGACAACCATCAAGAAGCAGGGATTATACACCCCTCTTCCTACCCCTGAGAATCCTTGGGAATCCATCTCGATGAATTACATGTCTAGCCTTCTGTCCACCAAGCAAGGCAATTATTGTGTATTTGTGGTCATTGATTGGTTTTCAAAGATGGCCATCCTCACAACCTACAAGAAGAACATCATAGTGGCAGATGATGCCAAGCTATTCTTTGAACGAGTGTGGGTCTGTTTTTGGATACCATGGACCAGACTAGTACAACAAGTTTGTCAACACATTTTGGTCAAGTCTCTGGTCATTGTTGGACACCAAGCTCACTAAATCCAATGTTTTCCACCCCCAAACATGGGATGAGAGTCTCCCCTATGTTCAACACAATTACAGCAAGGCTCTCCATAGCTCCACCAACCATAGCCCATTTCAGGTGGGACTGGGATTCCAACCCTTGGGTCCCATTGATGTTTCACTACCTCTTGCAATAGAAATACTCTTCACATGTTTAGTCTGAGACCGAAAAAGCCACCAGATTCATTGAGTGGATTCAACACATCCTCCAACATGTCCATGAGATTTTTCATAAAGCCAATGCTAAGTACAAGCAACTCCATGATCAACACAGGGTATCGCACCAGTTTTAGGTTGGAGACAAGGTTTGGTTACATTTGCAGAAGGAGCGTCTTACAAGGCCCCATCGAAAGCTCTAACCACTTCATTATGGGTCTTACACCATCACCAAGGTTGTGGGTAGGAATACTTTTCAACTCAACACTCCACCCTTCCTTGGCTTGCACCCAATGTTCAATGTGGACCTCCTTCAGCCATATTTTCCACCATTATTGGACACCTCAGAGATCGCAGAACAACTGACACCAAAAAATCTCAACCCTGACTGCATGGAATAGGACTCCACTGATCAGATATTGGACACACATGTCAAGGGCAGTTGCCAGCAGAGGATCCAGCTTTATCGATTTTCAAGGTAGGGCAAATCCTCCACCAAGGAAAGTGGCTCACCTAGGGCCAAATTCAATAGAATTTTTCTCACCTGGTGGGGGAACTCAATGCAATGGATATTTTTGGCCACCCAACTATTCCAACTGGCTCCTCTTGATAAGTCCTAAGGGGGGGAGGAGTTATCCAGGTGGATATTGGTGGCCACCCAACTATTCCAACTGGCTCCTCTTGACAACTTTTAGTCCAACACGTTCTTTTGTACTTCTTTGTAATTGTGGGTTCTACACTTATGGGCTGTCTGAATCCCTGCACATCTTTCAGGTGGATATTGGTGGCCTCCCACTTAATCCAACTAGCTTATTTTGTATGTTTTCATTTCAGCACATCTCGTCGTACTTTCGGGCCGTTTTGGGGCCCTAAACAATGTTTTTTTGGCTCACCATAGTCAAACTATAGGTGAAGTCATATTTTGATGGTGTAATGTGTAGTTTTCAAAAATACCTTTCCAATGGACTATCACGTGCCTAAATTGAAGGTCATATGAAAAAGTTACGACCCCGGGAAGTTGAGGTGCCAACTTACCCAAAGGGACCCACATAACTTTTGGCATTTCATCTCCTAGGGTTAGGTCTTTGGATGTCTAGGGTTTTGGAATTCATGAGTAATGTTAAAAAGGCCTCTGGAGCCTCATTGTAATCATTTTTCTCAAATGGATGCGCGTAGCAGTCACATCTCTTCTCAGAGATAGCTACCACCATTCAAGAAAGTGTTTCAGTTATGCAGTTTTACAGTTTCATCCTATTTCATTTATTCAATAGAAGAGATTGTTCACTGAATATTTGTGTTGCTCTTCATATCTCTGTGTTTATTATATTCAGTCTATTAATCAGTTTGTTCCACTCCTAAATCTAGATTATGGAAGGATTTTCCAACCTAAAGGAAGCTACAACTCCCTTTCCTTTCCCCTTCCTTCTGCCCTTAAATATAAATGATAGACTCAACCTGTCACTGTTACTATTACTGATATTGATACATCATCATCATCAAAGATAACACAACCACATAAACTTATTCCAAGATCTCCAAGAATATACTCCAAATCATGTGCTCAAAATCACCATGATATGAATCAAACTATGTACCCAAGACATGCCTCAAGCATGTATCAATACCTCCAAGATATAACCCTCAAAACATACATAAATACATACCTTTAATCGTGAGGAACAACTTGGTGCATTGGATATCAGATATTCATACCTTCTTCAACTTTAGCATAGATACATGATTCACCATAAGGGGACCACTTTGGATACTTATTCAAATACACCCATCACTTCTAAAGGCTTCCAAACTTTATTCAGGGATTCTTCTAGGGTTGACATCAATGAAAACCAATTTTCCAACAGAGTTGGTTGTCAAGTTCTTAAACCGTGATATAGCATCCCCTTCCAAGGAATACACAAAGAGATGCATGAAAAAATATTCATGCTCAACAATGAGGCTATTAGTGAAATCTTGAAATGTTGTGATATGTTCATTACCACATTTGGAGTCACTTCCACTGAACTTTGAAAGGGTTTTTAGATATCCATTAGGAAAATGTTGAAGGGTTGTAGGAAAGACCGCATGTTGATATATTGTAGCCAACCAAGGATTGGCATAGCTAGGCCAATTTATTGTCATCGTGACAACTAACACAAAGGGTGAATCATGGTTTTCAAAGTTAGGGGTCTTTGAGCATAAGGGTTTTTTGAAATATTGTAACTTCGAAGAATATTCTACCTGAGAGAGAATTAAATAATATTATTATATTATATTTAATTAGGCCCTATTGTGCCTTAGTAAAATTTGTCCCTATTGTACCTTGACAATTAATTGTAAATTAATAGGGTAAAGTGACAGGTCGGCCCAAACCTAATTATAGACTGGCCAAACCACTATTTATATGAGAGGCCAGTGCCTCATTTTTACACTTACTACTCAACTCTGTTGTGCACAAGTCTTGGAGGAGTAGTTGTTGCAACTGGGGGTGACATCAAGGAGGGTTCTTGGTCTATGTCTTGGTATTTCTTGGTTAAGTGGTGCACTACACTTCCTAGTGAAGGAGAAGACGAGGATATTATGTTCGGTCTTTGGTCTATCTATGTTGAGGAAGTTTTTCTAAGTTTTCTCCCCCATGAGGGTTTCCCATGAAAATTTGTGTCTCTATTGTTTCTTTGATTGCCTCACTTTCATTGGTCTTATTTATGCATCTAATGTGATAAATGATTATAATAATAAACAAGAACTGTAACTGCTAGTTGTATAAGTAAAACTTCAACATGGTATCAGAGCGGGCCTAAAAGAGACCAAATCACAATCCAGATTTCAGTATTGCAGCTACTGCATAATTAGGGTTTCCGCATAAACCCTAAGTGTGATTTTTTCCCTTTTTAAGGAGGATTTTGGGGGAAGTAACCACATCTAGGAGTTTGACCTAGGAGACCACATCTAGTCCTTGGATCATAATTCTGAAATTTAAAGTTTGAAAAAATTAGGGTTTCCTCATAAAACCCTAAGTTGCAGTTGTAGTTGTAGTTGAAGTACCAGCATCAGTTGTAGTTGTAGTGCCAGTTGCAATACCAGTTGAAGTGAAATTTGTTTTTAAGTGTTGGGACTAATTTTTATTGTCCTAGTGCGCCTTAGCCTAACAAATCTCTAGCTAACTTTAAGTTACAAGTTGAAGGACCTTTGAAGTTTTAAAGATTTGTTATTTCTTTCCACTACTATCAGATGGTGCCACTACCTACCAATGTTGTCAAAGGTATGTACTTACATATTTTTAAAATTTTATAATTATTTTAAAGGGTACTTGCAGGAGAAAGGATGCTTTGTCTAAACAACAATCGTAGATCCAGGGCGATCTCAGATCCAACAGATTCAAAGGAACTATGAACCCCAGGTTTGATTACTTTGATATGCATCTACTTGTTATGGAATTATTGTAATCTTATCAATATCCATGTTTCATTTTGATATGTTGAATTTATCATACTAACCATTGGTCAAAACTAAAGTCAAAGTATTAGATTGATTAAAGTTGAGATTATAGAGTTTATTCCCTAATTCATATTTCTATCAAGATAGCATATTGTCTTAGTACAGAGGAAGGGTTGAAGAAAATACTTATCATATTGAGTGAAGGAGACTCAGAAGAAAAAAAACACTCATTGTTTAGGACAAGACTCCAGGTTCCAGGTTTGATTGATTAAATTGATAAGATTCAAATTTACACATATCAAGTTTGATAAATGGTAAAAACTACATTTGTGATAGAAATCTTTGATCTAGGTGGATATTGGTGGCCACCCACCTATTCCATGGGCTCAAAAAATAGTTTTCCATCTTGGCAGTTTTTCAGGTTTCAAACGTCCGAGGTCGTTTTGAGGCCCTAAACAATGTTTTTTGGGGATTCGAGGTCCAAGAAATTGCCAAATTCATTGGCTTGGACTAGTCAAAAATCGTTCTTCTTGGTTAGACCTTTCCAACGGTGTATCGAGCGCCCCAAATGGAGATCGTATGCAAAAGTTACGACCCTGGGAAGTTGACGTATCAACTACCCCCATCGGGGCCCGCAAGCCTTTTGGCTTTTCATCTTTCAGGATTAGGGTTTTTTATTTTACTTATGTTAAATAGGCCTTTGGAGCCTCATTGTAATGATCATATTCTTCTAAATGCAAGTATCTGTCACATCTCTTCTCAGAGATAAGCTACCACCATTCTAGCGAGTCTTTCACTATGTATTTTTACAGTCTCTGTACATTTTTTTCATTAATATGGCCCTAAAAAATAGCTTCCATAAAACCAATCTAAGCCACAGGAAAAGAAGGCTCACGAGAAGACAAAGAAGGACACTAGAAAATGGTGTTATTTCCACAAAATCCCCTAGCACAACACCAATGAATGTCGTTCAAAAGTCATTGGTGGCTGAGATCAAAAACAAGGAGCCAAACCCTGATTATGAATCTAATTTTGAAAATACTGGTAAAAGACAGATCATCGACGCAGACCCCACTGCTATTTTCATGACTGCAACAATTCAACTAGAAGAACCAACGGATCCAGAAGAGGGGGAGCACATTTTTCAATCACAAATGTGGATGAAGGGGACCCCACTGCATTTTATTGTTGATAGCAGAAGCTAGAAGAACCTCATCTCAACAGAGGTCTTCAAACAATTGGGATTGTCGACAACACCACACCCACAACCATACAACATCGGGTGGCTTCACCAGGGACGAGATCTTCATGTCAGCCAACAGTGTCGATTGTCATACGACATCCAACCCTTCAAGGATGAGGTATTATATGATGTTTCCCCACTGGATGTCTGTGATGTTCTCTTGGGACAACCATATATGTGGAAAATCCATGTTGTTTATGAGTCTCAACTCTGCAGTGTCATTGTTTCTCTGGGGGGTCATCTCTATAGAATATCGAAGGTAGTTCTGACTATTGTTCCACCTAAATAATGTTGCAAGGTAGTATCTCATACTGCAAAATTCAGCTTCTTCACAATCTGTTCAAAAGGTGAACAGAAGGACACTGCAACCAATACAACCTCGCCCCAAGCACCTTATATCCAACATAAGAAAGTTATCAAGGTTCTACAGATAGTCCTCTTATGTAGATCGACTTGTTGAACAGACTCAACCCCTCTAGCAACAACGTCATGACAAGATTCCACAAACCGAGCAGTGTGATGTCTTCAGCAAGGAAAACAATTCACCAAGATTCAAATTCAAAAAATGCTTCCCCCTCTCCCCCAGTAACTCAACGCAATGGATACCATTACTACATAAGGAGGGAGGATTGATCCAGGTGGATATCGGTGGCCACCCACCTATTCCACGGGCTCGAAAAACAATTTTCCATCTTGGCAGTTTTTCGTCAGTTTTTCGGGTTCCAAACTTCCGAGGTCATTTTGAGGCCCTAAACGGTGTTTTTTTGGCCTAGACTAGTCACAAATCTCTCTTCTCGAGTAGACCTTTCCAACGGTGTATTAATCACCCCAAACGGAGATCACATTCAAAAGTTACGCCCCTGGGAAGTTGACGTATCAACTACCCCCATCGGGGCCCGCAAACCTTTTGGCTTTTCATCTTCCGGGGTTAGGGTTTTGGATTTTACTTATGTTAAAAAATCCTTTGGAGCCTCATTGTAACAATCATATTCTTGTGAATGTGATTAGCCGTCACATATATTCTCAGAGATAAGATGCCACCATTCTAGTGATTCTTTCACTCTGTATTTTTACAGTCTCTGTACATTTCTTTCATTAATAGAAATCATGTATTACTGTATCTTTATGTTTATGGTTGCATCTCTGATACATTTTTGTTATATTATTGGATAGCCGTGATATCTCTATGCATTTCTTTATTATATCTCCGCTCTCATTTTGTGTCGAAAATAATCCGGATCAATCTTTGAAAAGTTTTATTATTGAATACTTTGTAGCATGTGAGCACTATTGAGATAAATGCTTACTGTAATCATTTACTAGATATAACTAACATCTTAGGAGAAACTTCTTGTTTTGTTTCTAGGTTACCATGGAGGAACGATTGATCACAACACTAGAAGAGTGTTTCTCTCATTCCTTATTATTGTATTTCTTACTTTTTACCCTTGTTTTAGGTAGGTCATGAGTGATAGCTCTAAAGGAGCTATTGTGACGTTTGTTCTCACTATTTTTTATTATTATTATTATAAAGAGTATCATTCTTGTCTGTTGTTTCTCCATTGTTGTTCATGTTCCAGGAAGGTCACACGTGATAACCCTGAAGGAAGATATAGTGATAGTTGGAGGAGGAAACATATTAAAAGATACTATGAAGTTTTTGTAGACTCAAAAGAAATCAAGACTCTGAATAATCTTGATCTCTAAAAGGATTAGATGGGAAAAATATACATCTTCTCGGACTGGAAGACAAATGCCATGAGTTGAGAAGACTAGATCGTAGCTTCAGAGACCTCTAGGAGAGAAGAAATATCTTGGGAATATTCCCTTGCTTTCGTGACAGAGGAGGAAGCTAGTCAGAAGGACTGGAATATGGATTTTTCCTTGAGACTAGAAGGGAAGTTAGTAGTGACTTCCAAGATTGATCTAACAGAACAAGCATGTTGCAGATAACAATATAAAGATGTACAAAGCCTTATTTATGTCCAGAGGATTCTCCCAGCAAGAGGGAGAACACTATGACGTGACAATTGCTCCAGTAATCGAAGAAATAGTTCCAGTGTTCATGAAGACAGCTAGAAAAACCATGATTTTGATACAGTATGAGATTCATAGGGAGAATTCAATGTATTTAAGATTGAGTTGCCTCCATGAAAGAAGAAAAGCTACCTTTAGTTTCAGATGAAGCTATTTCCATGATAGAGTAGAGGAGTTACTCTCATAGTTCAACAACCACAGTGAGAATAGAGTATTCATTCTCAGCTTCAGAAATAGTAGCTGCAGATGCAGAGTCCTGGTTCCAAAAGGAATAGTTGTAGAAAAAGTGGAGGACATACTTTCAAGTAGTGAGACAAATAGTGCTTTGCAGAAAGAACATACAACCAACACATGATTATGCACATTGAGTTTCAGCTAAGAAAGTGTACTAGGTTGGTACAATGTGATGTGAAAATTTGGTTTTGAAGTACAAGACATGAAGACTCATGTATGCAAGTTGAAACAAGCTCCAAGAGCTTAGTAAAGACAATCTCATCACAAATTGTAAGAGGAAGCTCGTTGCATAATTTGAGATGAAAGACCTAGGCCCGATGCATTATTTCTTAGGTCCTGAAGTATGGTAGAGCCCATAAGAGGTTTTCCTTAATCAAGGAAAGTATGATGTGGAAATTCTGAAGATTCAATATGATGGACTTTAGAGCCATGTCCACTCCTATGGAAACGAATCTGAAGTTATTGGTTGATACTTTGTCAAAAATAGGTTATGTTACTCTATATAGACAAACTATTGGTTCGTTGATGCATATAACGAATACCATACCATATATATGCTTTGTTGTGAACACCTTGAGTTAGTATCTGGTGAAGCGCAGACGTGTTCACCTTGTAGCTGCAAAGTATGTGATGAGATACCTTAAGGGTATGTTGGACTATGGCCTCTATTATACTGGAGACTGTGACTTCATATTGTATGGTCATACTGATTCAAATTGGGTTGGAAGTGCTTCAGAAAGAAAGAGAACTTCGGGATGATGTTTCAATTTGGGGTCAACCATGGATTCATGGAAAAGCAGGAAGCAGTCCAGTATTTATCTCAGCACAACAGAAGCAGAGTACATTGTAGCATGTTCTACCACTTGTGAAGCCATATGGCTTCGAAAGTTGTTAACAAGTCTATTTGACCTAGAGATGGATGCTACTGTGATCTTTTTTGATAACCAAAGATGCATAAAGATGACAGAGAACCCATTGTTCCATGATAAGGCGAAGCACATTGAGATCTGGTACCACTACATTCATGACTTGGTACAAAAGCTCCAGTATGTTGGCACAAATGAGTAGGTTGCAAATGTGTTGACTATGCCTATGTCTCATGTGAAGTTTGATTACTTTTGAGACAAGCTTGGTGTTGTCTGAAAGTACCTCCCTCGAAAGGGGGAGCGATGTTGATGATACTATGGTATCCTGACCAACAACAGGTAGCTTGGTTAGGATTTATATCCTAGGGGAATAATCATCCTTGGGAAAATATCAAAGGTCCGGTAAGGATGGTCAGTCAAAGTACATGTTCATGTATATGCCAGATGTGGTCAGTAGTGGTAGCTCAGTTAGGATTTTATATCCTAGGGAATCTTATGATTCATGGGACGATCTTGAAGGACCGGTAAGGACGGTATGTCAGACTACCACATGGTATCTTATTAGGATTTTATATCCTAGGGAATATTATGATTCTTGGGAAAATCTCGAAGGTCCGATAAGGACGGTCTGTCAGAGTACCATAGATGTTGTTGTTGATTCATTTGCCTCATTCTGTTGCCACATATTGATGTTGATGTTCCAGCTTCATGTTCTTGATGATGTTGATGTTATTCCAGCTTCGTGTTGTTGATGTTGATGCTCCAAATTCATGTTGATGATGATGATGATGTTACTCTAGCTCCACACTGCGGATGGTGATGATGTTTAGTTTCCACTGATGTTGATGATGAGAAACACTTTCGATGACCTATAGATATGACCAAAATTGTTCCCGATGTTGATGACGATGTCCCCTCCTCTTAATGGTGTATTGAGTCTCGTCAATTGTTATTAATGTTATCAATAGAATACCCTTCTTATTAAGGGGGGGTGTTGAAATATTGTAACTTCAAAGAATATTCTACCTGAGAGAGAATTAAATAATATGATTATATTATATTTAATTAGGCCCTATTGTGCCTTAGTAAAAGTTGGCCCCATTGTGCCTTGACAATTAATTGTAAATTAAGAGGGTAAAGTGACAAGTTGGCCCAAACCTAATTATAGGTTGGCCATACCAGTATTTATAAGAGAGGTCAGTGCCTCATTTGTAGACTCACTACTTAGCTCTGCAGTGCGCAAGTCTTGGAGGAGCACTTCTTGCAACTGGGTGTGACGTCAAGGAGGGTTCTTGTTCTAAGTATTGGTATTTCTTGGTTAAGTGTTTTGCTACTCTTCCTAGTGAAGGAGTAGAGGAGGATCTTATGTTCGGTCTTCGGTCTATCTATATTGAGGAAGTTTTGTTGGGTTTTCTCCCCCATGAGGGTTTCCCAGGATAATCTGCGTGTCTCTATTATTTCTGTGATTGCCTCTCTTTCAGTGATCTTATTTATGCAACTAATGTGCTAAATGATTATAATCATAAAGAAGAAATGTAACTACTAGTTGTATAAGAAAAACTTCAACAAGGTTTAGGTACAACAAATGTGGCTATAAGAAGGGTATTTTCCAAGGTTTTTTGAACAAAGAGGTAATGATGACTTTTAGGATGAGATTTAACAAAATATGCAAAATAAGCTTAGAAACCCAACTTGAACAGATGGTGTTAATGAAGAGTTGGATATTGAAGAGATATGCATTGATCCGAGCTCAATCCAACATTATGAGATGGATGTGGAGTCACCAGGTGTGATACCTCTACCTCAAGAGCCATTACTTTCTCACCACAAGTAGCAGATAATTAATAGTAATGGGAATAGTGCTTCATTCCCCAATGGAGTCACCAATAATTTTCCAATGAGCTACAAATACTCAATTATACAAGATGTTGGGTATCATTTTTTACTAGGTTAAAAACCTAGTACATAGATGAACAATGGAGTCACCAATAGATTTTTCATTACATCCGAAGGAGAACTCTGTCCTTGGAAACAATGCCAGTTCCTATGATGTCCCCCAAGTTGTCCCTTATCTCTCACAAAGGAGCCAAATGCTAGGACACAATGTGTAGGATGCACCTTCTTGTTCCACTCTAGGCCTTTGATCCAGTTCTCGATCTAGAGGGGGGGTACCCTCAATATTTCCTAAGGAAAGAGTCCTTGTTTTTCACCCAAGGAAAACTTATTTAAACATATGAAGCTCATAATGGTTTTATAAAAGAGAATAGTGACACATGGAGTTGATCTTTGCTATTGATTTAGAACAATGATAAGATGTTGAATTATATTTTGGAGGTAATTAGTCAATCCCTACTAGCTCAATCAGTTAAGGTGTGGGTTTCGTTTGCTAGGAGACCCAAGTTCAATACCCTTACGATGTGTTTAGTCGAGAGGAGACACCCAAAAATACATCCATGTTCATGGTTGGTGCGGCCCAAGCTAGGTGTGATCCTCGAGTGATTTTGACGGCTTAGATGCCCCTGGGTTATGGATTCTTAGCCAATGGTTGAAAGGTTTTCCCTGCAAGTGATGGAAATTTCTAACTAAAAGAAAAAAAAAAATTGGAGGTAATTCTAAAAAGAGCTAAGAAATAGGGGGTTTACTAGGATTCAACCATGGTAATGATCTTCTAAACATGGGCACCACAATCTAGTTTGGCTTGGAAAATAACTCAGAAAAGATAACAAACACGAACAAAGGAGGGGGTGTAACTAATTTATTATCACATATTTATCAGCCAAAAAACCAACGGGAAAGACAATCTATCCATTAGTTTATTCAACATTATGTAAGATAAAAAATGGAGAGGAAAAACCAACATAACTTGCTTGAATTTATTATGACTAGTGGCAAAAACCTCGATTATGATTTCACAATGAACCCAATAGTTCATTTATCAAATAGTAGTTCTAGTGTTGGGGTTTATGGAGTCTTAGATCTTAAACAACAATTTTATTTAAACAAAAAATTGCACTAGGGGTTGGGATTATAGAATCCGACCATTTCAAGCCTTCCTGCTTCCCTCTACAAATCTTATTACTTAGGAAATGCTTAAAGTGAGAATGAGAATGAAAGAGATGAGAAGTGAGGGAGGAGAATGTTATTTGTTACTACAAAATTGTGATACTCCTGTTATCACCCTATAAGTTATAGGATCAACTGGTGACTGGGATATTATCTGTATCTAGTGTGTTTGTTGACAAATGATTTTTCATTCTGCAAATAATTTGAAAAGAAAAGAAAAGAAAAGGAAAAGGAAAAGAAAATGAAAATGAAAATGAAAAAAGACAAGAAAAGAGAAAAGGAAAAAGAAAGAAAGAAAAGAGGGCATAAAAGAATTGCAATAAAAATCCCCATGAAATAATAGTAACTTGATCCATACCTTTCAAGCATGGCCAAGTTCTTTTTAAATTTGATGTTGATAGGGTAGTGAATGAATTTGGCTAAACAGTTTAATCTTAGCCAAAGTGTCTAGGTTAGATTAGTGAATAAATCTGGCCAGACTGTCTAATCTTGGTCAAATAGCCCCAGGGTAGAGTAAATTCTTAACCCAACTGTTTAATCTGGGTTAATTTCCATAGGAAGATAGGTTAGTATGTAGGCTAATTGCTTTATTGTTCCATTCCAATAAAACCAGCTTGATGTCAATGTTGCACCATGTTTCATATGCCTAGAAGATCGTTTGGTCGAAGCCCCATGGTGGTGTCTACTTGAAAAGTTTGGAGAAAAAACCCATAAAATGCATTTATCCTAAGTTTTTCCCAGTGCATGCATTCTCCACTCCCCATTTATGCTCCCTACACCTATCGACGGTCCTGATCGCAGCGCTCAGATCTACGGTGTACAGAGCATTTCGGACCCCCCCGACCGTTCTGCTTTTAACTAAGGGGGGGGGGATCCGGAATGGTTTTCCCCCTCTGGTGGGTCCCTTGTTATACGTGGCGTAAATCTATTTTCCCTGAAGTCTCATCACCATCTTCTATCTGACAAACCTTCGTCACCTCTGGATGTCACCTTCCACCTTTTCCAAACTGGTCATGTCCCATAACTGTTGTCAGTCCTTCCCCCCTTTCACTCATGGCAAGCCCCTTATTACGACTTTTACCTCCAATCCCTAGCCGCCATGTCACCCGTCTGTATCCTTCAGCCACCGTCACCTTCCATATCACCCCCAAATGACCCGTTGTCCATTTATTACTGGATAACCTATCTATTATCAAGCTGACCTGTCTCCTGTGCCCAACTGACCCTAGTTTAAATAAAACTACCGTTATTTCCCTTACTTTCTCTATTCACCCGTCGCACCAGAGAAATTCATCGCTTACTCCTCCGTTACATTCCGTCACCCTCATCCACAGTCAGACGCCCCCACTAACGTTGTGTTTATTGCAGGTACTATTGCAGAAATGGCGCCAAAGTCCAAACCAGCGAAAGGAGAGGAGAATATGTTTCAACCGCCTCCTTTCGACCTGGACAAGATCCCACTGGTCGATAAAGACCGATTAATAGCAGATACCAAATGCAATTTTGATTTCTTAGACCTCCAGTCATGGCTCAGGGAAGTTTTCCTGGACCAGAGTGATGAAATTGGACTCTGGGAGTCCAATTTACCCCTTTACCTCTTTCCCCAGATCCACCATTTTCCTGAGTTCGTGCTTAAGTGTCAAGCCCACTATATTCCCGACCAAAGAGTCATCATCTCCTCGTTCGGAGAAATCCTTTTCCTCATCACGCCCGAGTCCATAGACCAGATGATGCAAATTCCCCGTGCCGACTCTGTGTCTCCTTTCAACCTGGAAATCCTTACAGAGTTGTATCAAAAAATGACTTTTCCCCAAAGAGCTCAAATATTCAATCTTTTCCTTCCCACATCCGCTCAATTCCCTTCCACAAATCCCCCTTACCCGTCGTCCATGTTCTCCACTAAGGAAAACCAGGTCATTTCTTCCCTTTACACTCTGTTGGGATACTATTCTGATCAGTGGATAGATGAGCCCATTCTGGGTTTTCTATCCATTTTCTCCACTGATGAAAAGCCCACCACCCAGTTTGATTTCAGCGCATTCTTGGTAGACAATATTCACGAACAGTTTGTGAATTTTGGCACGGAAGGCATGTTCAGATATTCGTCAATACTAGCCTACTTGTTTGTTTTCTTCCAGGCGGATAAATTTAGTTTTTCCATGCAGAAGATGGATGCAGATGGTAGACCTCAGGCAGGTACAACATGGACCTCCTTGCTGAAGCACAACTCCATAGAGTACAACTTCAAGGCGTTCATCGATCTGTTCTACCACCCTGTGGTAAGCATGCTAGGGGGTCGGCCTGAGCCTTGAATAAACGATGAAGTTCAGAGGATCCTGCACCTCTCAGACAACACAAAGACCGAGGATTGGTACCTGTATCAAAATCATACCGAGATCAGAGTATACGGGTGCGAGTTGGCGCCTTATAAGCTGCCGAAGTATTTGTCGGTCAGAATCTTCGCTTTAGAATATATAAGGCATATTATGAATTAAGATGATATCCATTTTGTATCATTGAAGAAAAATCAACAACTTAGAATCAAGGGGCAGATTGGCTCCTTCATCTGCAACAATCGTGGCGTTGGGGAAGAAGCAAACAGGATGCTAAGGGAGATGAAATTCTTCATGAGTTTCCCATGGTATTATGATCCTTGTGGGATCATCTCAGATATGAGAGTGAAAAACAAGAACATCCCGTATGTTCATGTGTCCAAGCCCGAAATTGAGAAATTCGCCAATCAGACTGTATCGGAGCCTAACACATTGGTCGAAGTGGAACAGCAGGCTCCTTCGACCACTGTGCCACCAACAACCACACCACAGGTCCCTAAGGAAAAAAGGCCTCGTCAATATTTATCTCCGCCTGTCACGGAGGTATCATCCGAAGAGTTCTAGTTGCACACTAAGAGGCCCAAGACAATCTCAGTTCCTGGCCCGACTGGAGAAAAAGAAGCCCCGCCTAACACCGTGACCAAGTATGTTATTCTACCCTTCGGTTCGAGCCTCTATAAGGACATCACCCCATCATTACCGAAGAAATCCACAGACTCCCCATTGGACACTCAGCCAGGCAAGACTGGGACCAAGTTGAGCATTTTCGAGAAGTACGAGCTGATCAAGAAAAAGAACCAGACCCTTACCAGCAGTACTTGCACTCAGTTTTGGAAGCAGATGTCGACTACGCAGCATAGGCTGATGTCTGCATTTGACACAGAAAAGGGAAGAATGCACATGGCCTTCCTCCAGGCGCAGGTACTAGATCCTAAGGTGATCACCGACTACAAGAGGGCCACCTTTGAATTCCAGACGAAGGACGTGCACCCAGCTGATCAGATGGATCTGCACAAGCAGACCGGAGAAATGGTTTTCTACACGTTCGTGCACACTTCCGCTTCAGCGTCTAAATTGTAGGTGTCCCTGAACAATGTTCAAACACAGCTCAAAATGGAGAAGATTTCATCCTTCGCAAAGGACAATAGGATCAAAACTTTGGAGGAGCTGGTCCTCAAGATCGGTTATGATCCTTTGAACGTCAAATAAACAGAGGAAATGATAAGGAAGAAGAACGCTGATATAGCATCCTTGAGGAAACAAATGAAGCTCCCACCCACAGAGGACTCGTAGGCGAAGGAGATAGCAGAGAAAGAAGGTGAGAAGGATGAGATGCTAAAGTTGCTCATGGAGCAAAACGCACAGCTTAGAGAAATGGAAGCTGAGATGGAGAAGTTGTTAAAAGAGAAAGAGCAACTGAAGCCAATGGAAGTCATTCCATTGAGTGCTATCCCAATTGTAGGAATGAGCACATCATCAATGAGAGCAGCCCCGTCTATGACTCCATCGACATCTCAAGAGAAGACAGTTGAGTTGGCAGAGTCCATGGAAAGGATGAACCTGCAGGAGACGGAGATCGGCAGGCTAAAAAAGGAGATTAAGAACCTGCAGGAACTCAAATCTTCCTTCCAGACTAGCCTATCTAAGGAAAATCAGGTGACAGAGCAGCTCAAGCAGGAGTTACAGCAGCTCCATAAACAAACAGTGGCAGGAAAGACATTGGTCGAGGTTAAAGAGAGTGTATGGACATACATCACTAAGTCCATGAATGAGATATGGCCCATGATCCAGATCATGTTTGAGCAGAATGAGTTAGTCCATAGGAGCAAACAATCCATTGAGAAGATCGGAGCAGAATTGGGAGATAGGCCAACACAGGCGAACGAGATCATCAAGTTCCTCAGTTCTAAGACTACGGAGGAGCTAGAAGAGCTGAAGATTGAAGACAGAACAGAGACCATCCTTGAGGTCAAAAGAGTTTTGACCAAGAGAGGACTAATGCTTCAGCTGGAAGAAAAGGTTCAAGCCATGGACCAGGGGGTACAAAGGTTCTTCAGTAAAATTGAAGCTCTCCAGAAGAAAGGTCTACCTGGTCTGAAGGTTATTAATGATAAACTGATGACACTCCCAGATTACAAGAAAATATTGGCCGATGTTTCTAAGGATAGTTCAAATTTTGTAGGGATTCAAGGGAGCATCACCGACAAGGCATTCCTGGATTCCCTTCAGTGGGACATCAGTATCCAACACGAGATTCGATACATATTCCTCACCAAGCCTACATTCGGCAAGTATACAGAAATGGACAAAGTGTATCGAAGACTGTTCAAAGTCAACGTGCCTAGTCATCTCAGATGGTAGGAACTCTGCAATCTAATCGATTAGCAGATGAGTTTTCCAGGTCCATTCAACTGTCCAGTCAGATGAGGTCGTGCAAAGGCTTCATCAACGGTCTACCCAAAATTCAGTGTGCAGTTACACCAAGTCATCAAGCAGTTCCTAGATTTAGGAAATTTGTTAAGTTAGTTAGGCTAAAAATAGATTTAGCACGTCCTGGTCATTAATGACGGGACCATTTGTACTTTGAGTTATAAATACTTCACCTTTTGAAGTATTGAGGGTTGTTGATATTCACACCCTGATGCTATCAGAGTGTAATATTTTTGAAGAGATCTTCCATTAATAAAAAGGAGGCACTTTTACAGGATTCTTGCGTGTATTCACTGGTGATCTTTACTCTCTAAGTTGAATGTTATTCTTGTTTTGTGATCATCTTGTTTTCTAATTCTAATCTTTAAGAGTAACGAATGTTGCAGGATTTATCTTGTATACCCTGTTTCTGACTCGAAATATTTTAGTGTTTTTCTTCTAATATTTTCAATAAAGGAATTCTTAACTGCTTCTTTGTTGAAATTATCTTTCTCATCTTTTTTTCTAATCATCATTTAAGCTACTAAAAGATCCAATGATTATATTATCTCACCCTGTGAAAGTTTTTCCTTTGCATTTCTGGTTTGTATTTCATATTTTATTAAACACAGACCCCATAGCCCAATGGATGTGTAGACTGTCTCAACCAATTCAAAAAACACGTTGACAACAAAACCGACCTATTTCTTTACCTAGCCTAATATCTAAAATTGGAAACATAGCTAAATGATATAGAGAGATCCCTCTCTGAAGTTGGAAGGGATAGAGCCCAGTTTCACAAGTGGTTGGATAAGTTACCTTTATAGATTTCTTCTGTTTTCAACCTCTAGGAAATTTACCAAGTGCTAACATAGTGACGACTCCACTGGGGACAAAACTAAAAATTGATAATTTCACGTTTTCTTTTCCCTAAAAGAAAGTTTGTTCCGTGGAATATTGCAAATTTGAGAAGAAAGTAATGTTTAGAGGTTGATTAAACTTTGTACATATTATTTTCGGACTTACAAAACTAATATATATATATATATATATATATATATATATATATATATATATATATAACCGAAAATAATTCTGGCTCCCAAGAAAGTTTATACTTGATCTCATCCAGACCCTCAACCTGCGATAGTGATAGATAACCCCGAACAGTTGCTCAGGAAAAAGACCTTAGTTGAAGGCTCAGTGAGTCATATTCCCCTTCATAAGTCCTTTTCCTTTTCAGGGAAACCTGTTACCTCTCAAAACCCTGACCTTGATACCTTTCCACAGCAAGGCCTGGTTAGAACATGGTCCGATAGTTTTGTGACTGGAATCATCTTTGACCCAACTATTTTGCAACCCTGAACCCCCGAAGTTCTATCTCCCACGACTAAACCGTAAATCACTCCCTCAGTGCTATCCAGTCCCTCCTCATCCTCGTCTTCAGTCGCTACCTCATCGATCATCCAAGTTGTTGTCCCACCTCCTCCACCCATCATGGCAGCTAGATATACTCCCTTAGTGTTGGTTGCGCCTCTACATGCCATGCCCCAAGACTATCAAACAAGACTTCCACAGTTCGATGCAACAGGAGCTTTGAGCGCACAACAACACGTAGATAAAATGAATGATTATTATGATCTGCATGAAGTCGATGAAGTTGATGTTCAAATGAGATTGTTTGCCCAAAGTTTGACAGGTGACACTAAAAAATGGTACAAAGGTTTGTGTGTTGCCTCAGTCCTTGACCTCACCGCATTCCAAAGAAGTTTTCTTGACAGATGGGAGGTAAAGAAAAACCCTCTGCAAATCTTGTCGAAATATGAAAATATTAGAAGAAATCAAGGAGAGACAGTGCAAGATTACTGCACTCGTTTCAATAATCTGTACAATGCAATCCCAGCAGAAATCAAACCTCCACAGGGTTTGGCATTGATAAAATTCCCTGATGGTTTTGACGCGGACATGTCATACCAACTAAGGGAGAGAAATTCTACCACCCTGGAAGACATGCAGAAAAGTGCTATAAGTGTGGAGGCCAATTTGTTGGCAAAAAGGGCACGTCAGAGGTTAGAGAGGAGAGTCACAATTAAATAAGAACCTTCCACATCGACCTCAGATTCCAAATTGGATTCTTTGGCCAGAGCAGTGGAAAGAATGATGGAAAGACTTACTGTGTCTGACAAAAATCCTCCAAGAGAAAATCCACCAGCTCCCCAGGTTCGGAACCCTAACTTTAGGAGAAACCCTCCTCAAATCAGACAGAGAGATCCTAGGGATCGAATAGAGAAGAGGGGTCCAGATCAGTAGATCAGACCCTCCCTGCAAGAAAATTATGTTGACGAGGGGGAGGAAGTAATCGAAGAACTGGAGGATACTCACATAAATCTCATGGGAATTCACGACAACGAACCTATTTTCCTTACCCAAGAAGAGCAAGAACTTTTCCTTCTCAACCAAACAAAAGTAAGTGAAGAAGTTTAAGATGCAGAACAACAGGCATTCGAAAATGCCATTTTGGAGGTACACTGACAATATAATCTGCGAAGTAAAAAGACAGAAGGAATTTCCCCAAAAAGGGCGATTGAAACAAAGAAGATAGTTAAAACCAAGAAGGCCTCTGAGCCAGCTGCCAAGGAGATTTATGAGAAGAGAACTGTCAAAGCTCCCGCGAAGAAAAACCTTACTATTCTGAAAAGGCCGTCACAGCCCGAGGTTTCACCTGTTAATCTACCAAGTACTTCTGGACAAAAGAATATGGTGGACAAACCAGAATTGATGAGCCAAGGCAGAGCTCCTACACCTTTCAGCCTGGAGGGGGAATTGGCCAAAGTAAAAATTATCATCCCACTTACCGAGTTGATGAACAAAGATGTTTATTGTTCACAGGTGATTAAAGCACTGACCATTGAACCTGACATAGGCACGAAGGCCTTAACTATTGGATCAACAAATCATTCAGACACTGTGAACCTTACTGATGATCAACTCAAACTTCTTTTCGGACCTGAAGTAGATGGTCGAGATGATACTGGTGAGGTCGCTCCTTTTTACATCAGTCTAAATGTACATGACCTGATCTTGCATAATGCTATACTGGATTTGGGTGCTTCCCACAATCTGATGCCCAAAGCAGTAATGGAGAAACTGGGACTGGAGGTCACTAGACCTTACAAGGATTTACACTCATTCGACTCCAATAAAGTTAGATGTATTGGTTTGATCAAGGACCTATGCATCACCTTGGTTCAAATTCCCGCGAAGAGCATGGTAATGGACGTGGTATTTGTAGACATCCCGCCGAACTATGGAATGTTGCTATCCGGGTCTTGGGGGGCTAAGTTGAGAGGTACCCTGCAGCTAGATATGTCTTGTGCCACTATCCCAATTTTCGGGCAACAAAGAAGGCTATACAGAGAGAAAGTGATGAAGTACATGGTCAGTAGCCAAGAAAAACCACACAACTACCCCCTTTACTCTGCACATTCCGAATTGGATACGTTTATCTTGTACAATGATGGTGACACGGGAGAACAAGATACACAGCTGGTGGAAGGTACATCTAGTCAAGATGAAGGCCAAGAAATCATTGAGGTAGCAAGGATGAAGAACATGATAACTGAAGAGTTACCCGTTGATTTCTGGAGCATGGATTTTGATGGAGCAGTGAGAAAAGAAGGAGTTGGAGCAGGAGTCTGGCTGCATAATCACAGAAACAAGTATTCAGAAAACCATTCTTACAAACTAAATTTCCAATGCACTAAAAATATTGCTGAGTATGAAGCCCTGATGCTTAGTCTGAAGCTTTTGAAAAGAGTTGGTGCTAAGCAGATAATGGTAAGAGGTGATTCTGAATTGATAATCAAGCAAATCAAAGGTGAGTACGTTGTGAAACACCCACGTCTTAGATCTTATAGGAATGTTGTTCTTGATGCCTTGAGATTTTTTACTGAAGTTGACTTGCAGGTAATGCCGAGGGGACAAAACATTCTGGCAGACGGATTGGCTACGTTAGCAGCCACTTGTAAAATTCCTTTCCGCTCGACTCGTCCATACACTGTTGAGGTGAAATGCAGACCAACCGTTCCCAACAATATCAGGTACTGGCAAGTGTTTGGCAATGATGATCAAATCGAAGAATTTTTGCAGTGTAAAAACGATTTTCAATGTACAAATATAGATTTAGAGAACGAAGATGAAAATGTAAATAGATTTGATTTTGAAATTGATAGTGTAAATAGCGTAGATTCAGGAGAATTAGGCGATGATGAAATGGATGCTAATGTTTTACATTTGAAAAGCAATGTTTTGCCTAGAGGTCTAGTTCCTTTAGAGGACTTGTTTGATTTTAACAACGTAGCCAAAAAACCCAAAATTGAAGCACATGGACAAGAGGTAGAATACTATAATATAGGGACTGAAGAGAAACCCAGGATGGTCAAACTATCTAAATCATTACCCCCAGAGCAAAAACTCAAATACATTGAGTTGTTCAAAGAATATTCGGATGTCTTTGCCTGGGGCTATGAAGATTTGAAAGCTTATGATACCAGCATCATACAACATAGGATTCCAATAAAAGAAGACCAAAAACCATTTAGGCAGAAACTTAGGAGGATAAATTCCAATTTTCTCCCTCTGATAGAAAAGGAAATCAAAAAAATGTACGATGCCAAAATCATAGTTCCGTTGTGTTTTTCCAAATGGGTCTCTAATTTGGTCCCTACACGTAAGAAAATCGGGGAAGTCAGACTCTGCATAAATTTCTGAAATCTGAATAAAGTCTCCCTGAAGGATAATTACCCCTTGCCGAAAATGGACCACATCCTACAAAGGGTGGTCGGATCCAGCCGAATTTCTCTGCTGGACGGTTTCTCAGGTTACAATCAGGTCCTAGTTCACCTGGATGACCAAGACAAAACTGCTTTCACCACACCATGGGGAACTTTCATGTATGTGAAAATGATTTTTGGTCTGATGAACGCAGGAGCCACTTTCCAGAGGGCAATGGATATTGCCTTCGTGGAAGAATCGGGTAAGTTTATTGTCGTCTATTTAGATGATGTAACTGTGTTTTCCCGATCTGATGACGAACACCTGTGGCACCTCAGACGAGTTTTCGAGAAATGTAGAAGGTTTGGGATTTCTTTAAATCCTAAGAAAATCCTTTTCGGGCTAGAGGAAGGCAAACTGCTAGGACACATCATCTCAAAGGATGGAATCAAAATATACCCCAGCAGAATCGAGGCCATACAAAAGTTAGAACACCCCAGAAACCTTAAAGAACTACAGTCTTTTATCGGGAGAATAAACTTTCTACGGAGGTTCATTCCCAATCTAGCCGAGCTCCTTAGAAACATTACAAATATGCTAAAAAAGGATGTGAAAATAAAATGGGACTCTGAGTCCAGACAGTCTTTCGAACAAGTCAAACGAGCACTCACAGAGGCCCATGTCTTAATCAGTCCTGATTTTACTAAGGATTTTTATCTTTTTTCTTTCGCTTCCGAACATACTATAGCAGCGGTCTTACTACAAAAGAACAACGAGGGGTATGAACAGCCCATAGCTTTCTTTAGTAAGGCATTAAGAGACGTTGCTCTGAATTACAAGATAATGGAGAAACAAGCTTTTTCTTTGGTGAAAGCCATAAAAGACTTTAGGGTCTACATTCTCCATTCCCACACCATAGCATATGTTCCGAATGCGGTAGTAAAGGGCATCTTAACACAGGACAATCTGGATGGAAGAAGAGGCGAATGGATTGTTTTCATCCTAGAATACGACATAGAGATTAAGCCTACGAAACTAATCAAAGGTCAAGGCCTTGCTAAATTAATGGTTGAATCTAACTTTCATGCTCTTGACATTAATTTTTAGTTGCAGCAGATGAACAGGGTGAGATGGTGACTCCAAGTGTGAGAGAGGTATTTCTCAACTCTCCATGGTATGCAGACCTTATATTCGTTTTGCAAAATTTACAAGCTCCCCCTGGTTTGACTAAGACTAAAGCTAGATTTTTAAAGTTGAAAGCCTTAAAATTTTGTATTCTAGAAGGCAATTTGTATTGGAAAGATCCTGGAGGCATTCTGTTAAATTGTTTATTGAAATATGAAGCTAATAAAGTGTTACAAGAGTTTCATGCAGGAGAAGGTGGCCATCTGAACTGGAAGATCACAGCCAACAAAATACTCAGAGTTGGATTCTATTGGCCCACCCTGTTTGTCGATGTGCATTAAAAAGTAACTGCATGTCATCAATGTCAATTGTTTGATGTCAAAAGGAAACTCCTCCCTCTACCTCTGAAACCGATCTTAGTTGAGGCCCCTTTCCAGCAATGGGGACTCGACTTCATTGGAGAAATACACCCCCCATCTTCAGGCCAACACAGGTGGATTCTCACTGCCACCGATTATTTTACCAAATGGATCGAAGCAGTACCAAGCAGGCAAGCCACTGACTCTATTATTATCAAATTCCTTGAAAATAATATTTTGTCTCACTTTGGATGTCCTAGAAAGATTATAACTAATAATGCAACTGCTTTTCGATCGAAGAAGCTCATAGATTTCTGCAACCAGTATCACATTGGTTTGGGGCATTCCACAGCCTACTACCCTTAGGGGAATGGGCTGGCGAAATCTTCAAACAAAACCTTGGTAAATATCATCAAGAAAACATTGCAGGAAAACAAGAAATCTTGGCACAACAAGTTGGTGTTCGCGTTATGGGATGACAGACTGACCACCAAAAGGTCAATTGGTATGTCACCATACCAGCTGGTCTATGGCACAGAGGCAGTTTTCCCCACTTCTTTAGGAGTCCCTGTCGTGAATTTGATTCAAGATGTACAAGCTGAGCCAAATGACTCACAGAGAAGGATCAACCAGATGATCCATTTGCAACAGTCTAGGGAGGACGTTTTCAACAAGACTCAAGTAATCCAAGAAAACATCAAGAAGATCTTTGACAAACAAACCAAGGAGGATGATTTTGAGTTAGGAGATTTGGTGTTGAGATGGGATGCCAGAAATGAAGAAAAGGGAAAGCATGGGAAGTTTGACAGTCTGTGGACAGGACCATACATGATCCAAGCTTTCAGGGGAAACAATGCTTTCTTGCTAAACAACATTGATGGGACAGATCTGCCAGGAGGACCTGTGAATGGCAGAATGTTGAAACATTATATGTCACCTCAATAGAGATTCGAGTTTTCACTCTCCATTGTACATACCATTTTTATTTTTATTTTTCACTTGCATTTTCTGAGTGAAGAACATTAGTCAGTTGGTTGAAGCCCAGGTGGAGTCGCTATTATCACCCTATAAGTTATAGGATCAACTGGTGACTGGGATATTATCTGTCTCTAGTGTGTTTGTTGACAAATGATTTTTCATTCTGCAAATAATTTGAAAAGAAAAGAAAAGAAAAAGAAAAAGAAAAAGAAAAGGAAAAAAGACAAGAAAAGAAAAAAGGAAAAAGAAAGAAAGCAAAGAGGGCATAAAAGAATTGCAATAAAAAGCCCCATGAAATAATAGTAACTCGATCCATACCTTTCAAGCATGGCCAAGTTCTTTTTAAATTTGATGTTGATAGGGTAGTGAATGAATTTGGCTAAACAATTTAATCTTAGCCAAAGTGTCTAGGTTAGATTACTGAATAAATCTAGCCAAATTGTCTAATCTTGGTCAAATAGCCCCAGGGTAGAGTAAATTCTTAACCCAACTGTTTAATCTGGGTTAATTGCCATAGGAAGATAGGTTAGTATGTAGGCTAATTGTTTTATTGTTCCATTCCAATAAAACTAGCTTGATGTCAATGTTGCACCATGTTTCATATGCCTAGAAGATCGTTTGGTTGAAGCCCCATGGTGGTGTCTACTTGAAAAGTTTGGGGAAAAAACCCATAAAATGCATTTATCCTAAGTTTTTCCCAGCGCATGCATTCTCCGCTCCCCATTTATGCTCCCTGCACCTATCGACGGTCCTGATCACGGCGCTCAGATCTACGGTGTATAGAGCATTCCGGACCCCCCCCCGACCATTCTGCTTTTAACCGGGGGGGGTCCGAAATCGCTGATAATATTTGCGCGCATCTGGACGGCCCAGGGTTGAGCACTTAAATCAATGGTCAATATTGGATTACGGACCCCCCCCCCCATCCGTTCTNGGGGGGGGGGGGGGTCCGAAATCAGTGATAAAGAGCGCACTTAGATCTGCGGCTCAGATACAGGTGCGCATATCAACGACCCAAAATGGATTTCGGACCCCCCTGGATGATCTGCTTTTAACTAAGGGAGGGGGGGGGTCCAGAATGGTTTTCCCCCTCTGGCGGGTCCCTTGTTATACGTGGCGTAAATCTATTTTCCCTGAAGTCCCGTCACCATCTGCTATCTGACAGACCTCTGTCACCTCTGGATGTCACCTTTCACTTTTTCCAAACTGGTCATGTCCCATAACTGCTGTCAGTCCTTCCCCCCTTTCACTCATGGCAAGCCCCTTATTACGAATTTTACCTCCAATCCCTAGCCGCCACGTCACCCATTTGTATCTTTCAGCGACCATCACCTGCCATCTCACCCCCAAATGACCCGTTGTCCATTTATTACTGGATAACCTATCCGTTATCCAGCTAACCTGTCTCCCACGCCCAACCGACCCCAGTTTAAATAAAACTACCGTTATTTCCCTTAATTTCGCTATTCACCCATTACACCAGAGAAATTCATCGCTTACTCCTCCGTTACATTATGTCACCCTCATCCACAGTCAGTCGCCCCCACTAACGTTGTGTTTATTGCAGGTACTGTTGCAGAAATGGCACCAAAGTCCAAACCAGCGGAAGGAGAGGAGAATCTATTTCTCCCACCTTCTGTCGACCTGGACAAGATCCCACTGGTCGACAAAGACCGATTAATCGCAGATAACAAATGAAATTTTGATTTCTCAGACCTCCATTCATGGCTCAGGGAAGTTTTCCTGGACCAGGGTGATGAAATTGGACTCTAGGAGTCCAATTTACCCCTTTACCTCTTTCCCCAGATCCACCATTTTCCCAAGTTCACGCTTAAGTGTCAAGCCCACTATATTCCCGAACAAAGAGTCGTCATCTCCTCATCCGCAGAAATCTTTTTCCTCATCACGCCTGAGTCCATAGACCAGATGATGTAAATTCCCCGTGCCGACTCTGCATCTCCTTTCAACCTGGAAATCCTTACAGAGTTGTATCAGAAAATGACTTTTCCCCAAAGAGCTCAAATATTCGAGCTTTTCCTTCCCACATCTGCTCAATTCCCTTCCACAAATCCCCCTTACCCGTCGTCCATGTTCTCCACTAAGGGAAACTAGGTCATTTCTTCCCTTTGCTCTCTGTTAGGATACTATTCTGATCAGTGGGTAGATGAGCCCATTCTGGGTTTTCTATCCATTTTATCCACTAATGAAAAGCCCACCACCCAGTTTGATTTCAGCGCATTCTTGGTAGACAATATTCATGAACAGTTCGTGAATTTTGGCACGGAAGGCATGTTCAGATATTCGTCAATACTAGCCTACTTGTTTGTTTTCTTCCAGGCGGATAAATTTAGTTTTTCCATGCAGAAGATGGATGCAAATGGTAGACCTCAGGCAGTCACAGCATGGACCTCCTTGCAGAAGCACAACTCCACAGAGTACAGCTTCAAGGCGTTCATTGATCTGTTCTACCACCCTGTGGTAAGCATGCTAGGGGGCCGGCCTGAGCCTCGAATAAACGATGAAGTTCAGAGGATTCTGCACCTCTCGGACAACACAAAGACCGGGGATTGGTACCTGTATCAAAATCATACCGAGATCAAAGTATACAGGTGCGAGTTGGCACCTTATAAGCTGTCCAAGTATTTGTCGGTCAGAATCTTCGCTTTAGAATATATAAGGCAGATTATGAATTCAGATGATATCCATTTTGTATCATTGAAGAAAAAGCAGCAGCTTAGAATCAAGGGGCAGATTGGCTCCTTCATCTGCAACAATCGTGGCGTTGGGGAAGAAGCAGACAGGATGCTAAGGGAGATGAAATTCTTCATGAGTTTCCCATGGCATTATGATCCTTGTGGGATCATCTCAGATATGAGAGTGAAAAACAAGAACATCCAGTATGTTCATGTGTCCAAGCCCGAAATTGAGAAATTCGCCAATCAGACTGTGTGGGAGCCTAACACATTGGTCGAAGTGGAATAAAAGGCTCCTCCGACCACTATGCCACCAATGACCACGCCACAGGTCCCTAAGGAAAAAAGGCCTCGTCAAGATTTATCTCCGCCTGTCATGGAGGTATCATCCGAAGAGTTCCAGTTGCACACTAAGAGGCCCAAGACAATCTCAGTTCCTGGCCTGACTGGAGAAAAAGAAGCCCCGCCTACCACAGTGACCAAGTCTGTTATTCCACCCTTCGGTTTGAGCCTCTATAAGGACATCACCCCATCATTACCGAAGAAATCCACAGACTCCCCATTGGACACTTAGCCAGGCAAGACTGGGCCCAAGTTGAGCATTTTCGAGAAGTACGAGCTGATCAAGAAAAAGAACCAGACCCTTACCAACAATACTTGCGCTCAGTTTTGGAAGCAGACGTCGATTGTGCAGCATAGGTTGTTGTCTGCATTTGACATAGAAAAGGGCAGAATGCACATGGCCTTCTGCCAGGCACAGGTACCAAATCCCAAGGTGATCACCGACTACAAGAGGGCCACCTTTGAATTCCAGACGAAGGACGTGCACCCAGTTGATCAGATGGATTTGCACAAGCAGACCGGAGAAATGGTTTTCTACACGTTGGCGCATGCTTCCGCTTCAACGTCTAAATTGCAGGTGTCCTTGAACAATGTTCAAACACAGCTAAAAATGGAAAATATTTCATCCTTCGCAAAGGACAATAGGATCAAAACTTTGGAGGAGTTGGTCCTCAAGATCGGTTATGATCCTTCGAACGTCAAAGCAGCAGAGGAAATGATAAGGAAGAAGAATGTTGATATAGAATCCTTGAGGAAACAATTGAAGCTCCCACCCACAGAGGACTCGCAGGCGAAGGAGATAGCAGATAAAGAAGGCGAGAAGGATGAGATGCTAAAGCTGCTTATGGAGCAGAACGCACATCTTAGAGAAATGGAAGCTGAGATGGAGAAGTTGTTAAAAGAGAAAGAGCAACTGAATCCAATGGAATTCATTCCATTGAGTGCTATCCCAATTGCAGGAGTGAGCACATCATCAGTGATAGCAGCCCCGTCCACAACTCCATCGACATCTCAGGAGAAGATAGCCAAGATGGCTAAGTCCATGGAAAGGATGAACCTGTAGGAGATAGAGATCAACAGGCTAAAAAAGGAGATTGAGAACCTGTAGGAACTCAAATATTCCTTCCAGACCAACCTATCTAAGGAAAAGCAGGTGACAGAGCAGCTCAAGCAAAAGTTACAGCAGCTCCAGAAACAAACAGTGGAAGGAAAGACATTGGCCGAGGTTAAAGAGAGTGTATGGACAGACATCACTAAGTCCATGAATGAGATATGGCCCATGATCCAGATCATGTTTGAGCAGAATGAGTTAGTCCAGAGGAGCAAACAAGCCATTGAGAAGATCAAAGTAGAATTGGGAGATAGGCCAACACAGGCGAACGAGACATCAATTTCCTCAATTCTAAGACCAGGGAAGAGCTGGAAGAGTTGAAGATTGAAGACAGAACAGAGACCATCCTTGAGGTCAAAAGAGTTTTGACCAAGAGAGGACTAATGCTTCAACTAGAAGAAAAGGTTCAGGCCATGGACCAGGGGGTACAAAGGTTCTTCAGTAAAATTGAAGCTCTCCAGAAGAAAGGTCTACCTGGTCTGAAGGTTATTAATGATAAACTGATAACACTCCCAGATTACAAGAAAAGATTGGCTGATGTGTCTAAGGACAGCTCAAAGTTTGCAGGGATTCAAGGGAGCATCACCGGCAAGGCATTCCTGGATGCCCTTCAGTGGGACATCAGTATCCAACACGAGATTCGATACATATTCCTCACCAAGCCTACATTCGCCAAGTATACAGAAATGGACGAAGTGTATCGAAGACTGCTCAAAGTCAATGTGCATAGTCATCTCAGATGGGAGGAACTCTGCGATCTGATCGATTAGCAAATGAGTTGTCCAGGTCTAGTCAGATGTCCAGTCAGATGAGGTTGTGCAAAGGCTTCATCAACGGTCTACCCAAAAGTCAGCATGCAGTTACACCAAGTCATCAAGCAGTTCCTAGATTTAGGAAATTTGTTAAGTTAGTTAGGCTAAAAATAGATTTAGCACGTCTTGGTCATTAATGACAGGACCATTTGTAATTTGAGTTATAAATACTTCACCTTTCGAAGTATTGAGGGTTGTTGATCTTCACACCCTGATGTTATCAGACTGTAATATTTTTTAAGAGATCTTCCATTAATAAAAAGGAGGCACTTTTACAGGATTCTTGCGTGTATTCACTAGTGATGTTTACTCTCTAAGTTGAATGTTATTCTTGCTTTGTGATCATCTTGTTTTATAATTCTAATCTTTAAGAGTAACGAATGTTGCATGATTTGTCTCGTATACCCTGTTTCTGACTCGAAAGACTTTAGTGTTTTTCTTCTGATATTTTCAATAAAGGAATTCTTAACTGCTTCTTTGTTTAAATTATCTTTCTCATCTTTTCTGCTAATCATCATTTAAGCTACTAAAAGATCCAGTGATTATATTATCTCACCTTGTGAAAGTTTTTCCTTTGCATTTCTAGTTTGTATTTCATATTTTATTAAACACAGACCCCATAGCCCAATGGATGTGTAGACTGTCTCAACCAATTCAAAAAACACTTTGACAACAAAACCGACCTATTTCTTTACCTAGCCTAATATCTAAAATTGGAAACATAGCTAAATCATATAGAGAGATCCCTCTCTGAAGTTGGAAGGGCTAGATCCCAGCTTCACAAGTGGTTGGATAAAGTTACCTTTGTAGATTTCTTTTGTTTTCAACCTCGAGGAAATTTACCAAGTGCTAACAACTCCAAGCATATATTCAATTTCTAATGGCCTCTACCTCTATTTCACCCTCTTGGGTTGTTTAAAAATTAAACTCTCAAATGAAAAAACTTCCTATGTAAAAGAGAAATATCTCATACTTATACATTATTGGGGAAAAACACATCTCGTATTTGATTAGGAAATCATCTTTGGGGAAATTAATAAGAAACTTCAATTTCCCACAAGCTGCTTAACTAAAATATTTTTTAACTTGAGCTTTGGGTCCACCATTCTCTTAATCCTTTAATCTCATGGACTGCTAAATGAACTCCTTGCTAACTTGCACTTTGGTGTCACCACTCTCCCTTTGATCCAAATTGGATTACCATACAATTTGTCATTTATCTTGGTACTTTTTGGGTGGAAAAAATTGGAGGAATTAGCTTGCATGGCCATTCTAGTGGCAGGTCCCAATTTGGAAAATTGGGGTCTAGAACCTTTCAGATCCATTTTGAGGCATTAAACAATATTTTTTGGGGTTACAATGTACACAAATTGTACACAAACCCTTGATGGTGTTCTACACTCTAATGCTTTTCCAACAGTGAAAACAACATCTCAAATGAAGCTCATATGCAAAAGTTATGCCTCTCGCAAGTTGACCTATATTGTTGACCACCATTGTATGAGTGGATGCCACATCGACCGCCATTACTCAAATGTGTGGGGCTAGACATGTGTGGTTTTTCAAAAAAAATATAGAAGGTCCAAATCTTATCACTAATTGAGGGTTGAGGAATTCAAAACCCTAACCCTGGTTGGATATTGGGCTATGTTAAATACCGAGCCATTAGGAGGAGAAAGGGGTTTCATTCTTTTGTATTGTATTTGTTTCATAGTTGAGCAGAACATCTAGGAGTGGTATTTTGAGAGCTTAAAATAGGAGGATAGATTTTGTACTGGCCATACATGCCACATTGTCAAAGGCAACTCCACAATGAATGTCTATTTCTTTGTATTTGCATTTTCATAACTAAAGAAAATAGAGCATAGCATAGGCCTCACCTTCTAGCTGGGTTTTATCTCATATTGGGTTTCCTAGGATATATCTTTTGTTCATTTGTGTGTGGATGGTGTGTTCTTTTCCCCATTTATTTCATTTTTTCGTAATTCAATTATTTTATAAATTCAAGCAAAGACAATAATTAACTAATCTGGGATCTAAGGAAATAAACTGCAAAATCTAAGATTTTAGAATAGTTTAAGATCTTTTGTGACGATTTTTTGTAATGGAATACCCATGGAGTTTATAGATCACTCTTGATCCTACAAAATTAGGACCATGCATGCGAGTTTCAACTTAAAATAGTTATGTTTCCCACATGGAGATTCCTTTCCAGACATCTTCTCTTCATAGGATCACTTGTTTCTTCAAAGTTTGGACCTTTATTTGCCTTTAAATATTGATACATTTGAACTTAGGTGAAGAGGGCCCATTTGAGGAATTATGCTCAATCCTTAAAATTGGGTCAAGGCAACACTTCTAACAGGTGAGGAAGGGCCCAATTCCTCAATCAAGTCTGATCTGGAAATCATGCCAAGGAAACACTTCGAATAGGTGAGGAGGGGGTTGATTCCTCAATTGGGCTTGATTTGGAAATCAGGTCAAGGTAACACTTTGAACAAATGAGAGGGGTCGAATTCCTCAATCGAACATGATCTGAAAATAGGGCCGAGGCAATAATGCCAATGGGTGAAGGAGGGTCCGACTTGGAAATTGAGTTTAATTTGTTAATCTGGATGGAAGTAAAGTTCAAACTTGGGAGAAAAAGAAAGGGTTTTAAGCATTTGCAAGGGTTCCAAAGGATGGAAAATTTAAGGGAATTTTGGCTAAGTATGAAGGAACCCTTGAGTATGTGAAAACTATGAAGAAAATGTTTGGTTTTGAATGTAATTAGCCATCTAAGTTCTTTGGGCTCAACAAGGTGATAACACTATCGATAATATTAGGAGCAAGGAGAGTATTAACATTAGTTTGCTTAGCTTACTCTATCTCTCTGCATTGCATTTATGATAAGAAGTTCTATGTTAGGTTTCTGACTTACTTTGTATGTGTAGTGGCTAGATCGAGGAATTCTCTAAAGTCGAGGATTTGATTCTTGATGATATTGAGGTAATGTACTTGGCAATGCCTATCCTTCCTTGGACTTCGTAACTTGAGTTCAAGGCCATCATAAAGAGTTAAGGATGAGCTTAGTGGTTTGATAACGAACTTCTATTTCAACATTATGGTTTTGTAGTCTTCTCTTTTATATAATC
>ML776555.1:704177-740023 GCA_009831015.1 Picea engelmannii | reverse complement strand
CAGCGGTAGGGGGACAAGATTCTCAAAAAAGGAGAAAAAGTAAGGTTAGTTATTAAGGAAGAACAGGCAGCCCGTCGTGCATCCACATTGAAGAAGCGAGAATCTTAAGAAAAGAAATAGGAGCATGTGAGCCCCCTGCTCAAAAATATTCCCACCCTAAACTCAAAACACGAGAAAAACTAAAGTAAATTAAAAATTAAAAAAAAAAGTCGCAATGGATTCTAAACTGCGTTTAAGAAAAGCTTCGTGTCCGGTCGTATGACATCTCTGAAAGGAGAATCGGTTCCGATGGAATTCACCCCGACGACATTCCTCTGGTGTTTACACGTGGCAAGGTCGAAGGGGATTGAGTTGTACACGTCAGCTTCGAAGAGAAACGGTGTGAGGGGTACCCAGAGGCCCCGTGGGTCCCACGAGCAGAATCTGATCCTGGTCCCACTTTTACGAGGTTGACGTGCCGTCGCCGGAAGGCGGCGGTAAGCCGCCCCCGATTTGGCGGCATCGGCCGCAGCCGGTGGCGGTGGGTGGACGGTAATCGAGAGAAACAGGGGAACAACCTACCCTGCCCGTCCGATCTTGTTGACTCATTCTATGTTTACGCGGTGCCCCACGAAACGGGAAATCGGAATGTTCTCATCAAATTTCAAACCCTTTACGTCCACGTCAATTGACAGAAAAGCTTTCGGTTGTACATTTGGCCATACAGAATACAGTTCTTTTGGAGGCCATTAGCGTTCTTTTAATGCAAAACTAGGCACCGCATGAATCATCGGCATTGAATTAACTAAAGTGCTTCAAGACTCAGGACCGGCTGTCGGTGTTTTGGGTTTGAAGAAATGAGTCAGTCCGTCCCATTGAAAAATAATACAGTGATATATATATATATATATATACCCACTAACCCAAGGTGAAGGCGCCAGTCTTGCAAGATAAGTACCTGTATACTACACTATAGTAAGCATTTAACTGTCCAGAAGACGATAAGAATAGTCAGAAGGCACGGAACAGCATCAGCACAGTAATAAATTGTATAAGACTTCATAGATTTTAGTGCGAACACATAACGACTTCAATCATACCCATACCCATATTGGTTATCATTTATGAGAGCAGCGGAGACTAGAATCCATCCATGTTAGGCTACAATGTATAGTTCACAATCCGTCGCAGAGAACGCAAAGCTGCCACCCAAGTCTGTGTCCCGATCTACTTCCAATGGATTCGAAATGGGTTATTGTTATTCGGAGAAAGGCGAGCAGGGATTGATGCAGCAGGTAGATGAGAGCAACAGGCATTCGGCTTCAACAGGTCACAGTACTACCAGTATCCATATGGATATCAATCTTTCCACGCAGGTGTCCAGTGGACTGATGCGTTATCGTTCTGCGCCGAGCTCCTTCCTTGCAAGCTTGGTGGATGAAGCAGGAGATTATTTGCCTCGGATTGCAGGCTCTCAAGAGCCTGATCATGCTGTTATAGCTCGTTATTTCTCTGCTGATTCTTCTTCTCTGACATCAGACTCCAGTTCTAGAGTAATTCAATCACACGGGTTAGATAGATCTGCAGCGCACAAGGAACCCAAAATGTTTTCTAGGATGAACGCAGGGGCTGATGCTGGGCTTAAGAGCGCTGGTGCTGGGAATGAGGATGTGGGCAAACACCGTCTTGCTTCAATACTTGAGAATGGACCTGAGCCTGAGCCTGAGCCTGAGCCTGGGGAGGTACTCTCCCAGGACAGTTTTTGTAATTCTCCGATGATGTATCGAGCGCAGGACTCTCGATCTGGTGTGGAGAATTCCTACAGAATGAACCCACTTTGCTGTAATCCACTTGTTTCCTCTGGAGGAAGGATTAATAATTTGCCCCTCACTGCAGTCAAGAGTAACCTTGTAAGACACAGTAGCTCCCCAGCTGGGCTCCTCTCTCGGATAGCTGGTGTTGATGGACGAGGAATCTATGAAAATGGTGAGAACCTATGTGGATGTTGTTCACAAACATTATACATGTTTTTCCTTTCTTTCTGAATCCTCTCGTAGTTTTCTGATCCATAACTGTGCAATCTATTTGGACTCTCGCTGTTTCAAAATTGCAGGAAACACAACACAAATGGCCAATATTTTTTCAGGCATTCTTAGTTCAGTTCACTGTAGTCGTTCCTTTGACTGTTTGGCCTCACCTCTGTAATTTTCCTCTTTATAATAGGACTTGCATACATATCTTTATAATAGGACTTGCATACATATTGATTGATAATCTAGAGGCCTAGAGTCCTACAACAGTTATTGTGGGCTATTGGACGATCTTAGTGGATGAATGATCACAAGTTGCTCTAAAGGTAACCTAACCTAATTATTCAAATGTCTTTTCCATAGTGTTTTGGCCTAGCTTATTGCAGGTCCTTTTTCTTCTGAACCCCTATTATTTATAGGGAGACTATAAGACATATACTCGGGTAAAATCAAAACAAGCCTGAACTTCCTTGGAATCCAATGTAGTCGACCCTTTTCTTCTTCTCTGATGCTATACTAGGATTTACTTCCTCTATGATGCATTTTTTTAATTTTGTGCTGGCCAAGCTCAAGGGCTTAGGGCTCAAACATGTTTCTATGCTTATTAGACATTTACATTCTCACCATGCCTCTTACAAAATTTGTGTACTCACAGTCTATCTATTATAGTACTAATAGTGGCCTACAGTAAACAGAAGGATGGACGGTAAAAGTCCGTTAGTTAGCCTCGGAACAGAGGGATGCTCTAGCTCAAGCTTTAGTTTCTGTGAAGACTACTCTAGAATTTTGGGGTCATATTGTAATAAATGCCTTAATGATCAACGGGCTCTGAAGATCACCCAAAGATGACAAAACATATGTTTTCTGATGGAAACATGATGTCGACTTGTATTGTAAAGATAACCCACCGCCAATGGTGTTTTGCCTCAACTTTCTTTAAAATCCTTGTTTTCCTAACCCATGTCTCTTTTTGCAGGTTACTCAATAGGAGCAGTGAAGAATATGGGAAACCTTTCCTCCGAAAATGGATCAAGTGTTGCGCCAAACAGACTAGCAAGTCAAATGAATTTTATGAGGCAGGGTAGTTCTACTTCAGGGCTTTCCTCTCAGCTGAGTGACATGGGTTTGCCACAAGTTGTGGACAAGCTTAATATGCCCGTGGGCTCTTCTGCTGATAGCTTGGGTGGGAGCAGTTCAGATGATGGCAGTTTAAGCAATGGCAATGGAGTCCAGCGTTACATGTCAAGCTTCCCGGTTGGATCATGGGATGATGCAGTGATAGTTTCTGAGGGTTTTGCAGGCATGCAAAATGGGGCAGTCTTTTCTGCAAGGAAGCGTGTAAGAGATCTGAATGGGAAAATGATGCCTGCTTTGAATCTAGCAGAGTCGCAGGTAAGCTTTTGCTTTTACAAATATGCCATTTTAGGTTCCTCAAAATTTTCGCTCCAGTTTGTAAGCAAATTTAAGCCTACACTGAATGCCAGTAATGCTTCTTGCTTTTATTCATCAGTTCGAATCTTTTCCATAGAATTGCATGAAAATAATGCTGCTTTGTTGTTGATGTCATGACAAACTAAGTTATTTATGATCCCAATTAAGCAAACTTGATAAAATTGTAAAGACCAATTATATTATAGTGCCATTCAAATCCTGAAAGCTTATTTGTTTTCCTGCATATCACATTAAGAATGTTTTGACTGAAATTTTCTGTTTTTATTGGTTCTTGGATGTGCAACTGAGAATATAGCTCAAATTACTAGTCTAGGTTGCTTTTCCGATGATGAAAATCTTTCTTCTGATTGCCACATTAGAAGGGAGAGCCCAGTAGTCATCTTCCCGCAGGATTAAATCATCAGTTCAGCTTAACCAAATCACCTTCAGAAATTGCAATGGAGAAACTACTCCAGGACTCAGTTCCTTGCAAGATTCGAGCAAAGCGAGGCTGTGCAACACATCCACGAAGTATTGCAGAAAGGGTTGGTATTGAATATCCATATATTTATTGCATTGGAGTGAGCGTTTCTGTAGATCTTGATAAAATATTTGGTGTTCTACTGATGTTACTTTCAGGTCCGAAGAACACGCATCAGTGAAAGGATGAGAAAATTGCAGGAACTTGTGCCGAACATGGATAAGGTAAGAAACTTGGTGAGATGTTGAAAAGTGGCATATTGAGGTGCAGGACTTGAGAATTTTAGAATGGATTGCAATTGTTTAGATCTATAGGGATATGAAACTACTTTTACATTTTTAGATGTCTTGCAGTACTCTAAGTATGTATTCCACTTTCTCTTGAAATATTTTGGTTTTTAATTGGTATTAGACAAAAGATTGAGATTTATTTCTTTCACCTAGTTATCTTCATTTCAGATTCATGATGCTTGATTTATATTCAAACGAGTTACAGTAATATTGTATTCCCATATTTTGACCTTTTTTACGGCATGTAGCAAACCAACACTGCAGACATGTTAGATGAGGCAGTTGATTACATCAAGTTCCTTCAGACGCAAGTTCGGGTAGGCTAGCGAGCATTCATGCAGTTACCTTTTTATTTGGATAGGTTTAGACTCTTTGATGGCACAATCATTATGTTCACTATATTTAGTCAATAGAATAAGGACTGTAACAAAGCTGACTTGATCTTTTGCAGGAACTTTCCGAAAATCAGCCCAAATGCGATTGCTCATGTAAAATGAATGCATCAGAAACTACTTAAAAATATAGCAGACTTAGGGAGGTTAATGGAATGCATGTATCTTGAAGCTGTGTTTTCAAGGGATTGAAGGAAACAACTAACAACCCTGTTCTTAATATGTTCTCTCAAAGGCATACACAACCCCATTTTCCCTTGTGGAAAGTAAGAGTCTATCCGATCTTTGTCCTGATCCTGTAAAGGTCAGATAGTTGTGCTGCAATGTTGGGGTGTGCTTGGGTTCTTCTATATTTTTGTTGAATACCTAGAAAAAACTGGCCTGTCCTTTATTTTCCTTTGTCAGTTTCTTTTCAGACTTCCCAACCATTCTGGAATATCATTCAGTCTTGTATGGTTTTTCACAACCATGCCAGAACTTTAGTGATTTGGTTGACGTCGGTTTCTCTCAACCAAAGAAGCCTGCTTTTGATGTTTTCCAGCATCATTATGTAAGACTGACATCAGGTGTAAGACAGACAGGCTGCTGATTGCAGTCAACTTATCAGGCTGATTTTTTTTGGTGGTGGAACAGATGTTGTATGCATTCAGTGTAATTGAGAAGACATAGAGGTGGATTTTATGCAGACTTAAGAAACGGCTATGCTACTTTTCAAATTTCCAAGGATCCTCGTCCAAATGAAAACCATGGCAGATTGCTCTTGTAAACTGTGAAGTCACATTCCTGCCAAGGATTGGCTCATGTCAGTGTTTATGCTCTGTTAACTTGACGTGTAAAATTCTGGCCATTTGGGCTTCTCGTGAAGATGGCAACATCTTTTGAATCAAGAATCTCATGCTTTACTAAGCAATATCATGCTTGGTTGAACTTACTACTTTAACAGTATTTATCTTGCTTCATTAATGAAACAAACTTCACAGAACATGTTTAAAGAATTTTTATATTTATCTTTTGGCTACGGTTAGGATTCACTGTACAAATATTTTGGGATGTAGGCATGATCGTCGTTTGCATTGCCTAAGACTCAAGTTGTGAAATATGGATACTGGCAGAGTTGTCATGAAACTGTTGAACCGTCCCATAACATGGATGTAGAAAGTTAGTCAAAGAGGCATTTCAATAGCTTTGAATTCTTATCTAGTGGTCAGCCAGAACTGACCAAAACCTTCTACATAGAACCTATGTCTAAGGTAATTCAGAGGCTCATATCACGGGAAGCTAATGTGTAATATCCTGTCCTAAATAGCATTTCCTGAGCATCATTTTTCATATTGCCAGCCTACCCAACTATTCTGCATGGGGTTAGCCCTACTTTGGTTTGAGATTTCTGCCATACTAAAATCAGCAATATTGCAGATGCTATTCCCTATGTTTTGTGGACTAACAAAAGAAGGAATGACTGTAAATGAACAAGTGGCTCATGAACATGTTATGCCCTGTGTTTATTTTGTCTATGCTTTTATGATATCGTGATCTGTTGTCCATGCACTTCTTTTGACAATGCTCAGAGTTTGTGATAGTATATGCTTAGTCATGGCATCCTTGTATGATCATACACATAACCTTAACTATTGTAGGTCACTTGGTTCCATACAGTTCCCCCTGTGGGATGATTGCAAGTATATGTTTACTAATTTGCATACAGCATATTCCTTTATGCCACCAAGTTATTGAAGCCTCGATTTACATACACGTAGACTATCCATGTTTTGGACATGCAACTAACCCTAATAAATTCCAAGTGCCTAATTTCTAAGGCCATAGAAGCTTTTAGATTAATCATAAGGGGAATCTGCTAAATAGCTATTGGTTGTTTGAGAGCCGTGTGAATGCTATCACACCTGACTGTTTTCCCACTACAAATCTATTTGACAGAGCAGTGCTCCTTTTCAGTCAAGAAGGCCATGGTCACATTATGACGTTAGATTCAAATGTGCTGAATATCATGGACTGATACAAACACTTTGGATGGACAATTAGGTACACTGCACAACAGAAGAAGGCATCATGGCTTTTGTATCTTTCCATCGAAGTTGGAAGATTTATAGCTATCAAAAGTATGTTCATACTGTCCATGACCACAAGGAAAACCCTTCTTGTTTCAGAATCTGGTTTTAAGATCTCAGAATCATTTAGAATTTCCTAATACCTTGATAGGATCAAGGTGATAGAAAATATTGTGACCCACAGATTACCTGTTTTTCTTGTAGTGTCAAACTATACCATCAATCTTATAGAATTTGGAAACCAATATGTGACTTCAAATTCCAGGGAATTTTGGCAAACATTGTGCAAATCTGAGTAAAATAGTATGTGATAACGTAAATCCTCTGGAACTACAAACGACACAAAAGGAAAGAGGGAAAAACAGCAAGAGATAGAGAGTATTCTCACTTTTGTGGATACACTTCACGTTTTCTTTCTTATTAAAAAGAGTGTACACTTGAGTATTACATGATGGCCATATAATTAGAAACTGAGGATTATGTAAAGATAAAAATAATCTAGCTTTGGTTGGAGATTAAGACCATACGTTCACTGCATAAATTAGTAAAAGTTACAGAATAATTATAAGACTAGTTATCTAATAGTTAGAGAATACTAATTATAAGACTACTCCCTTATCAAATCCATGATTAGTGTATTGTCGAGAGCTATTTCAATCCTTGGTCCCTAGGTTGGCTGGTTGAAAGAAGGGGAGAATTGTGCACCTCGAGAGCTAGTAGCAATGCATGTTGCAACCATGGTGCAGAGTATGAACCTACAAACAGCTGCAGGCCTCCTGACAAGTTGTATGTTTGCAACATGGGCTACACTCTTGTGAGGGCCACTATAGTGCCCCTAACCAGCAATAACTAATTAATAACCTTTAAAAGAAAAAATGCAATGACAAATAATATTGTTTTCTAAATCTAAACTTGAATCCGACACTATTATATCAATGCATCAAATAATTTTCCAATGTTAAAATTCCAAGAAGTTACTTGCTATACTCATGCTCAATTTATCACATACACGCAAGGCGAAAAAATTCTATTCAACGCATAAATCTGAACCTTATTTGTACGAAAATCCTTAATTTGCTTTTACAACAACTCATATAAATAATACAACAAATCCACTTTTAAATGGCCATATACAATCAACATTTAATCCTTATAAGTGGTTTAGTCAGTTCATTACATTCAAGCACAAATTGCATATAAATTCTTAAATACAATTCTCTATATAATGGAGTTCATTACATTCAAGCACAAATTGCATATAAATTCTTAAATACAATTCTCTATATAATGGATGGAAAGAGACTTGTTCCAAGTTCATTACATTCAAGCACAAATTGCATATAAATTCTTAAATACAATTCTCTATATAATGGATGGAAAGAGACTTGTTCCAACACACTTCTTGCAAATACTTGCAAATATTCTTTTACATGAAGATCCCTCCTTGTAGGGGTTAATTCATATGAACAAAATTCAATTAGGAATGCATAAAAGAGTTTTCTTTTTCAAACCTCATCGACCCTCAAGCAACATAAAATCATTCTATATCATCACTGGTTGTCATTCAACTTGGATCAATGAGACAAGGTTATGAAGAGATTCAATAGTATGTATATACTCAATTATGACTACTCTTCAATCATAATAAACATGGTAATAAGGTACATCATAATGATAATATGCATATCCATGGAAATAATTTCCCAAGGTCGAGTGGGTACATGTAAAGGATGGTATAGACCTTGCTTCCTGTTACTGGGCTAGTTGGTACAACAGAGCATACATCTTCTAATATACCGTTCTGCATCTTTTTGCATTCTGGGCCAATACATATACCTCTGTAAGTTTGCAACTGTCTTCCCAACACCAAAATGTCTTGCAACCATGGAGGCGTGAGCCTCTATGATAAGGTGCAATCATTCACCTTTAGGGACATAGAGCTTGTCGAGCTTGTAGAGTAAACCATTATGGAAATGATAGTCAGTGTTGCTATCACCTTATTCGATATGAATTTGGCCCTATAGCTATTGGAATACCTCCTTGAAGTCCTCATCCTTTGTGTATGTCTCTTTGTATGCATCATGGGTAAAAGGCTCCATGTTCATAAGAGTTCCCAAAGCTGTAATCTTTGATGTGGATGGATGTGAAAGCATGTCCACCAACTTGTTTGTGCTACTCTTCTTATACTTTATGAACAAATGAAACTGTTGTAAGAACCCCATCCATTTGTAGTACCCGATTTGCTATAACTTACTCCAGGCTTGCAAATACTAGAGCGACTGGTGGCCCATGTGGATGATGGTTTCCTTTTCCAATAGATAGTGATTCAACTTTTTGACAGCTTGTACTAGGGCATAGAGCTTCTTGTCGTAGGTAGGGTAGTTGAGGACCACCCCATGAAATACTTCAGAATGATAGCAAACAAGCCTTCCTCCCTACATCAGGACTACTCTCATGGCATACCCACTTGCATCTATCTCCACTTCGAAGGGCTCTTGCAAGTTTGGTAGGGAGAGCACTAGTGCTTGAATGATCTTTTTTTTCATCTCATCAAAGGCCTTATGTTGATTCTTCCCCCACTGGAAAATCTTACGTTCCATTGTTATTGCATGGAGTGGTGCAACTACCACTGAAAATGAAGCAATGAACTTCCGCAAGTACTGTGTTTCCACAACAAAGCTCCTAACTTATGTGCAATGTGTAGGAACAAACCATTTCATGACAGGCTCCATCTTGGCAGGATCTATCCTGAGCTCGTCTCCATCAATCACATACCCAAGATACACGAAAGACTACTAAGCAAACTCTTCAGGGTCTCTAACACCTACACAATACGTGAGATATGCTCCTCCCAGGTAGCACTATAAATCAGTATATCATCCAAATAAACAATAACAAATGAATCTAGATAAGGGCGTAAAACATCGTTCATTAGTCTCATAAATGTCGTTGGTGCATTGCATAAACCAAATGACATAACCAACCACTTATACAAACCTTCCCGTGTCTTGAAGGCAATCTTCTATGTATCTTCTTATTTGACTCGTACCTAGTGATATTTTGATTTCAAATCTAGCTTAGTGAAGAACTTGGGATGCTGCAGTTGGTCCAAGAGATCATCAGTCCTGGGAAAAGGGTACCGATTCTTCAGTGTAATCTTGTTCAATGCCCTGTAATCGATACACATTTTTCAAGTCCCATCCTTCTTGGGAAAGATTATAATGGATGAACCACAAAGTGAGGTACTTGGTCGAATCACACCCTACTCCAACAATTGTTGCAACAACTTCTTTACTTTGTTTTCCTCCAAAACAAACTGTCTATACAACCCAATATTCAGCAAGGGGGAGTATGACAATAATTGGATTTCATGCTCCACTTCCCTCTTAGGTGGCAACCCTTTAGGCTCTTGGACCACTCCTCTTTATGCTTGTAGCAACTCCTTCAACTGATGTTTCTACTCTTTAGTACACCTTTCTAGGGATGCCTTTACTTTTAATGACTCTTCACCGCACTGATTTTCTCTTAGAAAAACTTAAACATATTTCTTGTTAGAATTGCTCAATTTCTTAGCTTGATTGGCACTTACCAGTAAAAAAAATTATTTTCCTTTGTATGTGTTGATGATGAAGGATTCCCCATCCTCGATGAGGCCTCCATCATCTCTAAACGATCTGAGTTTGCTTGCTAGAGCCGTCATGAGGAGGTTTATATTGCGTCTGATATTGACAACCTGTGTTTCCAACCTCTCAAATCTCTCTTCTATTGGATCTGGAGGGTTGTTATGAACATACTTGTCTGCCATGACTACGGTTTATGTAACTTCTTTTTAAGTCGATTTTTGAATCTTGCAACTTTCCACAAATACCCAAAAGAAAATATGTTCTAATACCATCCAACAAAGTTTTAATATATAAATAACCTTCCCTAAAACTGAAATATATCCTTTCAATTCTAAGCATTTTTCATGCATTCTACATTCAAATTAACTAGCTTATCATGTCAATGCTTTTAAATTGGACACTAAAATCAATACAAAAATCTTAAAAAATCATCATAAACATATTCAAGATGGTGAACAAGTGATTATCAACATGATATTACGGTTTAGAGAGCAAGTCATAATCTTGATTAAGAAAATACGGACAATAAAACTCAAATCTACCATCAATATTGGTAAAGAAAAAATTGAAGTTGATGTTTACAAAAATAAAAAATGATCACTCTTCAAAAATACAAATATTCCAACTTAAAAAAATGAAACTAAATAAGTGAAAATTATATAAATACAAAATGCATTTTTTCCTTAATCTAAAATGAAAGGTTGAAATCAATTCCAAACCAAGCTTTATTATAATTAAAAAAATCAAACTTGGAACCTTCTTCCAATCTAGTTGGAATCCTAAATAAATTATTTATTTCATATAAACAAGCCTACCCACAATGAAAACCGTGTCAAACACATTTATCACTACATATGTAATGCCAAAAAAACAAAAGTTTGAAAAATATACATAAATAACAGCTTCGCAAGGCCAAGTAAATCATAAATTGTAAGTGTGGTACCAAAGGAGTAATATATATTAACGAAAGCCCAAACAAGGTTTGAATTAGGAGAAATTTTATATTATTAAAATATATCCAATCACCAACTAAATCGATTATGTATGAATACAAAAATATTATTTATAGTGAATTTTCGATTGGTCAAACAAGCTCGCAATACTAATTATAAAAATCAATATAACTAAAACGTGTGCGATGATAACAAAATATGGTTCATATTTTTTAAATTGATTAAGAAAAGCATGGCGGTTTATATATATAACGTGTGCAATGGTAACAAATTATGGTTTCATATTAAAAAGCATGGTGATATATATATATATATATATATATATATATATATATATATATATAAAAAAAATTACATAAAACTTGTTTAATATAATTAATTTTGCAAAAATAAACAAAACAAGAACTTTTTTTTTCCTATGTGTTCTTAATATTAAGGTTTATGGTTTGAGTTTTCTTCCCTCTATGAGCTAAACATTTTAAATTCTTACTCAATAAAACAAAAATATGAACTAAGAAAACCCAAGTAGGACAATTCTTTGCAGAGAACAATCTGTGTCATTGAGATGCTTATTATCCATTATTTTTTATTGAAAATTTAACAAAGCAACATTAGTTGTCTTTTGAGGTGAGCATACGATATATAGCCATCTTGTAGATATCAATAGGGCATATTATACAAATTTGTTGTTAGTAGTATGATAAGATGAAGTATAGTTAAAGTTTCTATATGATTTCTATTGGACCTTCCCACATGATCATAAATTTATTAATCAACAATAATAAAATGCAATGGATAGAACAACGAGGATGAAAGATAGTATTATTTGTTGAAGAGATAGTAAATGTGAGTGGATAAGGAATTAAGAGAGTAAGAACAATATGCCCTTGTTATTCATGCATCTCTTACAAAGAATAAAGGGTTAACCTACATTTTTATGCCCATCTCCAAAAAAAGTCCCCACCAAATTCATCTGCAACCTTTTAACTAAAGAAAATAGAATGTAGGAGTACTAAAGATGAGCATTCCTATATAGTATAGCATTAGCATCATTGCTTGACATGTATGCTTTGGAACTAGTAAATAGTTAGAGCTAGCATTTGAAGTATTTATCCCAATATTACAACCATAACTAGAAACAAAAGGAATTTAACCAATGAAGGTAAACATTGGAAGAACGATGGTGCATGCATGAGGGTGTATCATTGTATGTTACTACACTTGGTCCTAGGCCTACATGGGAATTACTCCAATAATGCTACCACCAATGACAATAATAATACCCCTAGTTGGAGTGTTGACATTGTACACTAAAGTGGTAGTAGTTGAAGTGGTACTAATTGTGGAAGGAGGTGGAGCGATACTAATTGTGGTGGGAGGACGATTGTTATTAGTACTATAAATTATTCACACCCAATATCAATAGAGGTCAAACTAGTAAACAAAGTCGTGTTGTGGCATCCCCACCCAACACTCACACCCATGGGACATGTAGCCACAAAGTAGGGCTTTCAAATTTTGGCCCTTAGAGGCCATATCTCCACAATAGCAATAGATGAAATCTCTTGGTGTTGGGATCCTCCCTAGGAGTGTAATGGGGGACCAAAGGGCCCACTAGAGTAATAATAGTGTAGTTATGGTGACCATTCAATGTAAGGTGGACTAGGTCCATTATGTTTTTCATTATTAAATAAGGCCCACTAAGTAGTTAGTGTTGAATAAAAGTAATGTGGTCTCATTAAATAAGGTCCACCAGGTAGTAGGAGGTGGTTATGATTATGGCTCTCTACCTACCTACAAAGAAGGATGTATTCCATCTTATGAACCTTGTATTGGATCTTAGATCATCAAGAGATTTCCCCCTTGAAGTGGCAAGTGTAAAGGATTTGATCCTTCCATAATAGGATCATTGTCTAGTGTTGCCATATCTTAAGGGTATTTTGATAAATATATTATTACGAATTTCTAAATATCTAGTTTGTGATTCAAATTTAGGAGTTAAGGATCATAGCAAGTGTTGCCACATCTCTTTCTTGGGCCAAAAAGAGAGGATTTTTTTTCTATTTTGTAGGCTTTTGAAGAAACAAATAGTGCCAAAACACTTAGATCCATCCCTATAGCTTTCTATGTAGAATTTGAAGAAACAAGTTATAGATTTATGTTCATCTAAAAATACATACCCAATTTCAAAAAAAAAAACATTCAAAATAAAGTGTAGGAAGTAAGGATATTGTTGATTTAAAAGCATTCTAGTGTTTCTTCTATTTAATTGTGACTTTATTCTACGTATTTCAAAGAAGATGATTTTTTACAAGTTGCCTAGATTAAAGCCAAAACAAATCCAAGTGGAAGAGCACTTTAACAACTTCAATTTGGCATATGATATTATATACTTCTAAATCATATTGAGGAAGTTATATCCATTTCAATCCATTCCCTCAAACCCCTAGCACTCATACTTATATTAGTTTATGAAATTATGCATGGATATGTTATCTGACATCATTGAGGAATATCCAAGGTTCTATATAGTGTTAAGGTTTAAGCTATTATTAGAGTTCTTTGCATTTCATTAGATAACAATAGCATAAGATAGGATCACTAAGAAATACACAATCACAAGAGACACGTCATTTATCCTGGGAAACCCTCATGGGGAAGAAAACCCAACAAAACTTCCTTATTATAGATAACCAATACAATGCCAAGAGATAACTCAAGCAAATACAGAAAGTCCTCTCCCAAGAATGCACCTCTCTCTCTCTCTCTCTCTCTCTCTCTCTCTCTCTCTTCTCCAATTGCAGCTCCGAAACTTGTATCTCAATGAACAAGTGAGTGTGTGTCTAAGTGAGGCACTAGCCTCCTTATTTATACAATTCTGGCACGTGTTGAAGTGTCTCTTCACTGGCGGGGCCGACTTCTTCTTTTGGGTGGTTATAACCACCTTTAATATATTCTGGGGCCGACTTCTTATTCTGCCCATTACAATTATACTTTAACCAATCTACAAAAAGGGATTTGGTCTTTTACAATAGTTGACATAATCAATCTGCAATAGGGGATTGATCTAATGAATAATAACACAATAATTAGAATACACTTTGCAGTTACATTATTTCAACACTCCCCCTTAACAAGAATGGTATTCTACAACAACATCAGGCGAGAGAGAGAGGACAAGATCATCAACAACATCAGGTGGGTGAGAGGACAACATCATCAGCATCATCTTAGAACACTGACTAGCGTATCTATAAATCATTAGAAGTTTTTTTCTCATTGGTAACATCGTCATTCTCAGTGGAATGAAATCATCGTCTGCATCAATATGTATTAGTATAAAAATAATACATCATCATCACAGCACGAGGCTGGTCACATCATCACAGCACGAGGATGGATCATCATCACAACACAAGGCTGGCACACTACACAACAATTAAGCTGGAATCACAATACTAGACTGGCTTTACGTCACATCCATTAAGCTGGAAGAATAGTACTAGGCTGGCTTTACGTCACAGAAATTAAGCTGGAAGCACAATACTCGGATTGCTTTTCGTCACAGCAATTAAGCTGGAAGCACAATACTCGTCTTGCTTTTCGTCATAGCAATTAAGCTGGAAGCACAATACTCGGCTTTCTTTTCATCACAACAATTAAGCTGGAAGCACAATACTCGACTTGCTTTTCGTCACAACAATTAAGTTGGAAGCATGGTACTAGACTGGCTTTACGTCACAACAATTAAGCTGGAAGCATAGTGCTAGGCATATCTCAACACAGCAACTAGATTAGCTTTACGTCACAACGATTAATCTAAAAGCACAGTACTAGATATATCTCAACACAACACTACTCCCCCTTTCAAGGGAGGTCCTTTCGGACTATACCAAGATTATCTCGAAAGTGCTCAAACTTTACTCGAGATAGAGGCTTGGTCAACACATCGGAAACCTTTTCATCCGTGCTAACATATTGGAGCTTTATGGCTCCTCTCTGCACCATGTCATGGGTGTAATGATATTGGATCTCTATGTGCTTCGACTTGTCATGAAATATAGGATTCCCTGTCATCTTTATGCAACTCTGGTTGTCACATAGGATCGTGGTTGCTTCCATCTCTAGGTCAAATAGATCGGTCAACAACTTTCGAAGCCATATAGCTTCGCAGCTGGTAGAACACAGAACAATGTATTTTGCTTCCGTTGTACTAAGATCAATGTTGGATTGCTTCCTACTCTTCCATGAGATCATCGTTGATCCCAAACTGAAACAACATCTTAAAGTTCTCTTCTTGTCAGAGACACTTCCAGCCCAATCTGAATCAGTGTACCCACTCAGTGTGAAATCATGATCTCCATCATAGCCGAGACCACAATCTAATGTACCCTTAAGATACCTCATCACATGTTTTGAAGAAACAAGGTGAACATGTCTAGGTTCTACCAGAAATTGACTCAAGGTATTCACGGCAAAACAAATATACGGTCTAGTGTTCGTCAGGTACATCAACGATCCAATGATCTGTCTATACAATGTGGCATCAATCAATTCTGATGAAGTGTTGACCAGTAGCTTCAGCTTAGCTTCCATGGGTGTATTCATGGACTTGCACTCCAACATGTCGAATCTCTTCAGGATTTCGACTACATACTTCCCTTGGTTAAGGAAGTTTCTCTCTGGGCTCTTCCATACCTCAAGACCTAAGAAATAATGCATTAGGCCAAGGTATTTCATCTCAAATTCTAAGGCGAGCTTCTTCTTACATTCGGTGATGAGATTTTCTTCTCCAGATAAAAATAAGTCATCTGCATACAACAACAATATCACTGAATGATCGTTCATAACCTTGAAGTAGAGGTTAGAATATGCTTTACTCTTAGTAAATCCCAAGCTCCTTAGAAAACCATCTATCCTGCCATACCAAGCTCTAGGAGCTTGCTTCAATCCTTACAGAGCCTTCTTCAACTTTCATACATGAGTCTTCCTATCTTCAACTTCAAATCCTTGAGGTTTCTCTATATACACTTCTTCTTCAATGACACCATTTAGGAAAGCTGTCTTTACGTCCATCTGGTGCAACTTCCATTTCATCTTAGCTGCAAGGGCTATGATGGTTCTGATTGAAGTGTATCTGGCGACAGGAGAAAATTTCTCTTCATAGTCAATGCCTTCGTTTTGAGAAAAGCCATGAGCGACAAATCTTGCTTTATACTTCTCAATACTTCCATCAGCAGCATGTTTTATTTTGAAGAGCCATTTGGAAGATACCACATCCTTACTCTTTGGTCTGTGAACTATTTCCCATACATCATTCTTTATTATGGATTGGTATTCCTCTGTCATGGCATCTACCCATTGTTTCTTCTGAATGGATTCTTCAAAGCAAGTAGGCTCCTTTTCTAGGAGACCACACATCAAAGCCATATAGTTGGAGAATGGTTTAGGTATCTTTACCTGTCTCATGGTTCCTTCGGGAACCCCATACTTCTCTCCATCTTGAATAATCTCTCTAGCCCAAGTTGGCTTTCTCTTATGGGAGATTGTCATCTGAGGAGGTTCTTGAAATTCTACTATGTCATGATCTTCTAGAATTTACTCATTAGGGGAAGTTATGACTTCCCTCACTAGTTTTGCAGCTCTGGGAACCTCCCTCACTAATTCTACAACTCTGGGAGCTACAGGTTCCTCTTCATATACTTCTTCAAGTTGGCATCTTCTCGATTTCTTGAGCGTTGCATCTTCATCAAAGGTCACATCCCTGCTAATATCAATGTGATGGTGAACTGGTATATAAATCCTAAAGGCCTTGGAGACCTCACAGTATCCCACAAATATTCCCTTCTTTCCTGAGGGTCCTAGCTTGTTTCTCTTTCCTTTCGGAATATGTATAAATATTGGGCAACCAAATATTTTGAGATGGCTTACCTCTGTCTTCTTTCCAGTGAACATCTCTTCCGGGGTCTTGAACCCAAGTGCACTATGGGACAATCGGTTTTGCACATATACAACTGTCATTGCTACTTCTGCCCATAAGCACATAGGAATATCTTGATCATGGATCATGTTCTTCACTGCTTCCATTATCGTTCTATTCTTTCTTTCTGCTACACCATTTTGTTGAGGATTATAGGGAGTGGTGAGCTCCCTCTTGATCCCAACATCTTTGTAGAAGTTCACAAACTCTTTTGAGGTGTATTCTCCTCCATTATTTGACCTGAGTATCTTGATCTTTCTTTCGGAAAGATTCTCTATCAAGGCTTTGAATTCCTTGAATTTACTGAACACTTCATCTTTTGATTTCAAAAAGTACACCCAAGTCTTATGGGAATAATCATCAATAAAAGATACATAGTATACATACCCACTGATGGAGGATGATGGAATTGGGACACACACATCTTAATGAATGAGTTCTAGGACTCCTTCTGCTTTGTTGTCTCTCTTTGGAAAAGGGTTCTTGATGTTATTCCCTTGTGCACATCCATTGCACACGCCTTCATGGTCAACCTTGAGTTCTAGTAGACCTATGACTGCTTTGCATACATATGGTAGCACCTTGTAGTTGATGTGGGATAATATTCTATGCCAAAGTTCACATGGATTCTCAATGGCGTGAGTCATGGCAACTTCTGAGTGACCCTTTAGTTTATACAAGCCACCTTCTTCTTTTCCAATGATGATTGCTTCTTTTATGGTTTCTCCTTTAGCCCACATAAGAAATTCTCCATCTATAATGGCAACTCTGAAGCCTTTATTTTCTAAAGCTGATATGGAGAGTAGGTTCTTTGTCAAACCTAGTACATAGAGTACGCCCTTCATCTTCATTGAATTCCCTGAATTAAGTTTGTAGTTTGATTCTCCCACTCCCCTGATGGGATATTGATAATCATCTCCAAGTGTCACTTTCTGAGAAAACTTATTTTCTGAAATGTAAGAGAGAATATCTCTTTGTTCTGTCATGTGCTTGGAGGCACCACTATCAATGAGCCAAGTGTCCTCTCCAGGTGTTACCGATCCTGAGAGGGCCGAGATTAAGACATAGTCTTTAATTTGTTCTCTTAACATCTTTTCAAGTGGCTCTTCATCTTAAACTGCATGGGCATGGTGCCTCTTATTTTTCCTCTTGTATTATTCTCGTATTGCTGGACAATATCTCGCAATATTTCCTATCTTGTCACAATGATAGCATTGGACAGATGAGTAATCTCTTTCCTTTTGTTGTCCTTTCTTATGGAATCTCTTTGGATGAGATTCTTTATGACTGAATTTGTTTTGAGGGTGAGACTCTTTATGAGTTTCTTTCTGGAAGTAAGATTTCTTTCTTCCTCCTTTGGTGTGAGTATCTAGGGCTTGATCTTCATATCTTTCTAGTAAAGCCTCTCGGTTAGCTACTCTTGTTTCTTCTTGAATGCATTCTTCCCATAGACCATCAAACTTTAGTTTCTCCGTTCTGGCACAAATCGTTTGGATGAATGCATCCCAAGGTCTTGTGAGACCATTTAGGGCCATCATTATAAGTTCGTCTTCGCCTATAGCATCTCCGATTGCTTCTAGTTGTTCTTTTGAATTGGGATATTCTGGAGAAATGTTCTTGGATTGATTCTCCTCTCTGCATCCTTGTATTCTTGAGCCGAGTTCTTAGATTCATCTTCTGGTTTATGTTCTTTCCTTCATATAGTCTGCTTAGGGCATCAAAAATTTCTTTCTGAGTCTTCTTTGATGACACATAAGGGATCAAGTGATCTTTGATTGAATCTGCAATGATTCTTTTGGCCCTGATCGTGTCCTTTTGATGCTTTTCTTTTTCTGCAGCATCGTCAGGTTCCGACATTTCTTCTTTGACGAATCTTGCTAGGTCATTCTCTTCAAGAATGAGACCAATCCTATACTTCCAGGCACAAAATTTTTCCACACCTTCCAGCTTGTCAACAAGCTTAGTGTTTGCATACATCTTTTACCTGGAACTAGGAAAATGTCCAAAAATGAAAATGCTCAAAATCAGATTATGAACTTACCAGGAGGTGTGCTTGGCTGAGGCAAGTAGCCTGGTGTGTTTGGATCTGAGAAAATCCAACTTTTACCCCTCCAAACTTGATCTGCAGATTTCTAGACTGGTGCTTCTGGTTTTCTGGTACCTCTGGTACTCTGGTACTTCCGATACTTCTGGTACTCTGGTTTTCCAGTACTTATGGTACTTTGTGAAACTAGGGCTTCACTTTCCGAGAGATCTAGCCACTGAAAAGTTGCGCTGAGGATGCCAAAGCGATCCTTGAGGAAGGGCACACTTTTCTAGATGGTTTTAGGGTTGAAATACTACATCAACAAAAAGCCTAATTTGCATGTACGAAAACAATGACATTTTTCACTTTCTCTTGTGAAAGATGCTCTCTTCAGCTTAGCTCTGATACCATGTTAAGGTTTAAGCTATTATTAGAGTTCTTTGCATTTCATTAGATAAAAATAGCATAAGATAGGATCACTGAGAAATACACAATCACAAGAGACACATCATTTATCCTGGGAAACCCTCATGGGGAAGAAAACATAGCAAAAATTCCTTATTATAGATAGCCAATACAATACCAAGAGATAACTCAAGCAAATATAGAAAGTCCTCTCCCAAGAATGTGCCTCTCTCTCTCTCTCTCTTCTCCAACTGCAGCTTTGAAACTTGTCTCTCAATGAACAAGTGAGTGTGTGTCTAAGTGAGGTGCTAACCTCCTTATTTATACAATTCTGGCATGTGTGGAAGTGTCTCTTCACTGGCAGGGCCAACTTCTTCTTTTGGGTGGTTATAACCACCTTTAATATATTATGGGGCCGACTTCTTATTCTGCCTATTACAATTATACTTTAACCAATCCGCAAAAGGGGATTTGGTCTTTTACAATAGCTGACATGATCAATCTGCAATAGGGGATTGATCTAATGAATAATACCACAATAATTAGAATACACTTTGCAGTTACATTATTTCAACATATAGATTATGTGGAAGATGAAAATTATGTGGAATAATCCCCTCTTGTAAGTTTTCTTGAACTTGTTATGGAATATGAAGAGCATATCCAACAATGGTTACTCAAAGTACATGCATTTTCACACCCTAAAGAAGATTGTCTAAAGCAAATACATCTAGAACACAAAGTACAAAAGATACATGAAACCTATGAAGGAATCCAAAGATTGGAACTTTTGGAGACATATTGGAGAGGAGTATACAAAAGACATAAATGCCTAGGGTAATTTAGAAAAGTCTTGTGATGAATGGTATATGGATAGTGTAATTTATAGGAAGACAACTACTTCTAGGTTCTCTTTTATGACTCCACTCCACCATATGAAGAGAACATCATTGAGGGAATACATGAGTTGATTATCACTACATTTTTTCATCTTACATATTCATTAGTGGTAATGTTCCTTCCATATCCATAATTGATTTTCTATGACTATGTGGATGATCTTTTGGACATGGACAATTATATTTATTTAGATCCACATGACAATGATTGGAATTTTGAGCACAATACTCATCCATTAAATGTCGAGCTCAAGAGTCATCAATTGGGAATCAACATGAGCAACTAGACATGGGACTCATCTTTACGGATGAGATTCTTAAACTACTTCAACATTGATCTCATACTTATGCATGGGACCATAGCTCATAGATGAGCTTCTAAGAATACTTCAATGTTGCAGTCAAAAATCATACATGGGACCCAAGTTTATGGTGGAACTTCTTGGATTAATTTAGTGTTGTGGTCAAAATTTGTACATGGGACTCAAATTCCATGAATTACTTTAGAATTTTAGTCAACACCCATACATGGGATCATATTTTATGGTTTTACATCCTCACTACAATCATTGAGGGAAATTATTTTTAGAATGGGATAGAGTGTTAGGATTCTCCCTCAAAGTGTAATGGGGGCCTAAAGGGCCCACTAAAGTAACAATAATGTATTTATGGTGGCCATTCAATTTAAGGTGGACAAGGTACACTATGTTTGTCATTATTAAATAAGGCCCACTAGGTAGTGGGAGGTGGTTATGCTTAAATTTCTCTAGCTAGCTATACATAAGGATGGGTGTAACATCCAGTTTCACTGAGAACACTTATACTAACTTATTTTTTGAGGACACTTGCGGGCAAATGATCCGATTATGATACATTATGATTATGTTTCGATTATGAGCTATATTGTGATTCTATTATTTTTATACATTTATTTATAGATGCATATATATTGACAAGTGTTACTAATGAGTTTTCTTGAGTGTGCAGGATACATGACAGGTTGGGGATGTCGATGGCATCAACAAACTTCCTTGGACTCCGGATTGAGTCAGGGAGTGGATTTTGTATTTGGTTTGAGTATTTTATTTACATGCATGTGATTTATATGATGATTTCAGTATGGATGTTATGTATATGGATTATTAGCAGTGTTATTTCCAGTGGATGCAGGCTCGACACCTCTTGTTAATCCGACTCACATAAGGAGTAAAGGGGTCATGCATAGAAACCAAACAGTTAAGGGAGAGGTGTGACAATGTCCCTGTCACATCCTACTAGAACTCTCGATGTGACCTGAATGTATGGTTAACAATTACCACATTATGAGAGGTCACGATGTTGTGAGGGCGGACTGAGACAGCCGCTCATGAAGAAATCTAAGGGGCACACAATAAGGAAGTATTCTTATTCCTTAGAAGCCCTTAGTCTCTCACAAGGTCGACCAAGTGGAGTGTTGACTCCAAGTGTCAGACAACTTCCAAAACCAGTGAAAGGCGAGTGGCACCATTGGAGCACGAAGGTGTGTCCTGAAGGGCACGTCGCATAATTAAATTGTGATTCAATAAAATCTAGACGGCCTAGAAAATATAATGAAATGTTTAGACCTTGTTAGAACAAATTATTAAATAATCATTTAATAATAAATTTAGAAGTCTAACAAGAGTCTAACCCTAAGTATAAGTTTAAGTCTAAGTAAAGGACTAAATAAAATATTAAATCAGTTGAGAAAATTGAGATATAATCAAACTCTAGGAAAAGAGGGAATAGCAATTCAAGGTTGGGTGATTACACATGTGTGCATAAAAATAATAAAAGATAATTATAAATAAAAATAAAATAAAACTTGAGAGAATAGGTTGTCCACTTAGAAGAGCATCTTGAGTCAATCTACCACTAATCCTAACCAAAATACGACTCCTAATCCAACTCAAACTAAGATCTAGTTAGGGAACACAAATTAAAAGAGGGATTGGGGAACTAAGGGACAACTAAGAGCAAAAATAGGAACACATTGGGGAATGTGAAAAAAAAATTCCTAAATAAATAAAATAAAAAGGGAAATAACATGTGCAACTTGGGAAGAATGTGACACATATAGTGGGTGAATAATCCTCTAGTTAAATGATTAAAAATCAAATAATTGTGCATGAGGACATGTGTCAATGGAAAATCATTTATAAAAGAATTGAGAGAAAGGGAGAATGGATCTCAATTTTTAGTATTGTTATGCTCCCAAAATTTGTCTTGATTGAGTTTTACTTGTGAGAGTTGGGATTCCAAAACTTGGAAAAGAGTGGAAGCTCTTACTTGCGAGGCAAATTTTGGGTGCTATTGTTTTATGGTTTCCTGTGTGTGACCCCTTTGCGGCTTGGGGGATAAGGGGGAAGAAGAGTACCCCTAGTGTTGGCTAGGAGGTACCGATGAAGTCTTCAAATTGGCAAGTGAAGGAAAAGAGGACATGTGCAAAGACAATTCAGTTAAAATCACCAACAACTACCTTCAATTTGGGTTACAATATTAGGATTTCTATTTTTGTTCATAGACTATTCTCGTCAATTTCGTTATCTTTCAAATGTCGTATGATTAGCTTAAGTTCTATCAATGTCGAATGAGTATGATTGCTCCCAAATAGCAAATTCTGGGATTTCTGTAACTCTAGTCCTTGTTTATTTACTTGCAATGCATTCAAGTTACTTCAACGACTTGCATCTCTACAATTGTAATTATAATTTTGGTATTATTATTAATTTTTGGATATTTTCTTAACGATGGACCGTTGCATTGTATAGCCCGATTTACAAAAATTGTTGGGTTCGATATATATATATATATATATATATATATATATTACCATGCATGAAGTAAATTATTGGATGTTGTTATTAAGCATTATCACAGATCATATTAAATTGTATTGAATAGAGTTAATTAAATATAGAGTTAAGTGTAGATAAAATTTATTCTAGATTTGAGGGTGAGACTGCATATCCAAATGATGATCTTTTCCCAAATTTTAAAAATGTTTCACTGTTCATTTATGAAAGTTTATAAAATAAAATTTGATAATTTTCAATATCCTTGTAAGCTAATTAATCTTGAGTTTTTGATCCTTTTTTTTTTCCGATTCATGGTGTTGCACGTCCTTGTTGTGTTATTCCTCGACAATCTTAGAGGTATAACTCCTACAAAAATGTGCTGACATTCGTCGAATCATGGAAACACCATTTATTTTCTTATAATATTTTCTCAATGATCTTGCTGAGACTAAATGAAGTTGTAGGAAGAGATTGGTGTTGACGTGTTCGCCTGGCATTCCCTTTCAAGCGAACTAGAATGCCTGTACATATTCACACTTGTGAAAGACAGGCCAAGATTCTTTCTCTTTTGCACCAATTTCAGAACCGTTATAATCTTTGAAATTTGAACAAATGATTTGCTCGTCTGTTTTCGTTCTCTACCTCTTCGAGTGGTAGTTAGAATTTTCTTGGAGCGTCGAATCTCTGACTAAACAACCAATCATGGATTACTCTACGGTTGGTCCTCAGACTCTCCACTTCGGTCGTCTACCAGTTGTTTCCAATGGGTAAACTAGGTTCTCCTTTTGATTATTTATAAGCAGGTTGGTCACACGATTGACTAGTCATCTACTACTTAAAGAATGTTCTCTGGATAACCAATTTTACTATGGCACTGTGTCTTAACTCGCATTTGTGACCTATGTTGGGTAGAGATTCTAGCATTGAGCCTTTTCAAAGTCCTATAACATAAATTATAATGCTTCTTAGGCACTCTTTTGTTATTGGGTTAATCATTTTGTTTTGTGGTCGAGTTCTGATAAAACTTGAATACGTTACTTTAGCGTTGTTTCTTATACTCTTCCCTTTATTAGTCCCTGCCTCGACGAATGACTATAGCAATTGCGTAGAAGTTAACATGCTTTGACCCTACATTAATGGGTACGTTTTTCTATATTAAATAGTGCATTTTGCATTGTTTTATGCATTCTTTTATATTAGCTTTCCAATGTTTTCTGAGTAATTTTATTAAATTATTTTTTATCAAAATTAAAAATATGTAATAAATATTTTAAATTCATAAATTTAATTATCTATTGGTGGAGCAATGTTGATGGACTTAATTGTCCCTGGTATATGCGGATTTTATTTATGCATTTGTCAGAATTTAATATTCATTTAAAAAATAAATATATCAAAATGTTTACAATGGGCCACGTAAGTGGAGGCAGATTTTTGGGAAGTGCTTGTCACTGCAAGGTGGCCGCCTCAGTCTCGAAAGTGTTGGATAGCGGCACCGCCTTGTCCCTCGGCTCAGACTTGCTCTAACATTGTTTCACACTAATGATGCATAGAAACATGAATAATGATTGTTTCGCACTAACATGCATAGAAAAATACATGAACACGCATGCAATGAGAAAAATCATCGACTTAGTAGATTGGCAACACTACATTGTACAATTGGCACTACCATATGAACAAGGACATGTAGACAGAGACCATTTTGTTTCTGATTGGATATGCTATATCTTGAATATAGATATATACATATGGTCTGCTAAGACGTCCACTGTTTTAACTAAATTCTCTTCTTCCAACAAAGACCCAAAGGTATTTCACATTATGCAATATGAAGCAAACATAAATCATTTGCATTTTGAACCTTTGGAAGAAATACAAAGACATCTTGAGATAGATCCAAAATTGTTTCCAAACATACCCATAAAAAAAAATAAAAATTGATCTCTACGTAGGGTCAAAACTCAAGTATTAGAAACAATTTCATCATGCAACAAAATACTATAGAGCATGATACAAAGATAGCTAGCCTCCACAAAGATGACAAAAAAAGAATACATGACTTTGAAAACATGGGCATAGATGAAGAGACCATAAATCTTAATAGAAAACTAATCAATACGAACAAGAAACCACGTTTATCATTGCATGAACTCAAAAAACAAATCAGGAATAAGGATCTTAAACATTCAAATGTAGAAGAAAACAAAAAGAACAATTTCATTATGCAACAAAATACTATAGAGCATGATACAAAGGTAGCTAGCCTACACAAAGATGACAAAAAAAGAATACATGACTTCGAAAACATAGGCATAGATGAAGAGACCATAAAGATTAATATAAAACTAATCAATATGAACAAGAAACCACGTTTATCATTGCATGAACTCAAAAAATAAATCAGGAATAAGGATCTTGAACAGTCAAATGTAGAAAAAAACAAAAAGAAATGTTTATCATTACATCGACTCAAAAAACAGATCATAAATAGGGATCTTGAACAAACAAATCTAGAAAAAAGAAAAAAGACAAAACACAAAAGAACACAAGATCATAATAGAAACATAGATCTCGTATTTGAAACAGTGGTTGAACAACAATATAAAAAAAATACAAGATGCGCCTATTTATGATTGTCATATGCAATCTACTCATTTTAGAAAAGATGTCATACAAAGACACTTAAACAATTCTACAAAGAGTAGGTACATATGCAAAAAATGTAAAAAGTCATTAGACCATGACAAGACTATCAAATTTGCAGTTCCAGAACAGATTAGACGAAATAAAAGAATAATGATAGTGAAGGAATTATATGAATTGGAAGAAAGATTGATAGCACTAAGATTACCATTTTTACAAATACGAGAACTAGGGAAAAGGTATAGAAAACCACAATTAGGATTGAATGGTGGAGTAATCAATGTACCTATTGATACATCTCGAATTCAATGCGCACTTCCTCATAACATAAATGAATCTGATATTGTGGCTATAGCAATAAAAAAAACGTCTAGTCTTTAAACGTGTTTATGTTGTTGGAAAAATCCGCGTTCACAAAGTCATGAAGGCACTGAAACGATTATGCAAAACAATGATTTATAAAATGGACAATGTCACAATAAATGAGAACTGGAAACAAATATTTAATCAAAATGAAGATGCATATGCAACTGAAACAAATATCGAAAGCAATGACAATGACTATGACAATTATGAAGAAACAGTCACAAAGACTCTACTACATGGATTTAGTGATTCATATAGTACTTATGATCTTCAAAATAATCAAATAAACATTACTCCTGGTGAGGGTTATATGCCATTGGGCATATTCAGAGATAAATATTCAAAGGAAATGAGTTTCCCTACATTGTTTTATAGAGAAAAACGACCAGATGAAATTACAAAAAAAATTACATATCAAAAAATCATTCAATGGGAAGTCTTGCATGAAGATCATGACTTTGCCCATCATATAACGAATCTATTCTACAAGGCAGTACGAATTATCCTTAACCAAGTGTTTAGATGCATTTGGATTTGGATAAGGAAAGGAAAATTAAAAGGAAAGAAGCTTGTAGCAAAGGATGTTAAGACAAAACCAAATTTAGATTGCATTCTTAAATCAAACATTGATTACATGGATCTTAAAAGAATACGTACATCGCCAAACTATTTTTTACATTTGCGTAATAACTTGTATGCAATGATTCGACAATTAGGTCCACCAACTTTTTTTGTGTCCTTAAGTAGTGCCGAGAATCATTGGGAGCCATTAGTAAAAGCATTACAACAAATAAGACGAGGGAAAAAAAAACTCGACTGAAAATGAAATTGAAGAAAATGATGTTGACAAATTAATCAGAAATGACCCTGTAACATGTGTATGATACTAGTCCCCGAGGTGTAGGACAGTCGGTGACAAAGTGTGTTGTTAAGCCACTCCGTGATGTTAAAGTCATCGGTTCGAAACCCGCGGGGACAAAAAATCCAACCATGTTAAGGGTTGGTGTGGCTCAGGCCGGGTGCGATCCCCGGGTGATTTTGACGGCTTAGATGCCCCTGAGTCGCAGTTTCTCAAGCCATAGGTTAATCGCATAGCCAACAGGTCCCGCACAAATTAACAAACAAAAAAAAAACATGTGTATGATACTACAAAAATAGAATAAATGCTCTACGCCAATTAATTTTTCACGAATCCAAATACTTTGGTGAAGTGAAAGACTATTTCTTTGTAACAGAGTTTCAAAATCGAGGAAGTCAACATGAACATGGATTGCTATGGATAAACAATGCACCCATCTATGGAACAAATACAAACTTTGAAATTGAAAGCTTCGTGGACAAGTACTTGTCCTATGACTCAAAAATACTCCCAACCAATCTCAAAAGTATTCAACACCATCATCATACAAGAACTTGTAAGAAAAAAAAAACATGCATTGTAGGTTCAATTTCCCCATTCCACCAATGAGAAAAACAAAAATACTTGAACCTATGAAATTTGACAATGAAATTACGAAAAAAAATGCAAAATTGATATTTGATACCCTATAAACCATGAATTGTGATGAAACATATACATTTGATAGTTTCTTGGACACCTTAGGTATAACAGAGAATGACTACATGCATGCAATTCAATGTAGTCTAAATCGAACAACAATTTTATTGTAAAGGAAACCAATAGACATATGGATTAATAACTTTTCTCGGCATATTCCAATGATTTGGAATGCAAATACTGTTGCTCAATTTGTACTTGACTCATATGCCGTGGCTACATATTGTAGTTCATATATGACAAAACTAGACAAAACAATGACGTCAATGTTTAAACGTATAAGGAATGATTCTCAAAAAAATGATGTTGATGTCATAGAAACAATTACAAGACTTGGAAAAGATTTGCTAAACTTGCAACAAATGTCTGCACAACAAGCTGTATATATAGTATTATCATTGCCACTTAATAGTAGCTCAAGAAAATGTATATTTCTTAATACTTCACCAATATCTGAACGAGCATTTATACTAAAAAGACCAAAATAATTAGAACGTGAACCAGATAATTCAGAAAACATAGCATGCCTATCAATAATCGACCACTATGTAAAACGACCTGAAAGAATTTAACATATATGCTTAGCAGAGTTTTCATCATGCTACACAATAAAAGGCAATAAGCGAAGAAATTTTGATAGCCCATATGTCATTAGATATGTGAAGTACAATAAGCATAAGGACTTTGATAACTATTACAGAGAAAAAATGATGTTGTATGTTCCATATCGCCTTGATGAAAGCATTTTCAAAGAAAAATACTCAACTTGGAAAAATGCATATCTAACATTTAAAGAAATCATAAAATGCAATGAACAAAAAATCAACAACAAAATTATAAAGTCATGGAGTGATTTTGATAACATAATAGATGAAATTGAGAACAAAGATAACGAGTTGTTCAACAAATATATATCTCAAGATCAAGAAATAAATGTCAATGCACGTTATCAAGAGTATAACATTGAATTAGATTTTAAATATTTGCAAAACGTTAGAAATGCAAAATCAATAGTTGAAAGACCTTCCCAAATTGTAAAACAACTACATATATTAGAAGAAGCAGAATTCTATCAAATGATGAGATCTCTAAATAAAGAACAAGCAAAGATAGTGAAGGAGATATTGACAACTAAAAAATGAGATCCAAATCAACCAATATACTTATTCTTAACAAGAGGTGCGGGTACAGGGAAAACATTTACTGCAAAAACAATTTTTCATTCCCTAACGTGGATGTACAATAACATATTAGAATACGACCCAATGCAAGTGAGAGGAATCATAACAACATATACAGGAAAGGAAGCATTCAATGCAGGTGGTGTGACACTGCACTCTGCATTTCACATGCCATTTAACAAATCAAAATACCTTTCCCTTAAAAGTGAAAAATTAGACACATTAACAAAATATTGCCAACAACTTCGTGTAATACTTATTGACGAGACATCCTTAATAGGTGCAACATTCTTGTACCAAATTGACAAATGCTTACGAGAAATAAAGCACAACCCATTAGCCTATTTTGGGAATATTGATATAATATTCTCAGGTGACTTATTCCAAGCACAACCTATCAGAGATTCTCTAATCTTTGAGTATCCAACTATTGAAAAGGAAAAAACAAGATATGACTTTTGGAAGGAAAAAGTAAAATGCTATGAGTTGCATACTACAATGCGCCAAAAAGACAAAAAAATTATTAAAATCCTTAACAAAATGTGAATGAATCAACAATCTGACGAAGACATAGAATATATAAATGATCATTGCCATAGACCAGCTCCATTAGATCCATTATTTCCATACCTTTTTTATAGAAACAAGGATGTACAAAAACACAATGAAAAAATGTTGTCATATGTAAATGAAGAACTAATAGTTCTTGAAGCAATTGACGAACATGAAAGTAAGCAAGTAGGTTATGCACCATATGAGAAAACAATAATGTTGCCACCAAAAATACTAATCAAATATAATGTTCTTGTTGAGCTATATGCTGGAAACTATAACATCAAAGATGGTCTTGTTAATGGTGCTGATGGAATATGCAAAAGATATACCCAAAAAAAGGAAAATGTGGATGTAATATTGATAGACTTTTTAAATCCAGACACTGGTAAATTGCAAAGGAACAAATATCATCAACTATATGAAAAAGATATCTCGCCAAATTAGACCCCAATACTACGCATTGCAAAACAACTCACATCTAATAGCAAAAGCTCTCAAACTATAGTACGAAAGCAATTCCCAATACAACTAGCTTGTGCTAGAACAATACATTGATAAGACTTGACATTAGATGGACTTGCATTTGATCCAAATCATATATCGACACATGGACTAGTATACACAACATTATCACGTGTCAAAGCAATGGAATCATTATATTTTGTCAATAAACTAACACAAAAGAATTTTCATGTGAACAAGAAAATAGTAGAAGAAATGAGACACTTAACAACAAATGTATTGTGGAAACCAGGATATATACAAACACCAATAACAAACACAAATACTTTATCGATTGCAACTTTGAATACACGAAGTCTATATGTTCATATCAATGACATTGTACGTGACAAAGATCTAATGAATAATATGATCCTTTGCATCCAAGAAACACATCTAAACTTTGCACCAACAAACAATGAGTTTTCCAAATTCAATTTCAACATAACAAATTTTCTTCAGGGAGTACTTACTTGCATAGAAAAAAACATAAACATCATATCAACAAAAAACATTTGCAATGATAGAACTGAGATTGTTTTATCAGATATATACTTTCAGTGCCGAATATGCATAATAAATGTATATGTTGCACCACTTGCGTCTCTTTCATTAATTATTGAAGCAATTGCAATGGCTAAAGCACAATCAATGCATACATATTGCATTATGATAATCATTGGAGATTTCAATATTGACATTCGTTCAAATAGCAAGAAAAACAAACAACTATTAGAGTACATGAAATTAGAGCAATTACAAGAAATAACAAATAACTTTGTCCCAAAAAATATACCCGTCATTGACCACATTTGGACAAATTTTCCTGTTGAACAATGCCAAGTCAATATTTTACATGCATATTGGAGTGATCATGATGTTGTTCAAGTCCTACTACATTTTAAGTGATTTTGTTGCAAATAAATAATAACATCAATAGTTTTCTATTATTATTATTAATACATCAATAGTTTTCAAAGTTTTAATTTTGTTATCCTAAATATTGTTTATGTGCATTTAGAACATATTCACATATTCATTGTAGAAGGTATTATCTATTTTGCAAAAGCATACAACAAATAAATACCAAGTAAATATCCCTCCATTCATCTTTATTTTTACTAGATACTATTATTAACACTTCTTTCATTCTTAGTCTATTATTATTAATACATCAATAGTTTTCTATTATTATTAATATATCAATAGTTTTCAAAGTTTTGATTTTGTTATCTTAAATATTGTTTATGTGCATTTTCTGAATAATTTTTAAATGTTTCTATATATTTGATCTAATTCATATCTTGTTTGATCTAATTCATATCTTGTTTGATCTAATTTATATCTTAAAACTAGGAAAATGGATAAAAGTCTAAAAGGTAAAGCCACAAGGAATGAATATATAGCCCAATCACAAAGAGTTTCTAAAAGGTACATTGTATTCTATTTATTAATCAATTAACAACATTGAATGTTTTCTCCTAACATCTCTTCTCTACTTCACAATTAAGAACAACGCTAATCTCAATTTTTCAGGAAACATATTACAATTGAAGAAACTCAACCAGAACATGAACAAAAAGAAAAAATGTCAGTAGTATGTGCTATTAAATTGTATCTTTGGAAAAAAAATCTCTTAGTTTTGTATTGATTTTGACATTTTTTTGTTATAACATTGTAATTTTTCTATGCCACATACTTAACAAGAAAGTATATATTAACAATTCATCCGTTATCTATTCTATATATGAGAGTAAATTGGATTTCAAATGTTTTAATCATTTTGTTTTAAGTCCATGTTTTTCAAAGAAAAAAGGTAAGTAGTATGTGCTATTAATTTGTATTTTCCAAAAAAAACATTTTAGTTTTGTAAATTTCCAATACTTGATACTTTGATACTTAAGAGGAAAGTATACATTAACAATTCATGAGCTATGTATTCTATATATCATAGTACATTATATTTCAAGTATTTCATGCATTTTGTTTTAAGTCCATGTTTTCCCTATCTTATCCCATATGCAATTTGTTTAGCTCCCAATAAATGGTAGATATCATAAACAAAGAAGAAAAATCAGAGGAGACTGAACCAAAAAGGTAACTATTTTTAACTTTTGTTATTTACGATCACATATATTAAATTCTTGTCAAACAATTCTAGGATTTATTATTTCCCTATAGTTTTCAATGTAGAATTTCTATACAAAACAATCTTTTTAATAGTCTTTTTTGGGTGCAGTTTCACCCCTCTAAAAAAGCCACCAAATTATGAAAATAAATAATTTGAATGAAGGATAAAACTTTGAATAGATATACTTATTCATAAATCTCTAAGTGTCTTTCTTGACAGTAAAAACATTGGAATCACCATTATCAATTGAGAAGCTGAAATGACAATAACATTGTTTGTGCCTACAAAACTCATTGAACAACATGAACAAAAGATTGCCATAAATGTTTTTCAAATAATAGAAAAAAAACAAATATGATGGTGGTGATTGTGAAAAAACACTTTCATTAACCAACTCAAGCATAGTTGAAAACATATCTCCCTTTTGCATGGAACACCAATTCTTCTCAAATACAACAATTGCACAATTATCACACAACACAGATCCTTATCCACTTGGTATAATTGGTGCTATTGCCATTTCAGCAACAAAAAATGGCATGCATCACTGCTTAGAAATAAAGGAGGGCAACACTGATGATGATAAAGCAATTGTAAGTCCATATTCATTGTTGTGTTTCAAATATATATTCATTGTTATGTTTCAAATACACTGATTTAATTTTAATATTTTTCCTATATCTCACAAATTATTCTTATGCAACAGGTTCAGGTTCAAGTACATGATACTCTTTTTCCAATTTAAGCTTCCATTGAAAAAGAATTGCAACAAAACCAGTTTCCACTTATATTGTTAAAAAATATAGTTAAAAAGTAAGGACAAGTTTTTAGAAAAGTAGAAAATCTGAAAAAACACAGAGAACCTCACAATCAACATTTATATGCTCATTAAAAACATAGAGAAAAGTAGAAAATCTGAAAAAATTGATTGCTTCACGTCTAGTTTATACACCGTAAACAAGTATACATAAAACTTTATAGTTTTACATATATTGATTTGGTATTACATTATTATCTTCATTTTTTTTATACCAATTTTGCAGCAAATACAAGGAACATTGATCCCAACAAGCACATATACAAATCCCTTTGAGCCTACATATGCAATATGCAATTATCCGATTACATCTTCTAGAAAAGTAAACGGGACAATGGTTTACTGTATAAACTGCAAAGAAAAACGGCCATTCATCTACTCTACTCGCTTGAATTGTATACACACTAAAAACAATACTCCAAAAAATTGCATCTTGAAAGGAGAACAACAATGGGAAAAAGCATTACCTGATTTAAAAAAAATTACATATGATGAATATTCTAAAGACAAATCAACCATTGTTGATTTGGTAGCAAGTTTCCATGTATATAGCACATTTATACTATATCATCAGAATGTGCAAGTAATTGTGTACATAGAATAATATTTCTTGACAATCATATTCCTAAGTTATACATTACATATAATTGAATTGCCTTTTATTTATTATGAGTTTTCTATTACTTTTAACTTTTTTGAGTTTTCAAATTTTTTTAGCTATGAGATATGTTATTTGATACCATATCTTCTTGATGTTGTTGATTTCAGTTATTAATATTCCAGAAGGATGAGATTAAACCATGTTCAATTCATTGATAGTGTTTTCGACTCAAATGTGCTTGAAAGCTACGTCTGCAACTGCAACTGATTGAAAACAACACAAGCTCACAAACTGGTCAGTTTTTTTTCTAACTAAAGACTATTGTTCGGAGTTGGCTGCTAGCTCTTCGACATCAATTATTTCTTTTGCTTCCCTCAGACTTTTTTTGGTAGATATTTTCGAGACTGGAAATCTTTATACACACTAGAATTTAGAACTTTCTTTTTTTGAAATTTAATGTTTATATAGATCTTTTGTGGCTGCCCATGCTGCTGTGTAGATGGTTCATTTACTGCTCTGTTGGCTTTTCGTTTATTTTAAGTTCAAATCATTTAAAATGCACTAAAAACATGAGATATTGCAGGTTTTAGTTTAAATGCTTTTAAGGTTATTGGACATTTTTCTTTTAAAACCTATGATTTATGCTGAGAGTTATTTTCTGTTTTGGGAATAAATTCTTCAAAATTTTTCTGTATTTCTTGTAAAATCTATGTCTAAAAAACAATATCATGCAGATTTTGGTTTCTTTTAGTTTAAATTATTCAAAACTTATAGCACATTCTTGTTTTAAAACCTATGGTTATGGTGGAAAATTTGAAAACATCCGGTTTTCCATTTTTCCATTCTTTTAGTCTAGAGTCTTGAAAAATTGCCTTTCTTTTCAAACATATTTTCCTTCCTTCATTTTAGTTTGAATTCTTTAAATCTTTCAGACATTACTGTTTTAAAACCTCCCAAACAACTTCATTAATGAGCTTTATTGAATCTTATAAGTAGCTTATAAAATCCAAAATTAACGATACCTTGAACAAGATCCTTCTCGTGTTAGAGATCCTTATATAATATGATTATGTAAGCTGGTTGTTCAAAATATTTTTGATCGGAGATTATTCTGCTGGTGTGTAGCAATTTTTTTAAGGATAGCGCCAAAAGAGAAACTGGAAATGAAGAATCAGGGGCAACAAAGATTATAAATTTTCATGTCAAAGTCAACTTGTATTTCACAACGCTGATAATTTAGATGACATGAACCCTTTTGTTTGACAAATGGAATAAATTTGTTTAACAGATTGCATTGGCAAACCAATTTGTCCAAAATTTAATTAGAGGAATTAATCTATTAGTGTTAAATTGCATTATGACAACGCCCAATAATGTTATTTGGAGCTTGTCACGTTGCTATCAAATTCAACTATATAATTGAGAGTCAGGAAGAGAACGTAATCGATTAGGCTGGGGAAGAGTTAATAGTTTGAGCCAGGAGGAAGAAGAGGACGAGGACTACTTCCAAGTTCCAGCAGTATGGCTGCTTCTTCAATTATGGGGACGCTGCATCAAACACATATTGGCTCTGCTGCATTTGCTCTGCAAAAAGATGTGATTCTTTCAATCCTCTTTTGGCTGTTAACTCGAAATTGTTCGCATGAACTGCATGCCAACAAGAATGGCTTAAATCATTTGCATTTTCATAACCAAAAAATCTGTACATTCTGAACTCTGTGGAAGTGTTGTTATTGAATTGTTATTGATGCTATTCCAAGGCATTTTTCATAGACGTTTGTATATGCTATTGGGTTGCAGGGAGGACATAGTGCCTCTGCAAACTCGGCTTTTCTAGGTGTCTCAGTGGCTGAACATGGCAAGAGGGAATTCGGTTTCCCTGTTCTCCGAGCCAAGGTAACTCACCTGTATTATCAATTTCTTTCTTTTCTTCTTCTTTTTAAGTTTATAGATCTGGGGCTTGCTAAATCCACTCCTTGAAGATCCACCACAGCCATTACAGATATGATAGAGGTGGCCAGGCAAATAACCTCAATTAAGAATGATAAAGTCTGTTGGTGTAGTCCAAGTAAGTCTGTCAGATTGTCATTTTAGATTCATAACCATAGTTTTATCATTA
>ML776555.1:688982-704127 GCA_009831015.1 Picea engelmannii | reverse complement strand
GCCAGGCAAATAACCTCAATTAAGAATGATAAAGTCTGTTGGTGTAGTCCAAGTAAGTCTGTCAGATTGTCATTTTAGATTCATAACCATAGTTTTATCATTATTTCACAGTTATATATGATGCAGAATGTAAGAACTTTTCAATGTTTTTTTATACAATGGAGTATTCTGCACACTATATTGGCAGCTCCATGGCTGTTATTTCTTTGTTTCTATAGTTTTTATGGATTCTGTCACGTATTTTAGGCCATCCGAAATACCCAACATTATGAAAAATAATGCATATTGAACTCAACTAAAACGCTCCTTCACATCACTTCTCCTCTCTCTCCTTTTTTCTCTTTGGGTGTTCACAAAAAAATAGTCTTTTCTGAAGATATATTGCTCAACTGCAAAGGTTTTCATGGTCACAACCTCTGTAATTGCTAATTTTCGATTCACTCTATTCTTCTTTGAATCTGTTTATCTAAATGCATAACCATATTGTTGCTTTTTCATCTACAAGAAAACTACTCCATCTACATATATTCACTTGTTTGTTTTTTCTTTGCAGAAAGTTACCAGCAAAATACCAATGTTGCCAGGCTAAGGGCACAGACTGTGGCCGCACCAGTGGAAACAAAGGAAGCTCCAGCAAATAAAAAGACAGATAGAAAGGGTAATCTTATCGTAACAGGGGCATCCTCTGGTTTAGGGCTTGCTTTGGAAGATCCACCACAGCCATTCCAGATATGATATAGGTGGCCAGGCAAATAACCTCAATTAAGAATGATAAAGTCTGTTGGTGTAGTCCAAGTAAGTCTGTCAGATTATCATTTTAGATTCATAACCATAGTTTTATCATTATTTCACAGTTATATATGATGCAGAATGTAAGAACTTTTCAGTGATTTTTTATACAATGGAGTATTATGCACACTATATTGGCAGCTCCATGGCTGTTATTTCTTTGTTTCTATAGCTTTTACGTATTTTAGGCCATCCGAAATACCCAACATTATGAAAAATAATGCATATTGAACTCAACTAAAAAGCTCCTTCACATCACTTCTCCTCTCTCTCCTTTTTTCTCTTTGTGTGTTCACAAAAAAACAGTCTTTTCTGAAGAAATATTGCTCAACTGCAAAGGTTTTCATGGTCACAACCTCTGTAATTGCTAATTTTCGGTTCACTCCATTCTTCTTTGAATCTGTTTATATAAATGCATAACCATATTGTTGCTTTCTCATCTACAAGAAAACTACTCCATCTACATATATTCACTTGTTTTTTCTTTCTTTGCAGAAAGTTACCAGCAAAAATACCAATGTTGCTAGGCTAAGGGCACTCTACTGATACATCTTCTCATGGCAATTGGCAACTCGCATGAACACTTCTTTGTCTGCATCACAACTCACATTGCAGATCTTGCAAGATGGCATTGCAGAGATTGTAGTTGGCTTTGCTATGGATAGTTATTCTTCAGCCACTAACTAGGTTCCTCCAAATCTCTCAGACAACTTTGCAGGGAAATAATTACTCACTGGCTCGATTCCTGTTGGGCTCCAGAACCAGAATTCTGTTGAGCTCCAAAAGCACTGCGATGATATCCACACAACAGAGCATGTAACAGGTAAAAAAATCTCCAATCAATAACTGGTTCACATTATGCTTCAGAAAACTCTACTGACTTATGCATGTCATTTAGAAGTACAGACAACAGTAGCATTTCCCTTGCAAGATCTGTTTTAGACAGTAAAAGAATTTGCCAATTTTTATCTTATTTGCAGTCTCTGCTGTCAAGGAACTGATTTAATCGTATGTAATGCAGGTTGCAAGTGATCCAAGTTTGACCAAGTCTGGTGTATATACTCTCTAACTGTCAAACAAACCAATACTGGAAAAGTAACTGTGCTTTCTATTGATATGAAATGACAGCTATTGCTTATTACTGCACAAAGTTTAATACTTGTTATTTTTGAAGTTTTGGAACAGTTAAACAAAGGCATCAGACAGCTTCTCTGAGTGTCGGTTACAGCTGTTTGAGGTCTAAAAATACTGCACGAGTTCTAATAGCAGCTGGCCATAGTTTTGAAACACCAATTCAATTCGCTGCTTTTCTGAAAGGCCGCTTGAGGTTACAATCAGCTATGCTGGTGCTTCCCAGAGTGCATCTGCATACCCTGCTTGAACTTGCCTATTAACTATGCTATGTAGTTTTGGACCCATGCTGTATAAGTTGCACTATCATTGCCCTTTACAGCATTGCATTTCTGGTCCTGGGATAAACACCCCACAACAATTAATACCAGGAACAAGATCACGTAGGTTTTTTTGGACAGCATAGAAATGAATCTCTTATTCATTTGAAAATAGCTTTTAATTGATATGCATCACTCTTTAAAAATTAAATAATTTTTTTTTCTTATCATTTTGGATGCATAATAGATTGAGAGTCGAAATAGATGTGTGCATGCATTGCTACTACTGGACTCTTCCGCGAGCATATCCCGCCGTTCAGGCTTCTTTTTCCACCTTTCCAAAAATACATTACTAAAGGATTTGTTTCCGTGGAAAGAAACAGGAAAAAGGCTTGCACAGATATGGATCACTTGTTCTAATGGAATTTGCCAATTTTTATCATATTTGCAGTCTCTGCTGTCAAGGAACTGATTTAATCGTATGCAATGCAGGTTGCGAGTGATCCAAGTTTGACCAAGTCCGGTGTATATTGAAGCTGGAACAACGACTCGGCTTCCTTTGAGAATCAGTTATCTGAAGAAGCCAGTGATCCCGAGAAAGCTAGAAAAGTATGGACAATTAGCTTGAATTCTCCTACGTTGTCAAGATTATAGCATTAGTTAGGTCAGGTTGCCAATAATAATCTGCATTGCAGGTTGACAGCTTATGCAGATCGATATCTGGAACATGATCTTCATATTTATATTTTTATCCTCTTATCTTATGTCTTCTTTCACTTCAAATACAAAAAATATACGATGTTAATGCACTTCAGTCGTGCAGGTGAGATACGTTATTAATTATTAATTATTAGTTAATCTTATCTATTGTTGTGTTTTCCTTGTTCGCGTTAAAGAAATCTTGAACCGGATGGGATCGTATTTTTCGGATATGTCTTCCCAGCGCACTGTCTAAAAGATAAATCGTAATTACTATGGTTGGGTCATGCCCTACCAATCCTTATATTTCGTCATGCTTATTACTTTAGACTAATCGAAGTTAATATGGGATGGTATAGTGATACCATATACAAATTCATCTATTTTACATCCCAACTTGAGTTTTCCTTATATTGATTAGTTTAAAAATATATATATGTATATTTATACTTAAATATACATCTTTAATAAAACTGGGAACGTAATATGATTATAATAAATGAATGAGAGGAGTAAGAGTGATGAATATAACAATGTCCATTCCAATGATTAAGTTAATAGTTTAAAAATATTAATGATGTAGGTAATAATACATCTTTTCTATGAATTTAAGACATGGATTGATTATTTAGATTTTGTCTAATAAGAATTAATGGTTGAAATAATTCTACAGTTGTTAATAAGGAATTTATATTCATTGATCATAGCAATGATAATAATTGAGATGATTTAAGTTCACGCCTTGAATAAGTCAATTGATGCGAAGATAGCGCAACTTCAAATGAATAAAAATAGATGAACTCCTTGTAAAGTTATAGATTCATGGGGTGAAATATTTCGCTTATATCCCAAATCTATTGTTCTAATTAATTATGGAATCGATGATTCCTTGGGTTCAATTATATATATATATATATAATACATTCATTGAGTCTTTTTTTATACTGAGGTTATATTTTGGAGTTTTCACGGGAATTTAAATAATAAAAAAAAGGTTTTTATCGTAGTTGTTGGCACATATTATGAATCCACTTAATCATGTAAAATTAAATCTCGTTTATAATTAAAGTTAAGGTTTTAATGACTAGTAGAATCAGGAAAAAAAAAATTACCATATGTCAACCACATTAATGTTTGTACTTTTATTCCGTGCTTTTGTTGAATATGAGTAGGAGGTGTTACAATGGGGTTCTCCTCATGGAGCATGTATTGGAGTATATTGTATTAGAGTTTGGTTCATCGAGAATTTATCCTCTTGAAGAGACAAGTGAAAATGACTTGATCTTTCCATAACATGAACATAGGGTGTTTCCCTACCTTAAGGGAATTTTGATATATAAAGTATTGATCATTTCTAAATATCTAATTTGTGATTCATTTTTAATGGTTAAGGATTATAAGACTCAGAGAGGACTAGAACTAAAATCATCCACAAATATGATAATTGAAATGCAATAACAATAAACAAGCATGGATTAATATAATTTCATGGAAACCAAATTCCCATGACTAGATTAAACCATGATTATACACAACATACAAAATACATATACTCCCATAATAGAAATAATATTAATTATATATTCATAAACAATGACCAAACACTTAGATTTTAACGAAAGAAAGTCCAAGAAACTAGCTATGTAAGAGCAATTTTCCACCTAACCGTAGGCATCTAATGCAAATACGGCCCCTAATCCAAGCTATGAGGTCACCAGGGAAAAGGAAAAAAGATTCAAACTTATAGCTCACTCAACCAAACCCATTTACTCTCATGCTTGGCCAAGTTTCCCATTACAAAGCACTCCAATCATCTTACTCAACCATCAAACAACCATGGAACTCTCTTCCACTACCTGTAACACCCTGGTTTTAACCCTTATGAACTAGAATGTATTATGTAATTGTGACTTAGGCTGGTGAGCCGACAAAATTGAAAAGGGGCCAGAGTGCCTAGGAAATGTAATACTTCATATACAATAATAAAATACACCGTTGGCTGCAAGACGAATAAGGACAAAAGAGATAGGGGACTGTGATTCCATGAGAGAGAGGGCTTAAGGGGTTAAGTGTTTTTATTATATTTTTATTTACCCATAATTGATTTTATGGAGAAAAGGGGTTACATGAGCTTCTTGGGGGAGGCCATGTGGTTCTTGATTTCCAAGTAATTATATAAACCCATCTTTGGTTTGGGTTGGAGGACACACTTGTTCTTATTCATTCATTGTTACACCCTTCTCACTCTTTCATTTTTGGGAGCCTCATTCTTGGTAGTTTGTGTGCTCTTGGTTTGAGCATGGAAGCGGATGCATAGAAGAGGAGATCCATTGCTAGATGGTTGTATTAGATTATTGATCATTCTAGGAGGGAATGGATTCCTGTGTGCACAGAATTGATGTTAGTTCGGAAAGAACTGTCCACAGGTGAGAATCCTTAGAGTTTCCAGCACAAAGATTTCCTGACCAATAGCACTGGAGCCCTGGAGAGAAATGGAACAACCTGAGGGACTGCATGGCAGAGAAATGTGTTCATTTATTTGGGTTGTGCAGGATGAGGGGGGACGAGAGATGTAAATTCGGATTTGTTGTGTGGTTGGGAAACCTGAGAGCTAGTTAGCCAATTGTTGTGTGTTTAAGATTTGTCCTAGGACCCGTCCTTGTGGATTCATATCCGTGGCTCGGGGGTGACCTACTTTTGAGAGTGAAATAAAAACGACATCTATGGTTAGGAGGAATGTCCTTGATCTGCAACCAGTTGGTGAATGTTTACTTGCAAAGATAAGTGCTCTCTTTGTTATCTGTATAATGTATATTCCGTTGTGTATTAAATTATCTCTGCGATATGTATTTATAATGTGCATGTCTATTGGTTATTTGTTGTGCATGGCACATTGTTTATTTCTTTTATGTTGTAGCATGGATCTTGATTAATGCATGTAGGTCTTTCATGCTTGATTTCATATTAACTTTTATTAGAATTCAAGATCAGTTCAAAAGCGAGATTTTGGAGTAGTGTGGCCATCCTGTGGGTGGTTGGGTATGTTACAGGTTAGTGTGGCCAATGGTTGCTGGAGCTTGCGCAACCTGATGTTGTTTTACTTCAGGAAACCCTCGGGGAAGAGGAAGTGGTCATTCGTTTTCTGGAAAAAAACTCAAAAAGGTTGGTATTTTATCGTATCAAATGTTATTGGTCACTTGGGTGGGATTGCCATGGGTTGGAATCCAAAAATGATAAATCTTGAAAGCTCTTGGGGTTTTCCTGGGGGACAAGGAATGAAATTTTTTGTTGAATATATGGGGAGATCCTTTACTGTTTTAAACCTCTATGGGCCTTCTCATGATCGTCCCCAGTTCTGGAATGCTCTTCTAGAAAAATATTTCTTAAAAGATCCCTTTCTCATTATAGGAAGAGATCTAAAATTTTTCATAGGGGTGGTTGAATCTTGGGGACAAAAGTCCCAATCTGAGTCCCTCTCAAATTTTTTTGTTCACAAACTAGAAGCTGCAGGGCTAATTGATGTGAATCCTATCATACTAGGTACTACTTGGAGAAATAAGAGATTGGGAGAGGATTACATTACAAAGCGGCTGGATCGGTTCTTGATATCCAGTTTTTTGGTGGAAGAACCACTCCTTTTTAGACAAAGGATGGGTATAGGAGGCAAATTTGACCATTTCCCAATTTTCCTTGAACTAGCAGGAGTCTTAAAAAAACCGGTAAGCCCCTTTAAGTTTAATTTGACCTGGCTAAAAGAAGAGAGCTTCCAAAATCTAGTAAAGGAAGTATGGGCGCCCTTAGATCACATAGAAAGGGAAACCGTTCAATTTGCAAGGAATCTTAAAGAACTAAAAATAACTACTAAAGCCTGGAAAAAAAAGAGGAAGCAAAAGATAGAAACAGACTTAATCCAGACAGAGGCCGACCTTCAAACACTATATGAATATGCCAAAGGAGGTTTTGCCTCTATAGACAAAAAATATTTACTGTTGTCCCTGGAGAAAAACAAAAGGTCTCTTCATCAAGCTAGAGAAGAAGAATGGAGACAAAAAATACGAGCACTTTGGTTACACAGTGGAGATAAGAATACAAAATTCTTCCAAGCCTATGTAAAAGGTAGGAAAATGAAAAATACTATATGGGGTATCAAAGATCAGTCAAGAAGGCTTCAAACCTCTTTTGAAGATATGGAAAGATTGGGATCGTCCCATTTCAAATCTCAGTACTCTGCTGACAGTAGAGTCTCCATTGATGCAGTAATACATATGACACTTTTGTTCCCAAGATTCGTTGAAGAGGAGGAGAATGAAGAACTTATGGAAGAAGTTTCAGAAGCATAATTAAAAGAGGTTCTTCATAGTTTTCAAAAAGAAAAAAGCATGGGACCCGATGGCTGGTCTATGGACTTCTTTGTTGGTCTATATGATTTATTTAGTTCAGACCTCCTCAAAGTCATTAAAGAATATAGAATCAACGGTTTCATTCACCCCTCTTTCAATGCCACCTTCATAGCCTTAATCCCTAAGCAATATGCCCCTGATAGTCTGGATGATTATCGACCCATCTCCTAATGCAATTGTATATATATATATATATAATTATTGCTAAAATAATAAGAAAAAGAATAAAAGGCATCCTCTCTAAATCAATTTCTCAAGAACAATTTGGTTTCCTGGAGGGAAGACATATTCATGAAGTAATCAATGTAGCCCAAGAAGCCATGCACATCATAAAGACCTAGAAGAAAAAATGGGCAGTGTTAAATATAGACCTCTCAAAGGCTTATGATCGGGTCAATTGTCTTTACATGAGACTACTTCTTACTCATCTGGGTTTTGGTATTCCTTTTATAAACTAGATCATGAGTTGCATCACCACAGTCTCTTTTGTAATTCTCATAAATGGAGCAACAACTCCTTTCTTTCAGGCCGAGCGAGGATTGCGTCAGGGATGCCCTTTATCCCCTCTTCTTTTCCTACTAGTAGAAAAAGGTTTAAGTAGGGCTCTATTGGAATCCAAAAGATTCAGATCCTTCATAGGGTAGATGCTGAACAATTATGCTCCATCCTAGATCTTTTCAGTCAGGCTACATGCATGCTTATAAATATCTCAAAATCCACTCTGTCCACTCACCTAATGGAACCATAAGAAATTCAATTTTACAAAGGTATTTTTCCTTATTCGGAAAAACCATTAGACAAATGATTACAATATATGGGTTTTCATCTAAAACCAAACTCTTACTCCAAAGAAGATTGAAATTGGTTACTATCAAAGATTGAAAAAAGGTTAAAATCTTGGAGTTTCAGGTGGCTATCCATAGCAGGCAAGATAATCTTGGTTAAATCAATACTCGAGGCCATCCCAGTCTACTGGTTATCTATGGCTTGGATCCCAAAAGGAACGTTGGAAAAAATAAGGAAATTATGTTTAAAATTTCTCCGGGGAGGCCAGAAGGAAAGTTTTGTGATGCCTTGGATCAAATGGAATTCCCTGTCTCTCCCAAAGCTTATGGGTGGATGGGGTCTAAAAAATATTCACTGCTTCTCTACAACTTTGGTTGCAAAGACAGGGTGGAGACTTATCTCTTCCAAAAACCTCTGGTCAAAGTTCATCCAACAAAAATACATTTGTCCAGCTTCATTGGAGGATTGGATAAGAAACTTGAAAAAAAGTCACCAAACTGGTTCCATTATGTGGAAAGCTTTGGTAAAATATTTTGATGTTATTAGTCAGGGTCTGGCCTAGAAGGTTGGTAGATGGAATTCCCTTAGGTTGGGAAGGGATCCATGGGTTGGTGCAACCGACCAACATTTACTTCCCCAAAATCTCATAGATAGACTTCATGAGAGAGGCATCTTTCATCTAAGTCATATTGCAGATGAACAACACTCTTCAATCTGGAGACAAGGTTGGCAAGATGCACAAGTTTTGAACTTGGAGGAACCCTTCAATGCACCTTGGAATTAGTTTATTAGGGAACTTAAGTTAAGCCATATCCGAATAAAATATCAGGAGGATGAAATTATATGGAATCTCAGTCCCTTTGGGGTATACTCTCCAAAAGAGGGTTATTATTTTCTATTGTCTACATGAATCCAACAAGTTACTGATTGGTGGTGGAAGTGGATATGGAAATAAAAATTCCCTCTAAAGGATAGACTGTTCATGTGGTGTCTACTAAGGAAGAAGATCCCCACATGGGATAGTATGAAGCTAAGGGGTCTAGAAGGGCTGGGTTGGTGCTCCCTTTGTAAGGGAGAGGAGGAAACTTCTTTTCATCTTTTTCTGAGATGCCATTTTTCTATCCAATCTTGGCGAAATGTATCCTTGGTACTGGGTTCTTCCTGCTCCTAGCAAGGAATTTCCATAGAAGAAGCCTGGAAGTATTGGGTTCAAAATCCTATAAACAAAAGGATTAAGGCACTACTCGTTCTCATCATTTGGGGAATTTGGATTGCCAGAAACTCTGCTATTTTCAAGGAAAAATAGTCCCTTTCAAATATTATTGTAGCCAAAAGTCTTGCTATCTTAGCACATTTTCCTCAAGAGAAAGTTTTACCCCCCCCTAGACATGTTCTGGAAGAAAGAATAAACTAGACTAGACCTTGGTATTTTTTTGATGGGGCTTCCAAAGACCTCAGAGTCCGATGTGGGGGTGGGGGAGTCCTCCATCTTTCTTCAACTCATTTTTATAAGATAAAGTGGGGATTGGGACATGGATCAAATAATTATGCAGAACTTATGGCTTTAAATATTCTTCTCTCCTTTGTTGGGGAAAAAGGGATAACAAAACTTCAGATATTCGAGGATTCTTTGGTGATTATCAACTGGATGAGGAAAACACAAAGATGCCACAACATTTTTCTTGCTTGTCTTCTTGAAGAAGTCTTTTTAATTACAAAGATAGTTGCAAATTTGTCTTTCACCCATGTCTATAGGGAAAGAAACATAGCAATAGAATCCTTATCTAAAGAGGGCACTTCTATGGCTCATGGACAATGGCACATATTAGAGTTTTTGGATGGCCAGAGACAAGAACACTATCATAGGCCCTTTATTGAGCAAAGGGTTCAACATGACTAAAATTCTTTAATATAAAATTTATTCCTTTTTTGTATATTGTTTAAAGTCTCTTAAAGAGAAAGATAAGTGCATCGATATTTTTGGACAAGGAGAACATCAGATACATATCGGTTTATTTTCTTCTTTTCTTACTTAAGGGGCAGTTGACATACCTCATGTAACTGTGATCCCCGAAACGCGAAGCCACGACTCAATACCGAATTTTAAAGAGAACTAACTTCTTTTAAAAAAATATACATTTAATGGTAATTAAACTTCTTAAGTACTTTCTTTTCGGCCTTCGTCAAAAGAAGCTTTTTGAATGTTGATTTTAGAATTGCCGAAATATGGCCACATTAATAACGGATAGATCGTGATTTCTGCGACACAAACACGTATCTTAGAGATATTCTCCACATTAAAGGTATTAAATTATTGACAACTGCGTTAGTACTTTCACCATAAAATGCGTTAAAAGAAAACTAAAGGTCTGTGTTTTGAAACTTATTCTCGCTTTTTCTATCAGAAACATGATAATACAGCCAAGCTTTCACACCTCTCTTCTATGATAGGTTTTCTTTCCAATACAGAGTCATGACACCAAAGAAGGGACCCAAGAAGAGTGAAGATACAAATGAGATTTCCATCCCAGAGGGAGATGTCATATCAGACACCACACCACATGCTATCGACTCAATTAAGTCATGGAGACAGATTTATGAAAATCTCGACTGCGAGATGAAAAATTCCCCTAGCGATTCCGAGAATCACCTTCGGGACATAGCAGAATCAGATCTTCACAAAATTGCAACACGCCCACGGATCATGCCGTACAACGACATGGTCAGTTGGGCTTTGGACAAGGTTGATATTTCGATGAGAAGCATTTTAAATGATCAAGGAGCCATTATCGGCTCATTCAGACCTGAACATATCCAGGTTATGTACAAACTCTCACCCAATCCTAATTTCATTTACAATGCTGAATTTATAGCTGAATTCCAGAGAAAGGAATGCAGTGAGGCAAACCAAACTTACCCTGATTTAATCAAAGGTTGGTGGAGATGTCCATCAAAATCTAGGGCCGATACCCACAGGATTTAAGCCACAACCTCTTTGAATGAGTACATGGTTTATGTAGCCATGATGCTGTGCAGACTCTTCGGCAAAAAGAATCCCTGTCATTTCCTCGCAGAATGGGTGCCCTTTTTAGAAGAAGCATCAGAAGGGTATAGTTTCAATTGGGACAAGATTTTATCTGATAATATAGCCAAAGAGATTTCGGATTACAGAGCTGCAAGAGACCAAGGTCAAACAATGGCCTTCTACATGTCAGCATACCTCATGGACACAATTTGTTTTATGACTCCATTTCCCCTGATGAATTGGAGTTGGAACATAACCTGCCCTGAACCCATTCACGAATATCACTCTGAGCTGTGGGAAGAAAATGCAAAAAATTCGTTTTACAAAATTTGCCATTTTGTGGTGATACCCATGCATAAAATGTTTTTCGGCTGTGACTCTCCTCGCATTTTTGAAGTAGTTTCAAATAACCTCAAGCAAATAGCAGACTGGTTCATTGAAGAAAGCTTCTCCTACATCAGGGTTTATGGGTGCTCAATTCCCCCTCACGCGCTTCCAAAATTCCTTCCAGATAGACTAGTGTGTAGTGAGGTAGCACACCAAATAATAAAATGTGGTATTGGTATAAAGCTAAAGGCAGCTCAAAAGAAGTCCCGACCCATCTTCCTTGTGCACATCGGGAAATTTTCATTACTAAATTTGGGACATTCTAGGGTGGAAGTAGAAGCACTCGAAGAAATTAAACTGGTAAATATTGAGTACAAGAGGCATGAACCTTATCAATTAGTGAATAAACACTTGATACACTGTAATATGAAATCCTATGAACATGAGGAGTCCCCTTGGGACGACGTGTTCAAAGGGACCAAATCTTATAAAGAAGTGTTGGAAAGAGTACAGACATTGTCGTCCGACCTGCGAGTCAGCTTTCGTACCTTTTAGAAGCATCAACAGAGTGGTCTTCCCCAAGTACTTCAAGGGGAAGAAATTACCCTCCCCCAGGAGCAAGAAAGCGTTCGAACAGGTTTCGAGCAGGAAGCACAAAAGAAGGGAAATCCCAAAAAGGCCCTACAGGATGCAGAAATGCCTCCACCAAGAAAAAAGACCGAAGCAGAGAAAAGATCAAGGAGTCCTCCCAAGTCCAGTAAGCCTATTCCCACTTCATCACCAAAGGTTGATGTCAACATGCCTAAGGCAACAACAGGAGGGAAATGATCTACGGAGCTAGGGAGTCCCATAGCCTCCTTAACTCCCTTACAGTCCACTTTTGGACTGCCACAGACGAGAGCTCTTTTTGTTGATGACCTTACCTCCATTCCCATAGATGAGATTCCTCCTTCCGATTACTTTTTCAATAGAAAAAGGAAGGCCATTTTGAAATAGGAGATGCATAAGAGGGAGGGGAACATGGTTAAAAAAAATAAAGTCCTGATAGATGGACATCATTTGGAGGAAGAAGATTTCGCTACAGAGGTAGCAGGTTCCATGGGAGCCATGGCAACAACAAACTTTTTTACCGTGGGAAAAATCATAACAAGGATAAAGAAGAGTGATAAAATCATAACACAATTGCGAGAGAAATTAAAGAATGCTGAGGAGAGCATTAGAGAAGAAATGAGTAAAAGTTTGGAGCAGATAAGGGCTGCCGAAATGTTAGAGGTTCAATCGCTCAAAACGAGTTTGGACGAAATGAGCCAGGAAATACAAACAAATCAGCTACAGATTACTCAGCAAAAGGAGCACGTAGAACAGTTGCAGGCTAGATTAATATCAATGCAAGATCAGATTATAGACTTAAAATCCTTCCAGGCCTAGTCACTAGATGTGCATTCAAAATAGAAATTGAACAACAGAAATTGATTTCCAAGATATAAATTATTCACAATTACTTTCAAGAAGTAGATAATGCCTTTGAAAATATTATCCTAAGAGAAAAAGAAGCCAAAGCAGTGAGGATTACTCTCCAAAAGGCAATTATATATTCGACAGGTGAAGAGGTATCCAAAACTATGAAAGTATCAGCCACAGAGAAAATCAGAGGCGACATCATGCTCAAGCTATGGGAAACCAACATAACTGAAAGCAAAAGAATAGCCAAAGAAATCAGAGATGACTGTGAAGAAGTTTTTGATCTTCTAGACAAAGGGTCATTAAATATTGGAAAAGGCCAGTGTACGGGACTTTTGGGACAAATCAATATTGTAAGACATCAATTAAATTTTAGGGAAAATTTGAGTGAAATCCAAATGGAAATTTCACAACTAAGAAAAATCGATGTCACCCTAGTGGACAGGTTGTTAGTTGAGCCTAAATTAAAGCTGCAATCAATAAAGTTTACAGATAAAGGAGTTGATGACCGTCTTTCTAAGATTCAGAGAAAGGTTTATCTGTTCGAGGCAAGAGATTTTCCAGCCAGAACCCCCCAGAAATTTTACACAGTTCCTGGAGAAATGCATTAAATGTATCGAATCAAAAGGAGAGTCATCAGCAAAGTAAAAGTATTATTTGGAAGAGTTCTACTTCCAAGAAAATAGAAAAATGGAGAAGATCATGAAAACGGTTTTGGATCTATTTTTTAACAAATTGTTAGTTTCTAAGAGTTTGGAAATCACCAATCGTCCTAAGATTGGTGGTTTTGTATAAATGTAATTTTTCAAGACTAAGAAAGGGATTTTTTCTGGAGGGAATTGTAAAGAGATAACTTCGTTTTGCCTGAATTAATACAATATAGATTGAAGATTCCAGATCTGGTCAAGCCTGAGTTATGTATTTCTCTATCATTCTATTTTTATTTCATACTTTCGTTTGAAGTGTTTCATATGGTAATTTCTATTATAGTAATTGAAATAGTCATATTATCTAATTGTTTGCAGTGTTTCCTCTGTATCAACTTTCAGCGGATATAAGACCTATAAAAGTTCTAGGACTCTGAAACTGTAAGCTTCTGTAAAGTTACCACCCCTTTTCTTATATTTGTTGATACTGAGAGGGGGGTGAATCAGTATCAAGTACAATTTAAAACCTTTTTCAACTTATAATTAAGCCATTTAACTATATCCAATGAGCAATGAACAATAGTATAAGAGTTACACCAATGCACCATAATACACCATGCACAATATATGAGAAATAATCAATAGTTTATTGTTCAAGGGAAGTAATGATTTCCAAAGGTAGCTACAACTTCCAAATGTAGAGGGAGGGATAAACCTCCAAGAGGAAGATACAATCCTCCAATATCAAGAGAGAGTTGAACTCTCCATCCTTGCCCCTTCCTTCCACCCAAGAATATATGAGAGATAATAAATCTTTACATTAAATCATCACCATCAACCAATCATCACATAGAATCTAATAATGCTTCCTGAGACTTCTTCAATTTTTGCAATTCTTCAATTCTTGGAGTAATCTGATCCTGTAGATAATATTACTCAATGTATTCTCTGAAACTCCTCCAATTTTCACTCCTTGAATCCTCCCCAAAAAGAGGTTATAGAAAGAATGGTAGACTTTATTCAATTCTGGTTTGTTCAAAAGACCCAACTTGTATAGCATGCCCCGCACTCAATATTTAACATCCAATTCTAAAACTCGCACACAAGAAACTAAAGTCCGTAATATTTCCAATGGAAGTGGTCCCATGTCATTGTGATTCTGTATGAATAAGTTATGACTATTTTACCCGGAACACCTGTTTATTGACTAGCTTCAGGACTGGTCACAGACCCTATCTTCCACATAGTGTATCTCCATACTTATAGAAAATCAAGAGCTGAAATTTTTACTAGAGGTACCTTGATATGTCTTCTAAATACCATAGTGATTTCACCATCTGACTCATTCTAGAAAAAAAGTTATAGAAAAAATGGTAAGATGACCTGAAAATAACATACCTTAGAACACATCACCAAAAGACTTCATCCTCCCTTGAAATCCAGCCTTCTTTTACTTCTTATTCCCTCTGAAATTCGTCTTGTATCAAATGAATGTATAATTATGTTTATTTATACCATTTATGTCACTTCCTTTTAACATTAGGGCCGACCTGACACTTTCTTATTTTGTAATTATTTTCTTTAATTATCTTCAGGGCCTACATGTACAATTCACTTTGT
>ML776555.1:663231-686740 GCA_009831015.1 Picea engelmannii | reverse complement strand
AGGAAGATACAATCCTCCAATATCAAGAGAGAGTTGAACTCTCCATCCTTGCCCCTTCCTTCCACCCAAGAATATATGAGAGATAATAAATCTTTACATTAAATCATCACCATCAACCAATCATCACATAGAACCTAATAATGTTTCCTGAGACTTCTTCAATTTCTGCAATTATTCAATTCTTGGAGTACTCTAATCCTGTAGATAATATTACTCAATGTATTATTTGAAACTCCTCCAATTTTCACTCGTTGAATCCTCCCCAAAAAGAGGTTATAGAAAGAATGGTAGACTTTATTCAATTATGGTCTGTTCAGAAGACCCAACTTGTACAGCATGCCCCACGCTCAATATTTAACATCCGATTCTGAAACATACACACAAGAAAATAAAGTCTGTACTCTTTCCAATGGAAGTGGTCCCACTTCATTTGGATTATGTATGAAGAAGTTATGACTGTTTTACCCGGAACACCTCTTTATTGACTAGCTTCAGGACTGGTCACAAACCTATCTTCCACAGAGTGTATCTCCATAATTGTAGCAAATCAAGAGATGAAATTTTTACCAGAGGTACCTTTATATGTCTTCTCAATACCATAGAGATTTCACCATATGAATCGTTCTAGAAAAAAAGTTATAGCAAAAATGGTAGGATGACCTGAAAATAACATACCTTAGAACACATCACCAAAAGACTTCATCCTCCCTTGAAATTCGGCCTTATTTTACTTCTTATTCCCTCTGAAATTCGACTTGTATCAAATGAATGTATAATGATGTTTATTTATACCATTTATTTCACTTTCTTTTAACATTAGGGCCGACCTGACACTTTCTTATTTTGTAATTCTTTTCTTTAATTATCTTCAGGGCCTACATGTACAATTCACTTTGTCATCTTCAAAAATTCATTTCTTCTCAACCATGAGGATCCACATGACGTGCCACATACCACTGGAAACAACATGATGTATAATATCCATCCATGGGTGTTGTATCTACATGTGCATTTTCCTTCATGTCCAAATCAATCTTGCGGTCCAAAACCCATGACTAGGGTTGACATCAATGACAACAACCAATCTTCCAACATTATTAACTTAAAATGAGATTCTTCTTAAATTGATGCCTCATTTTTGTTATACAACTACATGTTTCCTTTTTCTTCATTCCATCCACTGTCTCCTTTAAATTTGACTCAGACACTAGAAAAGGCCTTTATTTCTGTTATACTATTAATTCATAATTTGGAAGTTCTATTTTTATAATTTTGAACCAGAAATTTGCGACCCTCGAAAATATTTTTGATTTACAAAAAAGAAACCCTCAGCTTTCATGACTGTTCCAGTTACCAGACAACCCAATATAGAACCTGGTCTATCATATCAAATGAGAATTTCTTTAAAACTTTTCAATACCATCCTACAGATAACAAATACACGGGTAGAACTTGAAAGATCATGGGCTGCAATTGAAAGGGATATTAGCATTCAAGAGCATTGGGAAGCTAGACAAAGACAGTTAAGGAACCAACCGCGATCTCAGTTTCTTTTAAACTTTTTCTTTTTACCCATTAATTATCCCTACCCTTTTTGGATGCCTTGACGGTATACTTTAGATCCTTAAAGTATAAACTCAGGAACAACATCTTTTTGGCGCCGTTGTCGGGGAACGAAGAAACAAATCTTTTCCCTGGGAAGAACGACATTGACACTTTATTTCTTTGATAGTGAAAAAAGATCGAAAAACCTTCTAAGGCTACTTTTATCTTTCACTTGGTGACTCCACATTTTTTTTTTAAACTGGCTTCTAGCCAAAAGAACACCAGAAAGAAATCGGATGACAAGCAGACTTCACCAGTTTCTGATCCAGAAAAGATTTTAAAATCAAGAAGATCTCTTAGACAAATCATTTCACTGACACATGTCATCTGTCAACCAAATTATTCATGGTTGAACGTCAGAGGAACACTTGAGAGATCCCTCTCCCTCCCCCTGTCGATCGATACGTGCTCTTTTCCCGAAATCCACACACCTACTACCGAATGCTTCGACGAATGTCCTATGTATCCTGATTTAACCCCCATTAATTTTCTGATATATTCGTCTTACAAGCCTGGAGAAACGAGTTCTCTTCATCTTGGTCCTTCTTTTTCCAGTTTCCTGTGCCTTAATGATCAGTTCCCCACAACCTTTCTGTCACATTCAAGTACAACACCAGTTTCAACCTCAAATCTATCAATGGCTGCACACGGAGGTGCAGGGTCTGGAGGCGGTGCTGTAGGTGGTGCCGTAAGAGGCCAAGTACCGCTCCCTGGAATTTTTGCTAAGGTGGCTGCCAAATATGCCCCTCTTGTCCTCCCGGTTCCCCTACATGACCTTCTAGAGAATTACATGAAAAATATCCCAAAATTTATAGGGGAAGGCGATTTAACCGCACAAGAGCACATCAATTTCTTTGACCAATTCGCTGATATCCTAGGACTCGAACACGAAGATGTCTACTCCAGAATCTTAGTACAAACTTTCGAAGGGTAGGTCAGAACCTGGTTCCGAGGCTTAGCAGCGGGATCTTTAAGGTCATACGATGAACTCGAAAGTGCTTTCATCAGAAAATGGGGGGAAAGAAAAGATCACCTCTATTATCTGCTGGAGTTTGGGGCTCTTAGAAAGAAAAATTCAGAATCAGTTCTCGAGTTCACCGAAAGATTTAATAAATTGTACAATAAAATTCCCATCAAGGTCAAACCTTCTCAGCCTACAGCGAAAGTAACTTTCACTGGAGCTTTCGACCCCGATTTCGCCTTACTATTGAGAGAAAGGAGATTAGTAGACCTCACCAAGATGCAAGACGATGCCCTAGAAATCGAATCAAACATGATGGCTTCAGGAAAGCTAAAATCCAAAATGGAGGTTGGGAACAAAGAAACCAAAAGATACAGAGAACAAGGAGGATCTTCAGGGTCAGGAAGATCTTCGGGAGACAAAATGAATGACATGGCTAGGATAATTAAAGAACTGTCCAATAAGATTTTGAAAATGGAATTAGAGCAGGCTAAAAACGACCATTTTCCCAGAAAGGATTTCAGAAGGAATCCCAATCCTCAAGTCCCACGAAGACAGATTAAGAATGAGGATTAGAAAATCCCAACCCCCTTCAAGAGTGAAAACTTCATTGGAGAGGAAGATTTAGAAGATTTTGAGGAATTAGAGGAAGATATAAACAATCTGGGTGATGACAAGCCACAACCCTATTTATCAAGACAAGATTATGAAAAATTCTTAAATAAAGAAAATAGTTTGGAAAATGACCTAAACGATAGTACTTCTAAAGTTTTGACCTACCAAGGTATTTTCGATGGTATAATGGCCGAGCTTTAACATAAGTACAATCTAAGACCTAGAAACAAGAGTGTTACAATCACCCAAAAGAAAAAGATCTTGCCGAGGAGCGAGATAGACGAGATAGTTTCAAAAGATGTTGAAAAACAGATTGTAAAAACTGACCAAACAGACACACAGCCTACCAAGACTAAGGTAGATGAAACAATCACAGTCAAAACACCAAAAGAAAAAGTTCCTGCAACCGAAACAAAACCTTCACCACAAAAGAAAGCTGATAAGAAAGGAGTCGAAGCCCAAAACGTTGAGAATGACAAAATTGTGGGAAATTTCAATCTGGAAAACGAAATCAATAAAATCAAGATCCCCATATCTCTTGTCGAGCTGGCAAAAAATCCAACATACAGAAAACAAATTTCCAAGTTGATTAGCTTTTCGGAAGATGAAATCCAAGACGACGTCATTAACTTAGAAGACGACAAACCGAATATAGTTTTTGGCCCCCATTTCGAAGGCGCCAAAGACACTGTTGCTCCCTTCTATATCACGTTAACCTTGTTCGACCAACTACTCCATAACTGTATGCTTGATTCTAGAGCATCCCACAACGTAATGCCTAAAGCCATTATGGATAAATTGGGTCTCGAAATTACTAGGCCTTATGGAGATTTATATTCTTTCGATTCTAGAAAAGTTAAATGTATAGGCATGATTAAAGACTTGGTAGTAAATTTGGCTCAAATACCTGCCAAAAGCATTCTCATGGACGTAGTGGTCGCCGATATCCCTCTGAAATATGGTATGTTGTTATCTAGATCCTGGGGTTCCAAGCTTGGGGGCTCCCTCCAGCTTGACATGACATATGCTACGATCCCAGTTTTTGGAGGACAGTTCACATGCATGTATAGAGAGACCAGGTTAGCGTTCATGGTAAGTGATCCACACAACCCGAATAATCACCCTATATATATTGTTGATCAGGATCTAGGTAATTGTATCTTATCCATTGACGATGATATTGTTTTAGGTATAGATGAAAGTTGTACAGAAGAAAAAAAAGAAAAAGAAAAAAATAAACAAAATGTATATAGCACTGGTGTGTGGAAGATGTTTTTTGATGACGCTTCATCTTACCTTGGAGTCGGAGCAGGGGAAATCCTTGTGGCCCCTGATAATCAATTTGTAATCCCTTTTTCCTATAGACTTCAGTGGAATGTGGACCACACTAATAACGTATGTGAGTATGAAGCCTTAGTATTAGGGTTGGAAGCCGCTAGGAGAACGAAAATAAAAAACCTCAAAATATTTGGTGATGCCAAGCTAATCATAAAACAGGTAAACCGACAGTACCAGGCCAAACATCTTAGGCTAAGGTCTTATAGGAATTGCGTCTGGGATCTGATCGAAAATTTATTCTCCTCTATCAAAGTCCACTACATTCCAAGAATTGAAAACCAACAGGCCGATGCGTTAGCCAGAGCAGCCTCAACATTCACACCTCCCACCGCTTTCAAACTAAAATATCATATACAAATGAGACATCGACCTTCCATACCCAATAACATACAACACTAGAAATCTTTTGAGGATGACAGACAACTGCGTAAATTTTTAGAATCGATAGACAAATTTTCCGAAAATAATGCCGACCAAGAAAACCAAAATGATCCTGTTTGGATCATGCAGGAAGGGGAAGACCCTAAGGAATTTCACGATAAAATCGCCAATCATCGTATGCTTGTTCTAAAAAATAATCAGATCCCCAAGGGTCTAATTCCCTTGGAAAGGTTATTTAATCAAGACGATATCCCTTTAAGGTCCACCTTACAACCCCAACCTGAAGAGGTTGAGGACTGTGACATAGGTACCAAAGAAAACCCTCGGTTGGTGAAACTATCCAAATACCTGCCCCCAGAAACCAAACGTAAATACGCTGAGTTGATTAGAAATTATAAAGATGTTTTCGCTTGGTCTTACGACGAATTGAGAACTTATGATACTTCTATAATTGAACATAAATTTCCTCTGAAACCTGGTGTCAATCCTTTTAAACAGAAACTCAGACAGATAAACCCTATTCTGCTACCAGTAATTGAAAAGGAGGTCAAAAAAATCTTGGACGCTAAAATCATTGTCCCACTAAGATATTCCGAGTGGGTGGCTAATTTAGTCCCAGTAAGAAAGAAAAATGGTGAAATTAGACTGTGTGTTGATTTTAGAAACCTGAACCAATCATCACTCAAAGACAATTATCCATTACCTAAGATGGAACACGTTTTAGAGAGAGTAGTTGGAGCTAAAATAATGTCAATGATTGATGGTTTTTCAGGTTACAATCAGATCGCAGTACACCATGATGATAAGGAAAAAACAACTTTCACTACCCCTTGGGGTACCTTCATGTACGATAAAATGCCTTTCGACTTGATGAACGTAGGGGCAACCTTCCAGCGAGCCATGGAAATCGCTTTCATGGGTGAGAAAGATAAATTTGTTGTTATCTATCTCGATGATCTGACCATTTTTTCAAAATCTGATACGAAACATCTAGTGCACCTAAAGAAAACTTTCGAGAAATGTCGTAAATTCAGTTTGTCCCTCAATCCCAAAAAATCTCATTTCGCTATGAAAGAAGGTAAGCTATTAGGTCATGTGGTGTCAAAAGACGGAATCAAAATCGATCCTAAAAGAATTGAGGCTATAGATACTATAAATATCCATAGAAATGTAAAAGAAATCCAATCCTTCCTAGGGAAAATAAATTTCTTGAAAAGATTTATCCCTAACTTCGCTGAAATTGTGAAGCTGATCACAGATATGTTGAAAAATAACAGTGAGATGAAGTGGACAAGTGAAGCCAAAGCATCTTTTCAACGAATCAAAAAATTTATCAGCGAAGCGCCAGTCTTAGCAAGTCCTGATTACACAAAAGAATTTCAGATTTTTTCCTTCGCTTCCGAACACACTATCGTGACTGTATTGTTATAGAAAAATGAAGAAGGATTTGAACAACCCATTGGTTTTTTCAGTAAAAGTATGAGAGACGCTGATTTGAAATATAATATACTAGAAAAACAAGCTTACACAATGGTAAAGGCTCTCAAAGCTTTCAGAACGTACGTATTACATTCGAAGATCATAGCCTATGTTCCTACAAGCTTAGTCAAAGACATACTGGTTTAGCTAGATAGTGATGGGAGAAGAGGCAGATGGTTAGCTAAGATTCAGGAGTTCGATCTTGAAGTCAAACCAACAAAACTCATTAAAGGCCAAGGTCTGGCTAAATTGTTGGCTAAATCCAACTTGCAGGCACTTGGAATAAATCAGCTGCAAGAAGATGAAAGTTCTCTAGAAATAAATGAACTCGATTTCGCTACTCCTACCGTTGAGATAGAAGACAGGTTTTCTTCTTCAGTCTGGTATCATGATATTGTTTCCTATCTATTGACCCTTCAATGTCCCAGTGAATTAACCCCATCTAAAGCCAGGACACTGAAGCTGCATGCTATAAAATATTGTATTATAGACGAAAAACTATTTTGGAAGGACCCCTTGGGTTTTTTGCTGAGCTGCTTGGTCGAGACCGAAACCGAAAAGGTTATAGATTAGTTCCATGAGGGAGTGTGTGGAGGAAACCACTCTTGGCAAGCCACAACTTATAAAATCTCTAGAGCTAGATATTACTGGCCCAAAATTTTCATAGATGTAAATACTAAAGTCCGAGCTTGTGTTCCCTGTCAGTTGTTTACAGGTAAACAAAAAGTGCCAACTTTGCCTCTAATTCCAGTTAAAACCGAAGCCCCTTTTCAACAGTGGGGCCTCGATTTTATCGGAGAGATTCACCCACATTCTAGTGCTCAACACAGGTGGATTCTAACCACAACAGACTATTTTACCAAGTGGGTGGAAGCTATTCCCATAAGAAATGCGACCGACACAGTTGTAATCAACTTTCTAGAAGAAAACATTTTATCCAGATTTGGTTGTCCCCGAAAAATAGTCACCGACAATGCACAAGCGTTCAAATCGATGGCTATGGTAAGATTTTGTAAAAAATTCAGCATCATATTAGGACACTCCATAGCTTATTATCTGCAGGGAAACGGTTTAGTTGAATCATCTAACAAAAGTCTACAATTGTGATAAAAAAAATAATGACTGACAATAAGAAGACGTGGCATATTCATTTGAAATACGCTCTATGGGCTAACATGATAAGTACCAAAAGGGAAATCAGAATGTCCCCTTTTCAGATAGTATATGGAACTGATGTTATCTTACCAATCAATCTTTCTCTTCCAGTAATGAAAATTTGGCAATATTCGAACGAAGAACCTAACGACATTCCCAGAAGAGCAAACCAGTTGGTCGAAGTTCAACAAAATAGGATTGAAGTAAACGAAAAGTTGCAGAGATATCAGGATAAGATGAAGGCTTTCTTTGATCAGAAGGCTAAGGATAGATATTTCCTCCCTGGAGATAGTACTAAAATGGGAAGCCAGAAGAGAAGACGTTGGTAAACACGACAAATTCGACTCGATTTGGTCCGGCCCTTATAGAGTCTCAACCTCAGAAGGAGAAAATGTTTTTTCATTAGAAAATCTAAATGGAGATATTCTAAGCACCCCTGTAATGGGCGATATCTTAAACACTACATGCAGTAATATGTTTTCGAACCTTCATTGTATATACCGGTTTTTTTTCACATTTTCTTTATAGTAACATTGCTTTCGTTAAAAAAAAAAAAAAAAAAAAAAATTAATTATCTAAGATTTTTAGAGGATGCAAATACAAAGCAGTTCAAATCTAGCAGTTCTTAGAGTTAGTATGAGCGCGTCTAACAATTATTAGTTGTTCACAGGAAAAGCGTCCAGACTCAAGAGACCAATTATACTACAGGGGTAATCTGCATGGATAACCCTGATAAATACTTGCCTAAAAGGTAATGAGGAAACAATCTTCTGGTTGTAAGTACGATGAACTTTTAAGGTATGAACTCTGACCAAATAACATGAATTAAAAATATCCTAAGAGGTACAAGTGAACGAGTTGCCGGTTTTTTATAAAAAAATAAAAAATAAAATAATATATATAAAACTTAAAAAAAAATAAAAATTATAGAAATAAATGATTAATACTCGTTAGCACTCCCAAGTTTCAAGGTTCTCTCACCTTTCCACTTCGATCACTATCAAGCTTACTCTTCACCAAACCTTGTTTTTTCTCTCTTTAAGTCTCATCTTAATTTTGGAAATGTTCAAACTAACTTTCGAAGCAAAGATAGGCAAAATCCTCTGTTTTTCCTAAGCCTTGGCTGAACCAGAAGTATGTCTGGGCTAATCTTAACCTTTTTAGTTTTTCTACCAGAAATAAAAAGATTGTTTTCGCTCAAGTGAAGTCTCGAATAAAAAAAAAGGGGGGGGGGGTTAATAAATTTTCCCTGAGATTCTCCATAAAGTTAGAGTGTCTGAGGGCCAAAAGTAGATCAATCCAGAGATTTTTAATAAGTTGACAGACCTTTGCAAAAAAAAAAATTCCCCGAGTATGTTGCATACTTATTGATTTCCCCCACTTCATAACAAATATGTATAGAAAGAGATGGTGAAAGGAAATTCGTTATCGATTGCCCCCATCTAACATAAAGAGGTGGTGAAAGGAAATTCGTTATCGATTGCCCCCATCTAACATAAAGAGGTGGTGAAAGGAAATTCGTTATCGATTGCCCCAATTTGATTTAAAGAGATGATGAAAGAAAATTCATTATATGCTTGCCCTCATCTCAACATTTAAATGCTAAAATTAATGAAGTGGTGAAAGGAAATTCAATGTGGAAAATCCGATAACTTCACCGGGGTACTGAACAGGCCTGCTGGCAGTGAAGCAATGTCTCCATAACAGACAAGGCTGTTATACACAAATTGAGAGAGGCTCTGGTATTTTTCTTCTCTCAGCCATAATACACTCTAAGATTATGGGATTCCAATTTACACTCTAAGAGTCTCTCGATGCGAATACGATCAAATAAAAACTGGTAGAACCACTAATCTTGTTTCGATTATCTTGCACAAGTATGAGGTCGGTTTTAGAAAGGGAAATCCAAGTGATCCTATTTTGAGATTGTCAAATGCTTTGGTTTGTAAATTTTTCCGAAGTTAAGGTTGGGATTTTTATCCCTTTAGTATTTTTCGCAGCTATGTCTCATAGACTGAAATAAATGACCCCATTTACCCAATAAAAGGCACTAAGTCCGCCCATTCTCCTCGTCCTACAAGGAGACGAGGTCCCCAATTGGAGCCTATGTTGAAGCTAGGTTTGAAAATTTTTCACCTTTAAAACTAAAACTTTTCTCTTTTGGGATTCGGTTTTTCATAAGGTATAATCCTCGCTATCAGTGCAAAATACCGATACCAAAGTCCCGAAATGATTTCTTTTCTTCGTTATAATTAAAGAAAAGAAGCTCAAATGTTATTAAAGTCTAGACACATGCTCTGTAAAGTACTTTAAATAACGATAATTTAAAACCCTAAAGGAGTTAATTAACCATCTTTTTAACCTCTCGGGATTCGGGGTTTGCTCAGAACAATATCTCTTCAATACATTTTGAATCACGAAATCCCGATTCCCGATTTCCTGAAAGAAGTGAAAATCAATCTTGATCCCAGTTATTTTAAAACTATCCTCATCGTGATTTTGGGATTCGGGGTTTAGTGGTGACATACCTCATATAATCATGATTCCCGAAACCCCGAAATGCGAAGCCACGACTCAATACCAAAGTTAAGGCTTAAAACTGTTCTCATCGCGATTTCAGGATTCAGGGTTTAGTGTTGACATACCTCATGTAACCGTGATCCCCGAAACCCTGAAATGAGAAGCCACGACTCAGTACCGAATTTTAAAGAGAAATAACTTATTTTAAAAAAATATACATTTAATGGTAATTAAACTTCTTAAGTACTTTCTTTTGGGCCTCCGTCAAAAGAATATTTTTGAATGTTGATTTTAGAATTGCTGAAATACGGCCACATTAATAACGGATAGATCGTAATATCCGTGACACAAATGCATATCCCAGAGATATTCTCCGCATTAAAGGTATTAAATTCTTGGCAGCTGCGTTAGTACTTTCACCATAAAATGCATTAAAAGAAAACTAGAGGTCTGTGTTTTGAAACTTGTTCTCGCTTTTTCTATCAGAAATAGGATAATACAGCTGAGATTTCACACCTCTCTTCTGTGACAGGTTTTCTTTCCAATACAGAGTAATGGAACCAAAGAAGGGACCCAAGAAGAGTGAAGATACAACTGAGATTTCCATCCCAGAGGGAGATGTCATGTCAGACACCACACCACATGCTATCGACTCAATTAAATCATGGAGACAGATTTATGAAAATCTGGGTTGCGAGATGAAAAATTCCCCTAGCGATTACGAGAATCACCTTCAGGACATAGCAGAATCAGAGCTTCACAAAATTGCAACATGCCCACGACTCATGCTGTACAACGACATGGTCAGTTGGGTTTTGGACAAGGTTGATATTCCGACAAGAAGCATTTTAAATGATCAAGGAGCCATTATCAGCTCATTCATACCTGAACATATCCAGGTTATGTACAAACTCTCACCCAATCCTAATTTCATTTACAATGCCGAATTTATAGCTGAATTCCAGAGAAAGGAATGCATTGAGGCAGACCAAACTTACCCTGATTTAATCAAAGGTTGGTGGAGATGTCCATCAAAATTTAGGGCCGATACCCACGGGATTTATGCCACAGCCTCTTTGAATGAGTACATGGTTTATGTAGCCATGATGTTGTGTAGACTCTTTGGCAAAAAGAATCCCTGTCATTTCCCCGTAGAATGGGTGCCCTTTTTAGAAGAAGCATCAGAAGGGTATAGTTTCAACTGGGACAATATTTTATCTGATAATATAGCCAAAGAGATTTCGGATTACAGAGCTGCAAGAGCCTGAGGCCAAACAATGGCCTTCTACATGTCAGCATACCTCATGGACGCAATTTGTTTTATGACTCCATTTCCCATGATGAATTGGAGTCGGAACATAACCTGCCCTGAACCCATTCATGAATATCACTCTGAGTTGTGGGAAGAAAATGCAAAAAATTCGTTTTGCGAAATTTTCCATTTTGTGGTGATACCCATGCATAAATTTTTTTTCGGCTATGACCCTCGCATTTATGAAGCAGTTTCAAATAACCTCAATAAAATAGCAGACTGGTTCATTGAAGAAAGATTCTCCTACATCAGGGTTTATGGGTGCTCAATTCCCCCTCACGCACTTCCAAAATTCCTTCCGGATAGACTAGTGTGTAGGGAGGTGGCACACCAAATAATAAAAGGCAGTATTGGAATAGAGCTAAAGGCAGCTCAAAATAAGTCCTGGCCCATCTTCCCTGTGCACATTGAGAAATTTTCATTACTAAATTTGGGACATTCTAGGGTGGAAGCAGAAGCACTCGAAGAAATTAAACTGGTAAATATTGAGTACAAGAGGCATGACCCTTATCAATTAGTGAATAAACACTTGATACACTGTAATATGAAAGCCTATGAACATGAGGAGTCCCCTTGGGACGACGTGTTCAAAGGGACCAAATCTTATAAAAAAGTGTTGGAAAGAGTACAAACACTGTCGTCCGACCTGTGAGTCAGCTTTCGGACCTTTCAAAAGCATCGACAGAGTGGTCTTCCCCAGGTACTTCAAGGGGAAGAAATTACCCTCCCCCAGGAGCAAGAAAGTGTTCCACCAGGTTTCGAGCAGGAAGCACGAAAGAAGGGAAATCCCAAAAAGGCCCTACTGGATGCAGAAAGGCCTCCACCAAGCAAAAAGACCGAAGCAGAGAAAATATAGGGAGACCTCCCAAGTCCGGTAAGCCTATTCCCACTTCATCATCAAAGGTTGATGTCAACATGCCTAAGGAAACATCAGGAGGGAAATGATCTACGGAGCTAGGGAGTCCCATAGCCTCCTTAACTCCCTTATAGTCCACTTTTGGACTACCACAGATGGGAGATCTTTTTGTTGATGACCTTACCTCCATTCCCATAGATGAGATTCCTCCTTTCGATTATTTTTTCAGTAGAAAAAGGAAGGCCGTCCTGAAACAGGAAATGCACAAGAGGGAGGGGAACATGGTTAAAAAAAATAAAGTCCTGATAGACAGACAACATTTGGAGGAAGAAGATTTCGCTACAGAGGTAGCAGGTTCCATGGGAGCCATGGCAACAACAAACTTTTTTACCGTGGGAAAAATCATAACAAGGATAAAGAAGAGTGATAAAATCATATCACAATTGTGAGAGAAATTAAAGAATGCCGAGGAGAGCATTAGAGAAGAAATGAGTAAAAGTTTGGAGCAGATAAGGGCTGCCGAAAGGTTAGAGGTTCAATCTCTCAAAACGAGTTTGGACGAAATGAGCTAGGAAATACAAACAAATCAGCTACAGATTACTTAGCAAAAGGAGCACGCAGAACAGTTGCAGGCTAGATTAATATCAATGAAAGTTCATATTATAGACTTAAAAGCCTTCCAGGCCTAGTCACTGGAAGTGCATTCAAAAATAGAAATTGAACAACAAAAATTGATTTCCAAGATAGAAATTATTCATAATTACTTTCAAGAAGTAGATAATGCCTTTGAAAATATTATCCTAAGAGAAAAAGGAGCCAAAGCAGTGAGGATTACTCTCCAAAAGGAAATTATATATTCGACAGGTGAAGAGGTATCCGAAACTATGAAAATATCAACCACAGAGAAAATCATAGGCGACATCATGCTCAAGCTATGGGAAACCAATATAACTGAAAGAAAAAGAATAGCCAAAGAAATCAAAGATGACTGTGAATAAGTTTTTGATCTTCTAGACAAAGGGTCATTAAATATTGGAAAAGGCCAGCGTACAGGAATTTTGAGACAAATCAATATTGTAAGACATCAATTAAATTTTAGGGAAAATTTGAGTGAAATCCAAATGGAAATTTCACAACTAAGAAAAATCGATGTCACCCTAGTGGATAGGTTTTTAGTTGAGCCTAACTTAAAGCTGCAATCAATAAAGTTTATAGATAAAGGAGTTGATAATCGTCTTTCTAAGATTCAGAGAAAGGTTTATCTATTTGAGGCAAGAGATTTTCCAGAACCCCCAAGAAATTTTACACAATTCCTGGAGAAATGCATTAAATGTATCGAATCAAAAGAATGAGAGTCATCAACAAAGTAAAAGTATTATTTGGAAGAGTTCTACTTCCAAGAAAATAGAAAAATGGAGAAGATCATGAAAATGGTTTTGGATCTATTTTTTAACAAATAGTTAGTTTCTAAGAGTTCAGAAATCACCAACCGTCCTAAGATTGGTGGTTTTGTATAAATGTTATTTTTCAAGACTAAGAAAGGGATTTTTTCTGGAGGGAATTGTAAAGAGATAACTTCGTTTTGCCTGCATTAATACAATATAGATTGAAGATTCCAGATCTGGTCAAGCCTGAGTTATGTGTTTCTCTATCATTCTATTTTTATTTCATACTTTCGTTTGAAGTGTTTCATATGGTAATTTCTATTATAGTAATTGAAACAGTCAGATTATCTAATTGTTTGCAGTTTTTCCTCTGTATTGGCTTTCAACAGATATAAGACCTATAAACGTTTTAGGACTCTAAAACTATATGCTTCTGTAAAGTTATCATCCCTTTTCTTGTATTAACTTAAAATGAGATTCTTCTTAAATTGATGCCTCATTTTTGTTATACAACTACATGTTTCCTTTTTCTTCATTTTGTCCATTGTCTCCTTTAAATTTGACTCAGACACTAGAAACGACCTTTATTTCTGTTATACTATTAATTCATAATTTGGAAGTTCTATTTTTATAATTTTGAACCAGAAATTTGCGACCCTCGAAAATATTTTTGATTTACAGAAAAGAAACCCTCAGCTTTCATGACTGTTCCAGTTACCAGACAGCCCAATATAGAACCCGGTCTATCATATCAAATGAGCATTTCATTAAACCTATTGAATACCATCCTACAAACAACAAATACATGGGTAGAACTTGAAAGATCATGGGCTGCAATTGAAAGGGATATTAGCATTCAAGAACAATGGGAAGCTAAACAGAGACAATTAATGAACCAACCATGATCTCAGTTTCTTTTAAACTTTTTATTTTTACCCATTAATTATGCCTACCCTTTTTGGATTCCTTGACGGTATACTTTAGAGCCTTAAAGTATAAACTCAGGAACAACACTAAGGACATTGCCAAAATAAGGGAAGGGGGATGTAACACCCCAATTTTAACCCTTATGAACTAGAATGTATTATGTAATTGTGACTTAGGCTGGTGATCCAATAAAGTTGAAAATGGGCCATAGTGCCTAGGAAATGTAATACTTCATATACATTAATAAAATACACCGTTGGCTACAAGACAGACAAGGAAAAAAGAGATAGTGGGCTATGATTCCATGAAAGAGGGGGTTTAAGGGGCTAAGTATTTTTATTATATTTTTATTTACCCATAATTGATTTTATGGAGAAAAGTGGTTACATGAGCTTCTTGGGGGAGGCAATGTGGTTCTTGATTTCCAAGTAATTATATAAACCCATCTTTGGTTTGGGTTGGGGGACACACTTGTTCTTATTCATTCACTGTTACACCCTTCTCACTCTTTCAGTTTTGGGAGCCTCATTCTTGGTAATTCATGTGTTCTTGGTCTGAGCATGGAAGTGAATGGATGGAAGAGGAGAGCCATTTCTAGATGAATTTATTATATTATTGATCATTCTAGGAGGGAATTGATTTCTATGTGCATGAGATTGATGTCAGTTCAGAAATGATTGTTTACAACTGAGAATCCTTGGAGTTTCCAGTAGGGATATTTCATGGACCAATAACACTGGAGTCCTGGAGAGAAATGGAACAACCTGAGAGACTGCATGGAAGATAAAGGTGTCCATTTATTTGGGTTGTGCAAGATGAGGGAGAAAGAGAGATGGAAATTTTGATTTGTTGTGTGGTTGGGAAACCTGAGAGCTAGTTATCCAACTATTGTGTGTTTAATATTTGGCCTAGGACCAATCCTTGTGGATTCATAGCCCCGGCTGGAGGGTAACCTGTTGTTGATAGTAAAGGAAAAAAAACGTCTATGGTTGGTAGGAACGTCCTTGGTCTGTAGCCAGTTGGTGAATGTTTACTTGCAAAGATAAGTGCTCTCAGTGTTTTCTGTATAATGTATATTCCACTGTGTATTTAATTATCTCTGAGATATGTATTTACAATGTGCCTGTCTGCTGGTTATTTGATGTGCATGACACATTGTTTATTTATTTTATGTTGTAGCATGGATATTGATTAATGCATGTAGGCATTTCATGCTTGATTTCAGATTAATCGTTATTAGAATTCGAGATCAGTTCAAAAGCGAGATTTTGGAGTAGCGTGGATAGCCTGTGGGCGGCTGGGTATGTTACAGTTTAGCATGGGTAGCTTGTGGGTGGATGGTTACATTACACTACCCCACACAACATAAGAAATATATTCCCTCACTTTTCTTAATACCCACTTCAGGATAATCTTCCCTTTGGTGCTCTTCAATGTGAGTAGAAAGATTCCAATCTATTATATTATTGCTGGGAATTTCTTGCAAGAATAATAATTTTCTCTTAAGAACCCAAAGAGTAGAAAATACACAATGGGTGAAGGATTACTAAATTTCCCAACCTATATGCTCACCATCATTCATCTATATTTCATCCAAGTTCTATAATTTCCTCTGCATAGTGCTAGCTCGGTCAATTTCTATATTGGTTCATGGTTAACAATGAACAATAATACATGAGAATACTAGAATGGGAGTGAATGAAAATTATAGGTTTGAGTGAATTATGTTGTCATTACTCTTAACAAAAGTAATGTAATACTTTTACAATTCCCCATGACTATTGTATTTATCTCATGCTTCCATACATACATGAGAAGAATTCTCCACGAACCTCTTACATGCATTCAATCTCTGTGTGTGTGTGTGTGTGTGTGTGTGTGTGTGTGTGTGTGTGTGTGTGTGTGTGTGTGTGTGTGTGTNAGAGAGAGAGAGAGAGAGAGAGAGAGAGAGAGAGAGAGAGAGTCTTTATTTTATAATGAAAACCTACCACCACATAGTCACATGGTCCATATAATTATATTTACATCACCTACTTGCCTATCCATCCACTAGTTGGACCTTGCCCTTATGTTTCACACTAGGAATTCATACTAGCATATTTGCATCACTTACATATGAATTTTTTCATTTAAACTCACATGGATTGAATTCCACCATTATATCCACACATTTACAATATATGTATAATCTGATATAATACATTCCATGGGTCAAAATTGGGGTAATACAATTGTGCAACCCAATACATCAAGAACAAAAAAAAAAGAAATAAAGTGTTGTGAACAGATTTCTAGTTTTATCCAAACTTTGCAAACCTTGACCCTATAGGGTATATGTAACTCTCATACCCTAAAAAAATACCAAATATACAACTTCTAGTTGAATATAAAGTGCACAAATATTAACTAGAACAATATTCAATGCAATTAAACAAAACATGTATACTTCTTTTCTAAAACTTTTAAAACTCAAGATTGGAATTTTACACAAGAATATCTTCAATTCGTTTTTTTAAAACAATAACATGTATATTTTTATTATAAAAAATGTTGTCTCTAAACCATATGTCTTTGTAATACAAAAATAGATAGGAATACCTTCACGAGCCATAAAACAATGCAAGTCTAAAATCAAAATTACCTCTACACAATTTAACAACCAAGTACTATATATTCTACTATGGAAAGTGTGTTTCCTCACATATTGTACAAAAATAAAATATGAAAAACATGATATAACTAAACAAATATTAAGATTGCATCCCATAAAGAGCCCCTTTAATAAATTAAGAGTATTATTTGAGTCTATTTGATCTGTTTCCAAATCTAGGTGTGTTTCATGTTGATTTCCTACCACTGCTACTACTAGGATGTCTTCTTATTTAACTTCATAGAATATGGTAGTTTTTGCTACTAGAGAATCTTGAGATTGATTTCCATGTAAAGATGTGCACAATTTATACTCAATGTTCTCAACTGTAGCTACCATTACCCCTAGTTGTTCTGCCATTACTAAATGTTTTTCTTCCTAGGCTTGCATGCGATGTCTTAGGAAACCCTTTCTCCATTTGTCTCGGGGAATGGATTTGAAACACTATCTTGATTATGTTCCTCACTTGGTATTGGGTATCAATTTGCAAGTAATTCTCCCACATTGAGTGTTATTCACTCCAACATAAGGTGGCCATGGTCACATCCCTCTATGCATGTGCAAGGCCTTTCTCAAAGATCTTCATATTCCACCAAACCTCAAAAATTCCACACATTACACAATTTTTGTTCCTACATTGTGTCATAACCATAAGAAAACCTACCAAGATAAGGATTCATTCACCACTTAGAGACTGAGAACACACCCATATCACAAACCTACACTGGAACAATATCCACCCAAGCCTAATCACTAGGACTATACCATATCTAGACTACAATATCTAGACCCTCCCACACTAGACCAAAGAACCATGCATCCACCTCAATATCAACTCCAAGTCTATCAAAATATAGTACAAGGAAGAGAATACGATAGGGAGATTTCACTCCCCATCCTCCAGTCCATGCATTTGTTTCCACATATTAGTCATTGTCAACATAAATTTAGTTCGTAGTCAACTCATGGGAGTGTTTCAAGGATATATGCCCCCTAATTTATACTTATACCCCCTTCTTCTAAATCCACTTCGATGCTTTCTAATTAATAAACCATGGTGTTATGAGACCTTATCATTTTATAGAAGGAAATTGATTCAAAATGCAATACCATATCCAATATTCGAAGGATTAATATTTTCAAATTTCCATTCCTAGGGACAAAATGCGTGTTGAGGAAATAAATAATGATGATTTAATATCCAACTATTGTGATTTTCTTGATTCTATTTATCATTTCTCAATGTATCCCTTGATACATTGTTAGATATTCTACTTCATTTTTATAGGCTACTCCTATCCCCCAAGCGAAGTGGCTTTCTCAATTTCCTCTAGGACCATAGAGAAACCCCCCCCCTGAACTTGCCACCACTAAGTTTCCCTTTGAATCCCCATCAAAAAATAATACATGTTACTATAATTATATTCTCCATTGGAAAAGGTCTTCGTGATTAAGTCTTATCTGCCATCGTGTATCTTGGATATGTATTCAAACCTAGAGTTTTGGATCTATTGTTTAATCACTCAGAAGAAATTTTAGCCAAATTTATTTTCCCATCTCTAGGACCCCTAGGGACACAATCCAAATTACATTGAACACTCATGAAGGAGACCCGAATCTTGATTGGATACAATTTTTGGAGTTATACTAGATTGTCTAAATATAATATAATTTTTAGCTAGCCATACCTTCCAAAAGAAGAACTTTGGAAAATTTTTGCACATGAATTTGAATATGTTGGGTATGTGTTATATTCTTTGCATGATTTTGGGCCCCCTTATTATGTTTTTTTTCGGTGGAACCCCCATAATGTTTTTTGGGGGGTTTATTTGTCAAATTTTTGGGTGGTCTTTCTCTTTTGGCAGGGGCGGTTAAGTGGCGCATGGTATTTCAATGCATGGTTTTATAATTTCAGTTAAGGTATTAAGATTGTAATATAATATGGGTAAATGGATTAAGGTTTTTTTGGATGCCTCAATATCCTATATATTGTATCATAAACAATGAAGTTGGATGAGGAATAAAATTATAGGTCCGGGTCTAAAACAAGTTGCTAGTTTTCCCAATTGGGTTTCTAGGGTAAATCTATGTGTATATGTGTGATTGCAATTGTTTTATTTTCTGTGTTAAGAATTTGTGTGTGCATTGCACAATTGTAAAAGGTTTAAAACTTACATTTGGTATCATAGAGTTTGATAGATTTAGGGGGATTCCTTTGTGGCTAAGTTTTTGGGTTGGGTCTGTGATAAACCTCGTTATAGTGGGAGATCTGCGGTATCAATTCTTGCAGTGAAAAGAAATGGCAAGTAGTTCCAAAATAGAGATCGAAAAATTTAATGGGAAAAGTTTTGAGTTGTGGAAGCTCAATATGGAAGATATTTTGGTAGACAAAGATCAATGGGTCGTTGTAGATCTAGGTAATGCACCTATGTGAATGTCAACAAAATACTGGACAAAGTTGGATCAGAAGGAAAAGAGAAAAAAATGGTTGTGTCAGGGGAAGCTACAACCAAAGAATTATGGAATAATTTAGGGGCTTTGTATCAGTCTAATTCCATGGTAAACAAAAGTTTCTTGTGGAAGAAGTTGTACAACCCAAGGATGATAGATGTAGACTTGGTAATCGAGCAACTGAACGCCTTCAATACTATTGTAAGTTAATTATTATCTATTAATATTAATATTTCTGATGAAGCTAAGGGTATCAATTTAATTGTCCTCTTTACCAAAATCATGGGATAGTCTAGTTGTGTCCATAGGCAGTAATGCAACTACTTTAAGTTTCAATGATTTAGTCTCATCCTTGATGTCAGAGGAGATAAGGCGGAAAAACATGGAAATCCAAAGCACATATTCCTTAGTTGTAAGAGGATGCTCCCAAGAAAGAAATAAAAACAAGTCCTCAAGTGGGAGATCTGAATTTAAAGGAAGATCTAAATATCTAGGAAAAATCGTAAACGTATTCTAGACATGTGGAAAAGAAGGGAATTACAAGAAACAATGTAGATCCAAAAGTGTTGAGAGAGAGAAGGAATATGATAATGCCCCTTATATATAAGAAAAAACCTCCACATATGAAGGAGGGGATGTGTACTTGTCTTCTTCAATCACACATGCATATCATGAGGCATGAATGGTCAACTTAGGTGCATATTTTCATATGACTCCTCACAAGGAGTGGTTTTGCAAACATGAAAGGTTTGATGGTGGTGATTTTGTTCTAGGAGATGACTCGAAAACAAAAATAGTAGGATGAGGAAAATTTAAGTTGAATCTCATGGATGGTAGCATTAGAATACTCCTTGGTGTTCTTCACATCCCAAGACTGGCCAGGGATTTGATTTTTGTAAGCAAGATGGATGATGTAGGTGTAAAAACAATGTTTGAAAAGGAAGCCTATAAGATGGTTTGAGGAGAAATCATGTTGCTGAGGGGAGTTTAGATTGGAACTCTGTATAAGTTTCTTAGAAACACTATTAGTGATGGGTGTAACAAATCCATTGTTCTTGAGATTGTAGTTGAAGAAGGAAAAACTATTGCAGTCTCTAGAGAAAAGACTATGTTGTGGCATCAAAGACTGAGGCATATTGGATAGAAGGGGCTTTGCGTACTATATGATAAAGGGATGGTTGAATATATGATGAATTTATCTTTCGATCTTGATTTATGTGAACATTGATTGTATTGGAAGAAAAATCGAGTAAGATTCTCCTCTGGCGCTACAAGGGCATGGGGAATTTTATAGTTGGTGTACAATGATGTGTTTGGACCTATTATGATTCCATCACTAGGTAAATTTGTGTACTATGTCTCATTTATACATGAATTCTCAAGGAATACATGGATTTATTTCCTCACGAAGAAATCTAAAGTCTTTGAAAAATTTAAAGAGTTTAAGACTCTTGTGGAAAATCAGACATAGAAGAAAATTAAGGTGTCGAGGACAATAAATGGTGGAGAATTATGTGGAATGAATTCAAGGAATTCTATAAGAAGTGAAATATAGAAAAGTATAATAATACTCAATTCACACCTTAGCATAATGGAGTCACAATAAGGATGAAGAGGAAGTTGATGGAAAAAGAAAGGAACATGCTCAGTGGTGTTGGGTTGGGACAATAATTCTGGGTAGAGGCAATGGAAAATGCATGTTACCTGATAAATCAATCACCCTCATCAACATTGTATGACATGAACCCACATGAGGTATGGACTGGAAAGAAAACCTCTCTGACACATATCTGTTTTTTTGGCTGTGATGCTTATGTACGTGTTCTAATGGAAAATAGGAGTAATTGGATAAAACGGTGAAAAGCGTATCTTTATTGGCTATAAAGACTGTATGAAAGGTTATAAGCTTTGGAACCTAGAAACTTAGAATGTAGTATTAATGAATGTGTTAGGGGAAGCTACAACCAAGACATTATGGAATAAATTAGGGGATTTATATCCATCTAATTCCCTGGTAAACAAACTTTTCTTGTGGAAGAAGATGTACAACCCGAGGATGAAATATGGAGACTCGGTAATAGAGCATTTGAATGCCTTCAATGTTGTGGTAAGTTAGTTATTTTATGTTGATATTAATATTTCTAATGAATATGCGTGTATCGATTTATTTTCCTCTTTACCAGAATCATGGGATAGTTTGGTTGTGGCCATAGACAATAGTGAAACTACTTTAAGTTTTGATGATGTGGTCTTATCCTCGCCGTTGGAAAAGATGAGGTGGAAAAACATGGAAATCCGGAGCACATATGAATTATTTTTAAGAGGACGCTCCCAAGAAAGAAATAAAAATAATTCCTCAAGTGGGAGATCTAAATATAAAGGAAGATCTAAATCTCTAGGAAAATTCATAAAGGTATACTATATATGTGGAAAAGAAGGGAATTAAAAGAAACAATGTAGATCTAAAAGTGTTGAGAGAGGGAAGGGATATAGTGATGCCCCTTCTATAGAAGAAAAAATCTCCACTGACGAAGGAGGGGATATGTGTTGAATAAAATATTATCATTGATGTCAAAGGCAAGTAAGTATTTAAACATAAATGTGACTTTAATAAATACAAAAGTGGAAAAGTTAAGTGGAAGTGGAGTTTACGTAAAAGTGGAGTAAAGTGGAGTAAAGTGGATGGTAAGTAAATATTCAAATATAAATGTGACTTTAATAAATACAAAAGTGGAAAATTTAATTGGAAGTGGAGTTTACGTAAAAGTGGAGTAAACATGAAAGTGGATTAAAAAAAAGGGTAAAAGTGAAAGTGGAGTTTATGTAAAAGTGCAGTAAACATGAAAATGGATTTAAAAAGGTAAAAGAGAAAGTGCACGTGGATTTTGTCAGGCTGCTAAATTGAAGCTTTTAAGTGACCTGAAACACTAAATTGTCAAACCAGGGTTGGTAAACTTTGAGCTGATACACAGTATGTGAAGGTAAGTGTCTAGTCTCTATCTGAGTGCTATCCTAAGAATAAAACACACACCTATTCTAAGAACTTGAATTCTAATGACTAACTTGAAACTGAGCATTTCCTATTTAAGTCATCAACAGAAAAACAGTCTTGTGCTCAAATGCTGATACTGCTATTCTTATTCCCAAAATGTGGTTCCACAAGATTATTTTACCTCTATGTTCGATCATTTACCATCATCATTTCTGTTTAAGTTAGGACACACAGAGTATTGTCGAAAATGCATTCATTCTGAGCAGCAAAAATCAATCTATTCTGTCTACAGGAAAACAAAGTATTGTGCTACTAACTGGTACCAGGAGCTCCTTTTGTTCTAACTGTAATCTAACTATTCTAACCAGGCAAGGTAACTAATGTCTAACAAAGAAAAATGCATGCTAATTCTAAGTTATGTTCGAATTGAAAATGAAAACCAAATAACCACATGCATATTCTAAACCCTACAGGCATCAGTTCTGCGTTTAACACTCAGCAACGTCAAAGATAACAGTACGCTGGAACGATTCAAGTGAGGCATAAATAAACACGATTCTGAAACATCCAAATCGATGTCACGCTATGAGTTGCATATATCATTCAGATAAACAAATGCCAATATGCTAAAACAACTAAATCTACAAGCGTAAGCAATTTCGTATGCAAGTTCTACAGGATTAAAATGAACTAAGTCTATGACAGCATAAAACTAAATCTATTGACAGAATAAAACAGTGGCTTGCACCGGTTTGGCGGGCCCAACCAAACGGCACAACGCTGTGAGTAACAACCAGAGCCGACTACAACATTCTATTCAATCACTGTATAAACTTCGTGCTTCATCAACTCAGGAAAGAAATACTCAAATCACATATCAGT
>ML776555.1:618412-640394 GCA_009831015.1 Picea engelmannii | reverse complement strand
GGAAGATCATTCTAGAAGCGGAAGCTTCTATTAGGTCTTCTTACATCCGCCTTATTCTATTTTATTGAAAGGTCTTATTAATATTGACCTTTATTACATCCGAATACATTGATCTACCTATGTGTGGGTTAGGACCTTAACATTTACATAAAAGTGGAGTAAACATGAAAATGGATTAAAAAAGGTAAAAATGAAAGTGCACATGGTATTTTCACATGGATTTAAAAACCATGGTGGTATGTTACCCATGGTATGGTAAAAAGTGAATTAAAAATTAAAAAAAGGGAAAATTAATCATCATTTAATAAAAGTCATGAATTTTCTAAAGAACATGACATTTCATGTAAATCTTATAGTACATTATAAATGAAGAAGAGTGTTATGAGAAAAAATGTGTGTGTGGGTGTAAAATGTAATATTCTTTAGCATACCATCGAGGAGTGATGATTGAATATCATTCAAGAAGCGACGATTAAATACTAGTGAGTGTTGAGCAGATCTTGTGAAAGAAAAAGGAGCGAGAGTTGAGCAGATCTTGCGAAATCAGAATAAACGAGTGTCGTACATATCTGGCGAAAGAAAAAGGAGTGAGTGATCTAGTGAAAGTAGAAGTAGTGAGCACAATGCAGATCTGGAAAATGAAAAAAGAGTTAGTGATCTGGTAAAAATAAAAGAAGTGAATACAATGTAGATATGGAAAAAATAGAAGTAACGAGCGCAAATGGTATCGATGTCTCCTGTAGGTCGATTCCTACAAACCAAAAAGGGGATCAATGTCTCCTATAGGTTGGTTCCTACAAGAAACATAGGGGATTGATGTCTCATGTAGGTCGGTGCCTACAAATAACAGAGGGGATTGGTGTCTCCGGTAGGTCAGTGCCTACACACAACATATGGGATCAATGTCTCATGTAGGTCGGTGCCTAAAAATAGTAGAAGGGATCGGTGTCTCCTATAGGTCGGTGCCTACAATAAACAATGGGGATTGGTGTCTCTAGTAGGTTGGTGCCTTTAAACTTTTGTTACTATGGGTTGGTGCCTACAAATTAATAAAAATAAGTTTTTGTGGTTTTCTTCCGAAAGGGTTTCCATGTTAAATATAATGTCTTATGTTTGTTATATTTATGTGATTGCATCATTATGGTTTATGAATGTTATAAAGAAAAATATAGCCTTATACTAATTCACCCCCCCCCTCTCAGTATAAGTGTGTGCTCAACAATGTGTACTTGGATTCTTCAATCACACATGAAGATCATGAGGCATGGATGGTCGAATCAGGTGCATCTTTTCATATGACTCCTCACAGGGAGTGGTTTTTTGAGTATGAAAGGTTTTATGGTGATGATTTTTTTCTAGGATATGACTCAAAAACCAACATAATAGGATGAGGAAAAGTCAAGTTGAAGCTCACGGATGGTAGAATTACAATACTCCCTGGTGTTCTTCACATCGTAGGATTGGCCAGGAATTTGATTTTTGTAAGTAACATGGTTGATATAGGTGTAATTTTTTTTTTTGTAAAGGAAACCTCGAGGATGGTTCGAGGAGAAATGGTGTTGTCGAGGGGAGTTTGGATTGGAACTCTGTATAAGATGATCGGAAGCACTATTATTAATGGGTGCAATAGTTCCATTGTTCTTGATATTGGAGTTGAAGAAGGAAAATATCTTGCAGTCTCTGGAGAAAATACTATGTTGTGTCATCAAATAAAAGGGATATCAAAGATAAGGGGCTTTAAGTACTATATGGTAAAGGTATGGTGGAATATATGTTGAATTTCTCTCTAGATCTTGGTTTTTGTGAACATTTCTTGTATTGGAAGTATAATTGAGTAAGATTTTTCTTTGGTGCTAGAAGGGCATGGGAAATTTCACAATTGGTGCACAATCATGTGTTTGAGACTATACGATTTGATCACTAGGTAAATTTGTGTAATATGTATCATTTATAGATGAATTATTGAGGAATACATGTATTTTTTTCCCCAGGAATAAATCTAAAGTCTTTGACAAATTTAAATAATTTAAGACTCTCGTGGAAAAACAGATAGAGAAGAAAATTAATGTGTTGAGGACAAATAATGGTGGAGAAATTTTCCAAAATCAATTCATAGAATTCGGTAAGAATTGTTGTATAGAAAAGTAGAAGAATACTCCATATGAACCTCAACATAATGGAGTTGTGGGAAGGATGAATAAGACGTTTATGGAAAGAGAAATGGGCATGCTTAGTGGTGTCGGGTTGGGACAAAAATTCTGGGCAGAGGTAGTGGATACTACATGTTACCTGGTAAATCGAACACCCTCATCAATATTGGATGACATGAATCCACATGAGTTATGGACTAGTAATAAGCCCTCTCTGACACATATCGGGGTTTTTGGATGCAATGCTTATGTACATGTTCCAAAGGAAAATTGGAGTAAGTTGGATAAAATAATGAAAAGTGTATATTTATTGGATATAAATATGGTCTAAAAGGTTATAAGATTTGGAACCTAGAAACTAATAAGGTAGTATTATTGAATGTGTCAAGGGAATATACAACCAAAGCATTATGGAATAAGTTAGGGGATTTTTATCAGTCTAATTCCCCTGTAAACAAATTTTCCTTGTGGAAAAAGCTGTACAACCTGAGGATGAAAGATGGAAACTCGGTAATAGAGAATATGAACACCTTCAATATTGTGGTAAGTTATTTATTGTCTATTTATATTAATATTTCTGATGAAGATAAGTGTATCGGTTTATTTTCCTCTTTACCAAAATCGTGGGATAGTCTAGTTGTGGCCATAGGAAGTAATGAAACTAATTAAAGTTTCGATGATGTGGTCTCATCCTTGTTGTCAGAGAACATGAGGCAACAAAACATGAAAATCTAGAGCACACATGCCTTATTTGTAAGAGGATGTTCCCAAAAAATAAATACAAATACGTCCTCAAGTGGGATATATAAATCTAAAGGAAGATCTAAATCTCTAGGAAAATTTGTAAAGGTACGATAGAGATATGGAAAAGAAGGGCACTACAAGAAGCGATGTAGATCCAAAAGTGTTGAGAGAGGGAGGAGATATGATGATGCCCCTTCTATAGAAGAAAAAAACTCCACAGATAAATGAGGGGACATGTACTCGGATTCTTCAAGCACACATATAGATCACGAGGCATGGCTGGTTGACTTAGGTGCATCGTTTCACACGACTCCTCACAGGGAGTGGTTTTGCGAGTATGAAAGGTTTTATAGGGGTTATTTTTTTCTAGGAGACGATTCGACAGAAAAAATAGTAGGATGAGGAAAAGTCAAGTTGAAGCGTATAGATGGTAGGATTAAAATACTCCTTGGTGTTCTTCACATCCCAAGAATGGAAAAAAAATTGATTTCTGTAAGTAAGATGGATGATATAGGCGTAAAAACAATGTTTGAAAAGGAAATCAACATGTTGGTTCAATAAGAAATGGTGTTGATGAGGATATTTTGGATTGGAACTCTATATAAGTTGCTCAGAATAACTATTAGTGATGGGTGCAATAGTTCCATTTTTATTGAGTTTGGATTTGAAAAAGGAAAAATATTTTGCAGTCTCTGGAGAAAAGACTTTGTTGTGGAATCAAAGATTGGGGAATATTGGAGAGAAGATGATTTTTGTACTAAATGGTAAAGGGATGGTTGAATATATACCGAATTTCTCTCTGGATCTTGATTTATATGAACATTTCTTGTAATGGAAGAAGAATTGAGTAAGATTTTCCTCTAGTGCTACGAGGGAAGGGGGAATTTCACAGTTGGTTTAGTGATGTGTTTGGACCTATTATGATTCCATCACTAGGTAAATTTGTGTTCTATGTCTCATTTATAGATGAATTCTCTAGAATCACATAGATTTATTTCCTTAGGAAGAAATATAAATTATTTGACAAATTTAAAGAGTTTAAGGCTCTTGTGGAAAATCATTCAGAGAAGAAAATTAAGGTGTTGAGGACAAATAATGGTTTAGAATTTTGCAGGAATGAATTCGAGGAATTATATAAGAAGTGCAGTACATAAAAGTAGAATAATAATCCATACACACCTCAACGTAATGGATTTGTAGGAAGGATGAATAGGACGTTGATGGAATGAGAAAGGAGCATGCTCAGTGGTGCAAAGTTGGGATAAGAATTTTGGGTAGAGGCAGTGGACACTGCATGCTACCTGGTAAATCGATCACCCTCATCAACATTGGATGACATGAGTCCACATGAGGTATTGAATGGTAATAAAACCTATGTAACACATATCATGGTTTTTGGATATGATGCTTATGTACACGTTCCAAGGAAAATATGAGTAAGTTAGATAAAAGGATGCAATGTGTATCTTTATTGGCTATAAATCCTCTTCATGCTTATTGTTGGAGAAGATGAGGCGGAAAAACATGGAAATACAGAACACATATGCCTTATTTGTTAGAGGACGCTCCCAAGAAAGAAATAAAAATAAGTCCTCAAGTGGGAGATTTAAATCTAAAGGAATATATAAATCTCTAGGAAAATTCATAAAGGTATGCTAGAGATGTGGAAAAGAAGGGCATTACAAGAAACAATGTAGATCCAAAAGTGTCGAGATAGAGAAGGGATATGATGATGCCCCTTATATAGAAGAAAAACCTCCACAAATGAAGGAGGGGATGTGTACTTGGATTATTCAAGCACACATGCAGATCATGAGGCATGGTTGGTCAACTCAGGTGCATCTTTTCATATGACTCCTCACATGGAGTGGTTTTGTGAGTATCAAAGATTTGATGTGGGTGATTTTTTTCTAGGAGATAGCTTGACATACAAAATCGTAGGATGAGGAAAAGTCAAGTTGAAGTTCATGGATGGTAGGATTAGAATACTGCATGGTGTTCTTCACATCCCGGGATTGGCCATGAATTTGATTTATGTAAGTAAGATGGATGATGTAGGTTTAAAAACAATGTTTGAAAAGGAAACCTATATGATGGTTCAAGGAGAAATGGCGTTGCCAAGGGAATTTTAGATTTGAAATCTGTATACGATTCTCAAAATCACTATTGGTGATGGGTGCAATAGTTCCATTGTATTTGAGAGTGGATTTGAATAAGGAAAAACTCTTGCAGTCTTTGGAGAAAATACTATGTTGTGGCATCAAAGACTAGGGCATATTGGAGAGAAGCGAATTTGAGTACTATGGTAAAGGGATGGTTGAATATATGCTGAATTTATCTTTGGATATTGATTTCTATGAACATTGCTTGTATTGGAAGTAAAATCGGGTAAGATTCTCCTCTGGTGCTATGAGGGCAGAGTAAATTTTACATTTGGTGCATAATGATGTGTTTAGACCTATTACGATTCCATTACTAGGTAAATTTGTGTACTATTTCTCATTAATAGATGACTTCTCGAGGAATACATGGATGTATTTCCTTAGGAAGAAATCCAAAGTCTTTGAAAAAATTAAAGAGTTTAAGTCTCTTGTGGAAAATCAAACATAGAAGAAAATTAAGGTTCCGAGGACAAATAATGGTGGAGAATTATGCGGGAATGAATTCCAAGAATACTGTAATAAGTGTGATATAGAAAAGTATAATACTAGTCCATTAGAACCTTAAAAAAATGGAGTTTCAAGAAGGATGAATGGGATGTTGATGGAAAGAGAAAGGATCATGCTCAATGGTGTCGAGTTGGGACAATAATTCTGGGTAGAGGAAGTGGACACTGCATGTTACCTGGTAAATCAATCACCCTCATCAACATTGGATGACATGACTCCACATGAGGTATGGATTGGTAAGAAACCCTCTCTGACACATATCAGGGTTTTTGGATGTGACTCTTATGTACATGTTCCAAAGGAAAATAGGAGTAAGCTGAATAAAAGGTTTAAACATGTATCTTTATTGGCTATAAAGATGGTATGAAAGGTTATAAGGTTATAAGAAATCCATGCTTGCAGTAAGTAAAATTATGCAAAAATTGGGTAAGTCTCTCTCTCTCTCTCTCTCTTTCTCTCTCTCTCTCTCTCTTATAAAACTCTCGGTTCTCAAACAATCTCATTCCAAATATTTAAAAAATTCAACTCCATAAAGCATTTTTCCACGGGTGTTGTAGACAATTTTATTTTAAGAGTGGGGGAAATGGTGAATTAGAAGAAATACAAGATAAGAATATAAGTCACTACAGAGAATGGACCTTATATGTTATGGAAATAAAATAATGTGCTGAGAAATTAAGAATTAAACAGCTCTAACACATATAACAGATCGTTAAAACATTCATCAAACAATTAGATCTTCAAATATTTAAATCCATGGATGCACCCTCTAAACATCATTAAAAATATGAAGAAATGACAAGGATCGATCATTTTTTAAGAGGAAACCACTTCAGTATCATAAGAATACAACACACAATACCAATAAACATGTCATATAACTTGCTTCTTGAGCTTTTATTAATGAATATTTGATACAAGAAGCCAAAAATGAGAGGGGTTGATTTTACAAGAGAAAATGCACAAAAAAAGAAATGACAGATTGAAACATAACGCAGGGGATGAATCTCATAAAGCATGCAACCTTAATTATCTATTTATACCTGAGGATTGCGATCAAACAACTCTGGTTGTAAGAAACTCTTAAATTCCTCAAAGTGCCGATCCAATAAATGAGCTCCTTATTTTTATTTTGAGGCTCTTCATTTGTAAGAAAATTGTTCATATAATCCAATACTGCTTCTTGAAAATGGATATTGCTTGCTAGATTCTTGATACCGCTTCTGGTTTTATAATTGATTTGCAACCGATTTTTACCAGGTAAAAATAACTTTTTACCCCCAAAGTTGACCTGCTGACGTTGTTGTGGGCTGTGTTCTCTTTTTCTAATTGATCTTATGTATGGATTCTTCTGGATGACTCAATTGGATGTTCATCTAATGCATTGGACCTATACAACCTATGGAAAATTGAGGTCATTGGTTGGCTGAAAGGACGTCTAACAATTTCCTCTCAACACCCACCATTCATTAATGCAAAGTACCATTGGCCAGCTCTTCGAATCCTTTGTCTGAAGATTTTGTAGAGAGCTAGTCAATTGATACAATTGCACATTAGGGTAGATTCTCGAATGTCCTTTGGTTCTCATATATGTGCTACTGATATCAGAGAAGGATACTCTCTCCTTCACAAATTAAAGAACACACTCTCCCAACGTCTGTAGCCAGGATGGATGATAGCTCTCTCCAGAGTGGAGAGATTGAGAAGGTGGGTCATCATCAATGACACCTGCCTGGCAGATAAGTAACTCAACTTTAGAAGATGAATTATTTGTAGATTGGTTTTTCTTTGTTTCTTCATATTCCTCTTATAAGAGCTTGACATGTGATTATGGAGACAACCGATGGGGTTGAATGATTCACTACACTCGGTGAGATATTCTGATATCTTTGTATTCTGAGGGTGTGTGTGCATGTGAAATGATTACCATCCTATATCGACTCCAAGTAATGACATGATGATTGGTGAAAGGATGTACACATGAGGCCAGATGTCTTTTTATGCATCATGTCATCTTGAACTAATTTGGCAGGCTGTCAGTGTATCCATCACCCACTTGAAATATTCTTCCTCATGCCTTTTTAAAAACACACATCACCTTCCCAATGGTTTAATTATTTTGAAAGTTTCAGCGGAGGTGCAAGATTTTGAGTGACATCATCATGGTCCCACAGACACATAGAAACTTCCTATTGGTTCATGTAGGTGCTGAGGTGGCTCTGAGGTTGGTCTATGTGTAGCATAGTTTGACATGGTGACCGAAATCCTGAGTGGGCCCTCTTTATACATGTGTCAACTTCGGGCTAACTCTGACGAGTGACCTATTGGAATTCCAAGTTGTCCTTGAATCTCTTGGGTGTCCCAGGTGGACTGTTGTATTGGCTCCAAGTGTCCCTGAATGGGATGACATATGTTTGTTGAGTGGGTGAATTGGCAGCTAGAAAAAAATGGAATATCACTATCACGACCCAAGGGGAGTGGTTTTACCTTCCATATCCTTGTGAGGTGACACCATTCACTCCTAAACACATGGATACTGTTGTTCCAGAGTCTGTACTTAAGGCTTAGAAGTACAGTGTCTAGGCATCCGAAAGTGGGTAAAGGGTAGAGAAAAGAGAAACGTCAACCTTCGGCAAGGGAAACTAGGGATGATTTTTGTGTTGGCATTGTCTAGCTTCCAACTGTTCCTGGATGTTTATATCCTGTTCAATCACTGCCCATGAATGTTCGAGTTCAAACCGAGTAGTGGTTGTTTTAAGAATAGTATCGAAAAGGTTTAAGACAATGTGTGTTTGATTTGATAATCCGGGTTCAATATTGGGCTGTGTTGGTACAGGGACAGTCATGGAGGAACAGTAAAATAAGAAAACCTCGGGGGGAGTTGAGTGCTGTCTCAATTTGGTCGTATACAGAGAGTTTACGGTTTTAGGAATGAAAAAGGAATGCAAATCAAAGGCTCTTTCCCGTAACTGGGTTATATTTTAATAAAATGTATGAGGTGGGAGAAAACATTTAGCTGTCTATCGAGTAAGGCTCCTATCAAGGGAGAATCTCACGTATAAACGAAAGAAGAAAAATGTAAAGAAGTAACCTGATGAAGCATAGAATATATATAGAATTCTGAAAGTGTTGACTGGTCTTATATCTGCTGATAGCTGGTACAGAGGAAAAACAGTAAACAATATAGAAAACCAAAATTCATTCACTATGGTAGAAGTTGTACTAAATTATAGCGAAGCATTCATCAGATACGGATATGAAATGAAACAAAATATGAGATACAAGAAAACAAACTCATAACACAGTCGTGACGGAATTGAGAATCTTCAGATTTGCTTTATATTAACTCTCAAAATGTAAAACCTCTGTTACAATCAACACAAAAGGTCCAACCCCTTTTCTTTCTTTCTATGGTATATTTATACAGTTTTACAATAAGATGGAATCTCAATCGTTACAAAATTTTCAGTTATGATAAGGAGGAGAGAAATCGTTCCATTTCTTTCTCTATGTCTTTATTTGGTGCCAGAAGCTTGTCCTCGCGCATGCTCGGTACAGGTGACACATCTTTCAACCAACCGAGATATCAACCTTGACGGTTCTGCTTGACAATTGGCTTCAAAAGAGTAACAATATCGGGCTAATTGCGGCAACCTGTCTTCCATCTGTCTGTCTATGATATTGATAGCACACAATTGCACACTTGATTTAATCATACATTTATCTATTTGGACTATGTCTGCCATAGTCACTTGTGATATCTCGGCTAAATCTCTTTCTTCTTTTTCATTTAAATCAAGTGAGATTTTTTCCATATTCATTTGAACCAATGCCTCGGCATTACCTCTGCTATCAATGCCTAACATATTACCATCTATAGAACTGAAAGCCTCTTCTAAGGATTTCGTTACCCTCTTGGCTTGCAGCTTACCTTCCGAGATGCTGTGTTCCCATTCTTTTAATATAATATTTTCTCTGGTCTGCTCCGAAATGGTTAACCTGGGAGTACTTCCCGATTCCCTGTTGTTTGTAGCTATCACAGCCTCTTGAAAGGCGACCCGTGCTGCTCCATCTTCTCTTTCTCTAACATATAGATTTTCCAAGACTTGATTAACCAGCAAGCAGTTGTCCCGAATCCCCTCTACCTTGGTGAGTAAATTTCGCTGGGCCGTAGAAACTCTGCTCTGAATCTCCATCGATTGGGACTGGAACATCCCGATATTTATCACTTTACTTTCGACGCTTTCCACTCTAGCCTGTAGCTGTTCGATCAAATCTTTTTGCTGGCCCGCTTGCATCTGACCATTCCGAACCACCAGTTGTGCTTGTTCGAGCTTAGTCTTGAGCAACTCTATCTCACTTCTATCGGCCAACCTTGCTTGCTCTATTCCTACACTCACCTGGTCTTTGGCAGCCTCCGCTGTTGTGGCTAGTCTAGCTTCTAGTGTTTTGATGAGGCGATTTTTTCGTTTCAGCTGGTTTTTCAAAACCCTGACTGAAAATTGGTTTGCTGTGGCATATGCCCCTAATGTCCCAGCTATTTCCATTGAGAACTATTCATTCTTCTTGTCCTTCCCATCAGTCATAACTTTGTATTTCTTGGCCGTTGATTCCCCTTCCTGATAGAATTCTCTCTTTACCACTACCTTTCTCTTCTTATCAAAGAAGAACTCATTTGTAGGGAGCTCTTCCACCCTTATAGGCCTCAATTCTTCATTTAAGATCCACCCTGCGTCAATATTTCCCTGAGTTGACTGCAAGGGAGTAACTGATACGATATGATCTCCGATTTGTTTCGCTAATTGACCCAGAGTAGTAACTAGAGTCTGCTTCTTTGGCGGGTCGGGAGTCTTTATCTCTGCTTTCAGACTCTTAGTTTTCTCTTCCTGGTCTTGGTGTTTTTCTTGACTGGGAGTCGCATCTTTGGAGCCTTCGACATCTTTTTGTTTCACCTCCACTGTACTTGGATTCTCACCCTGTAATACTGCGGGAAGACAACTGCATCGATGTTCTTGGAATTTCAGAACATCGGCCCTCTGTTCAGGTGCCAAGGTTTGTATCCGAGCTAAAATCTTGGCATAAGATCTTGCGCCTCGAAAAATTTCATCCGAGGGCGAATTTTCATGTTCAAATCTTTTGAGTCCGCAACTGGCCAAATGATTACTCACGACCCTTTGCGGATCGTTCTTCTTGAATTCAATAAGGACCAATTTTAGGTCTTCCAGGGCTGCTGCCTCAGCTTTAGCATGCCCGAAATCTAACAAAGAATATGAATTTAAATGAATAGGAAAAGGTGGCCATACCTTCTTTGAGTATCCCTTAAGATCCTTGCTTACGCCACCGATTACTGTTTGTCTAGGAACTTCGCGACAAGCCAGCTTGTCGGGGATAAATAATGGAAATGCATGCGGGGGAACAGAAGCCCCGAAAAATATGAGATATGAGAATTTGGCTTCTACATACCAGTCATCTATACTTCTCAAATTCATCACTATACTGTCCGAGATCCTGGGTGGCTGGTGACCGAAAATAGTGACATGCAGAGGTACCATCAACCAGTTGAAGATTTCATATACGAAATCTACTTCTTTGTTTTCCCATAATTTCGAATGATAGACGTGGATGGGCTCGGCCTCTGCTGGAGTCCAACTCTAGCTCATTAAGGGAAATGGTGTTAGAAAGCATACGACGTCCATAATGTATGCAGACATAAAAAATGAAGAAACCTTTCCGCTCTCTTTCTGCGCCCGATACTCTGTAACCCGACTGGTCAAGCTATCAGACAACATTTTCGCCCAATCGAAGGAACATCCTTCGGCGACTCGATGTATTAGAGGCACCCATTGAAGAAAGAAATGTGAAGTGTCCTCTCTCCTGTATAATCTGCATGTCATCATAGCTACATACTTGAATTGTGGTTCCAAGGAAGCTATTGAATATATACCATGACTGTCTTCCCTGAACTTCGCAGGGTGCGAAACCCAATCTCTTATTAAGCTAGACATAGTCTTGTCATACTGCACACATTCCTTCTATTTGAACTCTTCCAAGAATTCGACATCATATATAAAGTCGGACGCTGTGGGAAACTTGTACATAACTTGCAGATGTTCAGGTCTGAAAGTCCCGATGGTGACCTTCTGCTCATTAATGATGGTTCTGGTTGGTATGTCCACATGGTATAATGCCCATCGAACCATATCATAGTAGGGGAGAAGTCGTGGCCTGGCCGCTACTTTGTGCATCCCCGATTGAATGATGATTTTATATTTAGTGGTTTTGTCGTCTTTTTCATTGTCGCTGGAGTCATCAGAATAATCCACTAATTTGGCCTGCAGAACATCAGAAACGAACGACCAGTTCGGGACAGAGTCGACACTTTGAGGTGAAGTATCAACACATTGTCTGAACCTTTTCCTGAAACCTCAACGCTGGCTTTAGATGCTTTTCGCGGGGCCATGACGGGAGATCCTGCTTCAGCTCTTTTGCGATAAAAATATGTATACATATAGAAGTTAGCTCGCTGAGAAAGTGTGCTCTGTGTAATATAGAAATGAATTTTCTATAACAAATAACAACTATATATATTCAAAAACACGGTACTTTTATGAACAGATCGGTCAAATCATGTTTAGAAATAAATTTAGCAATAAAAACCCAATCTTTATTTGTCGATTCACCTTATTTATAATTAATGCCATAATTTTTGGCGGTTCGAAATGTCAGTTGGCGTAAGGAAGAATTAAGACTGCCTCGTAAACTGTGCAAGCACCAAAACACGGAAGATACTGATTTAGCTTAATTAATCCGGTTTTACCAAAGTTAATTAATCTTTCAGTACTCGTTGTATCGAGAATTTTTTCTTGAACCCTTTGAACCTCTAACCCCCAAAATTGCGATGATTGACTTTGGTTAATAAAAACGTAATTGTGATTAGGCACTTAATTAATTACATAACTATTTATATTCGCCATATCGCGACTCGGAGCTTCGAAGGTAAGTTTCCGGGAAGTTTGCATGCCGAGCTGCGAAACCGCGAGATCGCGATAATACGTTTTAATTAAAAGGGAAGATAAACTCGGATTAAGTGTTTAATTAATTAGGTTCATATCTTTATCGTGACTTCGTGAGTCAAGGCTTAGACAGTGTAGATTTTTAAAGAGAAAACGTCGAGTGGAGAATTGCCGACAGAACTTAACCATGGCTTAGCTTTTACCTTTAACCTTGACACGAGTTACTACAATAAGGACTTCGTGGTTTCGGCTATCGGGGTTACTACAATAAGACTTTTGGATTTAGTGAACGCCAAGGCGTGAAAACCCGATGATGTTTAATCATGATTTAGGAAAATTTTACTCCCGTTACTGCCCTGGGTAAAATTTTAAAGCGATTTCGCCGTTTCGTTGCTCGGGACTTGTGAACTACGTGATCTATAGCATCCAACATACGAAATCATGAGGTAGAAAAAAGGGGGAAAATTTTTGATGAAAAGTAGAACTCGCCTCAATAGTGCAATAATTATCGCTGCTTGGGTGATAAGACTTCAGAGATTTTGAAACCACAGATGGAAAATACAAAAATCATCTTTCGATTTCGAGCATTAAGACATGAAATTTGAGATGGGATAGAAAAAACAAAGGTGGCTCCAATAGATCCTAAAACCAACATCACACCCCATATGCGTGTTATCTCCCAAGCACTTTCACAATGTGACATCGATCGTTTGCCATAGATCAGACTTGCTTGCAACCGTTTGATGATTAAGCCCGCATCTGCACTAGTGCTCAATTATTAGGCTATGGTCTCATGATATAGCCTTTATTCAATAAGGGATTAATCCTTTCAAGGGAACAATTAATCCTGCTTTAGCTCCTGATAAGTTCCTAGGCGCTTGAATTTTAGCCTTCAGCCCTTAGGGCATGATTTTTCTACTCATTTCTCTAGAGTGCTTGAAATTATACTATCTCTTCCGGTCCAAGATATATGTAAGCTCGAATTTAGCCTCCATTTTCCCCAATATAAGCCTTACAACCTCAACCAAAATGCATATTGGAGCTAGGGTGAAATATTGTACTAACATCAACTCCAGCAAGGACAACATACCCTTGTGGTCTGTTGAGAATTGTAGATAAAGTTCCTTCTTCTGTTGGGTTATGGAATCTGCTTTGAAAAATAAGTTGCCCACACACTTGAAAATTGATCTGATAGGTGACACGGAATTGCTCACAGATTACAATGTTAGAACCCTAACTATTTTCCTGCATAATAAATGGTGAATGAAGTAAAATTAAAAACACATAGAAAGGAACATAAAAGATTTATTTATGTACAAGGTAAGAAGATTTGTATCATTCAATACTAGAATAAATGCTTGAAGAACCTCCCATTTACATGAACCCCAAACAACTCTCCATCCAATTGATCAAATTCATATGTATTGTTCTCTTGAGTTTCTACAACTTGGAAGGGTCCAAGCTAGAGGTTGTCGAATTTTCCATGTTTTCCTTTCGATTCTCTTCTGGCATCCCACTTTAGGACCAGGTCAACTTCCAAGAAATTTATTTCCTTTGTCCTCTTGTAAAAAAATTCTTTCATTCTTGCTTGGTGAGCTTGGGACTTTATCTGGACTTTCTCTCTTACCTATTGGATTTCAATTAGCTAGCCGATTCTCCTTTGCATGTCATCAGGTTCTTCTTTCTCATCTTGTAGAAGCTTCATCATAGGGAGACTAAGTTCGATAGGAACAATGGCCACCATTCCATATACCATATGAAAAGGAGAAGTTCCAATAGACCTCTTTATGCTTACTATGTCTGCCCAAACTGCATATTTGAGGTGAGAATCCCATGCTTTGTTGTTTTGGGACAACATCTTCTTGATGATCTTGATGAAATTTTTATTTGAGGACTTTTCCAAGCCATTGGCTTGGGGATAATAAGAAGTAGACTACCCAAGCTCTAAGTTATAATTTTGGAAAAATTGCAACAACTTATCATATTTGAAAGTTTGGGAATTTTCATTTATGATCTTGCTTGGGCACCCAAACCTGACCAATATGTTCTCCTCAAGGAACTTGATGATGGATTTGTCAGTCGCTGCTATTGTGGGGATTGCTTCTACCCACTCGGTGAAATAATCTATGGATGTTAGGATCGATCTGTGTTTCCCACTTGAATTTTGGGTTGATTTCACCAATTATATCCAAACACCATTGTTGAAAAGGTGCCTCTTCTTTAATAGGCCTGAGTGGGAGCACTGGAAATTTTTATTTCCTGCAAACATTTGGAACTCTACATATGCTCTAACCATGCAATTTACATCATAAAATAATGAGGGCCTATAATATCCAACCCTAAGGATCTTGTATGCAGTGACTCTCCAAGCATGGTGACCCCCCCACACTCCCTTGTGAAACTCGTTAATAATGTCCTTAGTTTCTTCTTCAGTAAGGTAGTTCAACAATATTCCTCCTGGATCCTTCCAAAAAACGTTTTCTCCCAAAATGCAATATTTTACAACTTTGAGTTTAATATATCTTTCCTTAGATTTATCCCATGATGGATGGTAGCTTAAGTTCTATAGGTAAAACATTACATCCTTGTACCACTCAGATTGAGAAAATTTAGGGCTTACCTTCAAAGATGGTTTTTATGTTTCATCTTCTTTTGGTTCTGCTACTATGATGTATATTGATAGAAAATTTATATCAAGAGCCCTGCAATTAGATTCAACCAATATTTTGGCAAGTCCTTGTCCCTTTATCATCTTAGTGGGTTTGATCTCCAAGTCATATTTCTGAAGCTTGGAAATCCATTTACCCCACCTCCCTTCACTGTCAGGCTACATAAGAATACATTTTGTTACACTAGTGGGCACATAAGAAAATATTACCCTTGTGGCTTGACTAGGGCATATGGTTATTTCTCTAGGTTATTATATCTCAGATCAACTTCTCTTAAAGATCTACTAAAGAAGGCTATAGGTTTCTCTTCGTTTTCTTCATTTTTTTGTAACAACACAACAACTATGGTATGTTCTGAAGCAAAAGAAAAAGACAAGGAACTTTTTATCATAGTTTGGGTTGACTAACACTGGAGACTCTCCCAATTCCTATTTGATTCATTGTATTTGAGAGTGGATTTGAAGAAGGAAAAACTCTTGCAATCTCTGGAGAAAATACTATGTTGTGGCATCAAAGACTAAGGCATATTAGAGAGTCCCAAAATGCAATATTTTAGAAATTTGAGTTTAATATATCTTTCCTTAGCTTTATCCCATTATGGATGGTAGCTTAAGTTCTATAGGTGAAACATTACATCCTTGTACCACTCAGATTGAGAAAATTTAGGGCTTACCTTCAAATATGGTTCTTATGTTTCATCTTCTTTTGGTTCTGCTACTACGATGTCTGCTGATAGAGAATTTATATCAAGAGCCCTGCAGTTAGATTTTGCCAATAGTTTGGAAAGTCCTTGTCCCTTTATCATCTTAGTGGGTTTGATCTCCACTAAGATGATAAAGGGACAAACTGTCCTTGAATCTCTTGGGTGTCCTAGGTGGACTGTTGTATTGACTTCAAGTGTCGCTGAATGGGATGACATATGTGTGTTGAGTGGGTGAATTGGCAGCTAGACAAAAATGGAATACCACTGTCGCGACCGAAGGGGAGTGGTTTTACCTTACATATCCTTGTCAGGAGATACCATTCAATCCTAAACACATGGATCCTAAAGCCACCATCACACCCCATATGCGTGTTATCTCCCATGAACTTTCACAATGTGACATCGGTCGTCCGCCGTAGATCAGACTTGCTTGCAACTATTTGATGATTGAGCCCGCATCTGCACTAGTGCTCAATTCTTAGGCTATGGTCTCATGGTGTAGACTTTATTCGAGAAGGGATTAATCCTTTCAAGGGAACAATTAATCCTTTTGTAGCTCCTGATAAGTGCCTAGGCACTTGAATTTTAGCCTTGGGCCCTTAGGGCATGGTTTTTCTACTGATTTCTCTAGGGTTCTTGAAATTATACTATCTCTTCCGGTCCAAGACCTTTGTAATCTCGAATTTAGCCTCCATTTCTCCCAATATCATCCATACAACATCGACCAAAATGCATATTGGAGCGAGGGTGAAATCTTGTACTAACATCAACTCCATCGAGGACGACATACCCTTGTGGTCTGTTGAGAATTGTAGATCAAGTTCCTTCTTCTGTTGGGTTATGGAATATTCTTTGAAAAAATAAGTCGCCACACACTTGAAAATTGATCTGACAGGTGCCCCAAAATTGCTCACGGATTACAATGTTAGAACCCTAACTATTTTCCAGCGTAATAAATGGTGAATGAAGTAAAATTAAAAATACACGGAAAGGAACATAATTTTTTATTATCTATGTACAAGGTCAGAAGCTTTGTATCATTCAATACTACAAGAAATGCTTGAATAACCTCCCATTTACATGATCCCCAAACAACTCTCCATCCAATTGAGCCAATTCATATGTATTGTTCTCTTGAGTTGCTACAACTTGGAAGGGTCCAAGCCAGAGGTTTTCAAATTTTCCATGTTTCCCTTTCGATTCTCTTATGGAATTCGACTTTAGGACCAGCTCAACTTCCAAGAAATTTATTTTCTTGGTCCTCTTGTAAAAAAATTCTTTCATTCTTGCTTGGTGATCTTGGGACTTTATCTGGACTTTCTCTCTTACCTGTTGGATTTCAACCAGCTAGCCGATTCTCCTTTGCATGCCATCAGATTCTTCTTTCTCATATTGTAGAAGCTTCATCATAGGGAGACTAAGTCCAATGGGAAAAATGGCTTCCATTCCATATACCATATGAAAAGGAGAAGGTCCAATAAACCTATTTATGCTTACTATGTCTACCCAAACTTGATATTTCAGGTGAGAATCCCATGCTTTCTTGTTTTGGGATAACATCTTCTTGATGATCTTGATGACATTTTTATTTGAGAACTTTTCCAAGCCATTTCCTTGGGGATAATAAGAAGTAGAGTACCCAAGGTCTATGTTGTAATTTTGGCAAAATTGCAACAACTTATCAGATTTGAAAGTTTGGGAATTTTCATTTATGATCTTGCTTGGGCACCCAAACCTGGCCAATATTTTCTTCTCAAGGAACTTGATGATGACTTTTTCAGTCCCTGCTCTTGTGGGGATGGCTTCTACCCACTTGGTGAAATAATCTGTGTTTTTTAGGATCCATTTGTGTTTCCCACTTGAATTTGGGTTGATTTCACCAATGATATCCAAACACCATTGTTGAAAAGGTTCCTTTTCTTTAATAGGCCTGAGTGGGAGCACTGCAATGTTTTCTTTCTTGCAAACATTTGGAACTCTACACATGCTCTAACTATGCAATTTACACCATAAAATAATGAGGGCCTGCAATATCCATCCCTAAGGATCTTGTATGCAGTGAATCTCCAAGCATGGTGATCCCCACACACTCCCTTGTTAAACTCGTTAATAATGTCCTCAATTTGTTCTTCAGTAAGATAGTTCAACAATATTCCTCATGGATCCTTCCAAAAAACTTTTTCTCCCAAAATGCAATATTTTACAAATTTGAGTTTAATATATCTTTCCTTAGATTTATCCCATAATGGATGGTAGCTTAAGTTCTATAGGTAAAAAATTACATCCTTGTACCACTTAGATTGAGAAAATTTAGGGCTTAACTTCAAAGATGGTTCTTATGTTTCATCTTCTTTTGGTTATGCTACTATGATGTCTACTAATAGAGAATTTATATCAAGAGCCCTGCAGTTAGATTCAACCAATAGTTTGGCAAGTCCTTGTCCCTTTATCATCTTAGTGGGTTTGATCTCCAAGTCATATTTATGAATCTTGGAAATCCATTTACCCCTTCTCCCTTCACTGTCAGGCTACATAAAAATATCTTTTATTACACTAGTGGGCACATAAGAAAATATTTTTGAGTGCAATATATAATATCTAAAAGATTTCAATGGCTTTACTAGGGCATATGCTTATTTCTCTAGGTTATTATATCTCAGATCAACTTCTCTTAAAGATCTACTAAAGAAGGCTATAGGTTGCTCTTGGTTTTCTTCATTTTATTGTAACAACACAAAAACTATGGTATGTTCTGAAGAAAAAGAAAAAGACAAGGAACATTTTATCATAGTTTGTGCTGACTAACACTGGAGACTCTCCCAATTCCCATTTGATTCATTGAAAAGACTGGTAGAGTGATCTGTCAGGATTTTTCGAATGACTTATGGTTGAGTTTTTAATTTGCATGAATTAATTAACCATTGAGAAACTTAGCGAAAGAATGAGAAAAGAAGAGGAATTATAACAGCCATATACAAATGTGCAGATCTGAAATGCAATGAAAGACAGTAAACCATAAAATGCAGGTTGATAACGGAGTTCAACACAGCTTTTGCCTACGTCTCCGGGCCTTTTCTCTGTGGGGGAGGCTTGTTTATTTCTGTTCGAAATCTCAATAGTACATCACTGCAATGCCAAATGGCTACAAGACTGATCTGGTCATGTTCGCCTAGATCTCTAGAACCATGCACAAAAAATGACACGCAAAACGAACGTCCGGAGCTCTCAGAAATGGTCTGACAGGATCTCCTCCTCAATGGCTTCTCTGCCTCAAACTGGCTTTGACTTGGCTTCTCCTCAGCATCTCTGCTCTGAATGCTCTCAAAAGCTGTCCCCATGGCCTCAAACAAGCCTTGGTTAAATAGTGGGGAAGGTAGTTGCCCATCTCCAACTTCCTCCAAGAAGTTAGGCTCAAAAACCACCCAATAACTCCCAATTACATTAAAAATGAGTTTAATTAACAATAAAAATCAAAAAGTGGTTAAAAAAAAACCCACTTTTTAACCATAAATTGGTTAAATTCGGGCTTAGCCCCTTAACCTTGGGCGCGCGCTCCTTTTGAACGGTCATATGGGCTCCATGTGGCCTAGTGCTAGCCCAAAGGAATGGCGCTGGCCCAACCTCCATTCGACGCTCTAGCACCCGGTTCCATTGGTGCATCCATGGGATATCGGGCTATTCAACCCGCACATGTAAGGGTTATAACCATAATGAAAATGCGCATGGTAACGAATTAATATTCCCGCGCACATAGCATAGTCACGGTTACATTTTTTTATAAACCCCCACGCTATAGTTGATAAAAGGCATGGGCATATGTATTAAAACCTTGGGTCGGGGCTAAGCCCCGGCCCGACCCCCCCTTCCGTTCAAACTATAACCAAACTTAAATACCTTTTCGCCCACTTACATAACAAGTCACATACAGTGGTCCATTGGTCGGATGGTCGATACGAAGGCGTAGTTGGTGGGGGAGGTCGCCGGTTCGAATCCGGTCGACTCCAAATATTTTTGAAACCAAAACCAAATAGACAAATACCGGGGTGCCATGTGGTAGCCGCTGATTGGGCCACGTGGCACCTAACTATTCGCTCGAACAGTGCCACATGTCAGCAAACGATTCGATCATGCCAACCAACCCGAATATGCCGCGTGTCCATCGCTGATTCGCCCACGTCATCTGCCACTTGTCGGAAGCCGTACAACCTCATCATCTGCCGTACATCTACCCAATCAGATTGCCACGTCAGCTGCTGACATCACCCGTGCCACGTGTCACCCTTCCAGTGGTGACACATGTCACTTCAGGATTGGTCCAACCGTACACCAAAAAGTCCAAATCTGCCTGACACGTGTCATCACCTGGAGCCACCACGTGTCCTGTACAGACCTGCCACGTGTTGCTGTATGGACCTGCCACGTCAGCGTACGAACCTGCCATGTCAACGTCCGTACGGACTGTACGGACTGCACAGTCAACAATTTTTTGCCTTTTGACTTTTCGGACAGAATGCAATATCTTCTCCATACAGACTCCGTTTGAAAAAGTAAATATACCACCGGAATCAGGAAGACGAGACAGATGCAATGGTGTTGGTTTGGTCGGATTCCAAGCACTTTCATTTTTGAGCCTTTTTCAAGCCCTATCAGGCTTTTGAATCCGATTTTGGATCACACCTCCCCACAATAAGGCCTTTTGGTCCCCAAAAGGTTACTGACCAGTCAACAAGCTCGGGATAGGCCACTCGGCTTGCTCTCTGTCTCTGAACTCTATCCTGTGCACCTGTCTCATCAAGATCAACTATAACACAATCATGACAACTGACAGTATATTGTTAGCCATTTGAACCCTGTTACATCTTACTGAAGCTACTGTCATCCATGTAGAAAACATTGCTAATGACAACATCAAAAAGACGACTGCAAATGAACTGATATAATTTAGATATCTGCACGACATGAGCTTATCTTGAAGCAACTTATGATTGATTTTCCATTCAAAAACCATGTCTTGTTCTTGCTTAAGATCAATTACTTCATTTGAAACAATTATTGGTTTGTTGCATGCTTGCACTGCATTAGTTAATTGTTCCCCTTTTTGAATTGTTTTATTTTCTTTAACACGATGAGCATGAACCACATAATCATGACCTACTTTAGTGAATTGATATTGATTCTTTGTCCTGTAGAAGATTGCCTTACGATCAAATAAGTATGGACTACCTAAGATCATTCCAAATTCTCTTAACGACACAACATCACAAGTTACTTCGTCCACATACTTAGATGAAATTACAAATTTGATTGTGCACTGTTTTGTTATGTGCATTTGATGATGATTGCTTATCCATTTAAGTGTGTAAGGCTTATGATGAGTTTGTGTTTTTAATCCCAATTTCTTAACCAACTCTTCTGAGATTAGATTAGATTGAGATCCACTGTCAATTAATGTGTCTACCTTAGTGTGTCGCATGATTACTCTTATGTGAAACAACTTGCTTCTACAATCAATATCTTCACCATTTTTACCTGTCATACCAACCAATTAGATCTTTGACACTCATCACCTGAATCTGATCCCAATTCTATGGGTTTTGATGTCATTGCCACTGTTTTCATTCCCTTCTTTCCTTTGAACCAATTTGGCCTCTTCTCGAGATGCAACTGCCAACATCTCTCCTCATCATGTCCCTCTTTCTTGCAATGCTTGCAAGAGGGCTTTCCTTCCTTCTTTGTCACTGCATTTGCATTCTTGCCATTGCCATACCTTTTCCTCTTGTCCTCTTTCCTCGAAGACGACGATTCCCCTGACACACCTGTTTTCCCTGCTTCAATATACGTAGCTTGAAAAAAAACCTCATCAAGGTTAGTGGGTCCAAACATGAAAACAATGTTTCTAATATGCGCAAGCAAACCTCCTATATACTTCATAAGGGTTTCTTGTGTTTGCAAAGGAATGTCTAACATTAATGCCATTTTTCGAAATCCATCGGTGTATTCTTGCACTGTTTGTCCTTTTCTTAGTTTTAAAGAT
>ML776555.1:606599-617244 GCA_009831015.1 Picea engelmannii | reverse complement strand
CAAACCATAAAACGCAGGTTGATAACGGAGTTCGACACAACTTTTGCCTACGTCTCCGAGCCTTTTCTCTGTGGGGGAGGCTTCTTTATTTCTGTTCAAAATCTCAATAGTACATCACTGCAATGCCAAATGGCTACAAGAATGATCTGGTCATGTTTGCCCAGATCTCTAGAACCATGCACAAAAAATGGCATGCAAAACGGACATCCGGAGCTCTCAGAAATGGTCCGACAGCATCTCCTCCTCAACGGCTTCTTTGCCTCAAACTGGCTTTGACTTGGCTTCTCCTCAGCATCTCTGCTCTGAATGATTCAAAAGCTGTCCCCATGGCCTCAAACAAGCCTTGGTTAAATAGTGGGGAAGGTAGTTTCCCATCTCCAACTTCCTCCAAGAAGTTAGGCTCAAAAACCACCCAATAACTCCCAATTACATTAAAAATGAGTTTAATTAACAATAAAAATCAAAAAGTGGTTGAAAAAAAACCCACTTTTTAACCATAAATTGGTTAAATTCGGGCTTAGCCCCTTAACCTTGGGCGCGCGCTCCTTTTGAACGGTCATATGGGCTCCATGTGGCCTAGCGCTAGCCCAACCTCCATTCGACGCTCTAGCACCCGGTTCCATTGGCGCATCTATGGGATCTCGGGCTATTCAACCCGCACATGTAACAATTATAACCATAATAAAAACGTGCATGGTAATGGTTTAATATTCCTGCGCACATAGCATAGTCACGGTTACATTTTTTATAAACCCCTGTGCTATAGTTGATAAAAGGCATGGGCATATGTATTAAAACCTCGGGTCGGGGCTAAGCCCCGGCCCGACCCCCCCTTCCGTTCAAACTATAACCAAACTTAAATACCTTTTCGCCCACTTACATAACAAGTCACATACAATGGTCCATTGGTTGGACGGTCGATACGAAGGCGTAGTCGGCGGGGTTGGTCGCCGGTTCGAATTCGGTTGACTCCAAATATTTTTGAAACCAAAACCAAATAGACAAATACCGGGGTGCCACGTGGCAGCCATTGATTGGGCCACATGGCACCCAACCATTCGCTCGAACAGTGCCACGTGTCAGCAAACGATTCGACCATGCCAACCAACCCGAATATGCCGCGTGTCCATCGCTGATTTGCCCACATCATCTGCCACTTGTCGGAAGCCGTACAACCTCGTCATCCGCCGTACATCTTCCCAGTAAGCTTGCCACGTCAACTGCTGATGTCACCCGTGCCACGTGTCACCCTTCTAGTGGTGACATGTGTCACTTCAGGATTGGTCCAACCGTACGCTAAAAAGTCCAAATCTTCCTGACACGTGTCATCACCTGGAGCCGCCACATGTCCTATATGGACCTGCCACGTGTTGCTGTACAGACCTACCACGTCAGTGTACGGACCTTCCACGTCAGCGTTCGTACGGATTGTACGGACTTCACAGTCAACAATGTTTTGCCTGTTTGACTTTTCAGACAGAATGCGATATCTTCTCCATATGGACTCCGTTTGACAAAGTAAATATACCACCGGAATCAGGAAGACGAGACAGACGCAATGGTGTTGGTTTCGTCGGATTCTGAGCACTTTCATTTTTGAGCCTTTTTCAAGCCCTGTCGGGCTTCTGAATCCGATTTCGGATCATAGAGGCCGTCAACAAGTCTCTCAAGACCATTTTGCAGAAAACTGCCAGCCAGAGTAAGTGTGATTGGCATATTATGCTATATCCTATACTCTGGACATACGGAACCTCGGTCAAGACTGCCACTAAATTTTCCCCTTTCCAGTTAGTACATGGTGTGTAGCCAATATTACCTATTGAATGCGAAATCATTTCTCTTAATTTGGCAGTAACTCTCCTCCATGACACTTCTGATCTTGAGCGATGCGTGGTACACCTAGAGAGTCTTGACAAGCAGTTTCGAGATGCCTCTACGTACATCGAGGCGAACACAAGACATTTCAAGGTATAGTACGATAAGTATGTCTATCCTCGGTTGTACGCCAAGGGTGACTTAGTCCTCTTATATGATCAAGCCAAAGAACCGCTGTGTAATGATCCCAAGACAATTTTTTGCTTGGAACCACTAACTACCACTGATGTGTTTATTGATTATTTGATGTGCAGGTGGCTACTGAAGTTTTGTCCTTAGGGTTTGTTTCAGTTATTCAAACAAGGTTCATATAAGATCTACCAAATACATGGAATATCACAACTATAATCAAGATATGGAAAACACAAGCATAGATCTGACCTTTATTATGAAAAAGCATGAACTTGATACAATATAGAGAAGATCTGAAATAGTCCTCAGATGACTCCAATAGATAAATGATATGAGTTGCTACAAAATGCTCTTGAAAATACAAAATAAGCCTCCAAAGGCTGAATACAAAGTGAAGACCCAAGGTGCCAACAACAAGTGAACGCCTAACCCCCCTGGGCTGCTAGTACATCCTGTTGGATGATAAGAGACCAATATTTTGGCCCAGCTGAAGGAGATGCACAAAACGTGCCAAAATCCACCAAAATGTAGATCGGGTCCAGGGAAACTCCTCCCAGAAGTCTGAAGCTCAAATACTCAATCCTCCTCCTCTAATGTCTAAAACCCTAATACAATCTGCGCCCTCCTGAAGCCCTGAATAACTCAATAATTCGTTTTGAAGGAAGGACACCTCCCAAACCCATGAAACTATCCCCTTACAAGAAGTTTCAGGTCCAAATTCTAGGTAGAACTCCCTAGATTTGAGAAAGACTAAATCACAAGACGTCCTCCTTGCCTCAAGGCCATCCCAATATCTAACTAAAGATATGATGGTGATAACTCTTAAAGAAAACATCCAAAATGATGGTCAAGGACCTGCAAATAGAACCCAAGTGCTGGAATACCCCTAGGCTCTCCTGATTGGCTGGATCGAACTCTTCTTCAAGATATGGTGTGCCCCTGCTGGAAATCCCTGAATAGTACGACCCTGTTGCTCTCCTGAATTGATAGGTGGATCTATGATGAATGTAGAATGGTGTGGGTGGAGTATTTCATCCCCGAGACCAATCTTGGAACAAGGTGAGTGGATCTTTCACCACTGAGTTGTTCACAAGGGTTTGTAACAACAAAACCCTCAAATTGTATGTTCAAGAGCAATAACAAGCAATTACCAAAATCCAGAATGCCCAAGAGATGCACCCTAGCCTTCTCTTTATACTTTTTCTTCTATTTTCCTGTTGAGTTACATTAACTCCTAGAGTTAACCCTAAGTCAACCTCCAACTCTTCTATTTCTTCATTGAGTTATCTTTTAATTCTCTTTTTCACCTTTTTGTCAAGTCAATTTAAGAATATAAACTTAGTTTGGTTGACCCTTCCCCTTAGTGTGAGAATATGGCCTAGTGGGGGACACCTAGACCACTAAGTCTTCCAAACCTCTTCATCAAGAGGTGGGGGACATTACAGTCTCCCCTGCTTAAAATTGCTTGTCCTCAAGCAATTCCAAACCTATCTCCCATACCATATGTTCATTCTCCCATGTGGCATCCTCAATGGGTAAATCTTTCCACTTGATCAAATACTCCTTGATGCTTCTCTTCCAAATCCTTTTCTCTCAAACCTCTAGTATCTCTTCCGGAATCAACACAAGTTGTCCTTCTTCGTCCAGGGGAGGTAGTGTCTCAATGGGCATGATGTGTTGGCCGATGGATTTCTTCAGGTAGGATACATGGAAGATGTTGTGTATTCGGCTGCCTTGTGGAAGCTCTATCTCATAAGCTACGACCCCTATCCTTCTGCTGATCCTGTAGGGCCCAAAGAAGCATGGTTGTAGCTTTTCTGCTCCACTTCGTTTTATAGAAGCATGCCTGTAAGGTTGGTGTCTTAAATAGACTAAGTCACCAACCTCAAAAGTACGCTCCACTCCATTCTTGTTTGCTTGGACCTTATGTTGGTTCTGTGCTCTCTGTAGATGATCCTTCAACTCTTGGAGGATGTCTTGGTTCTATTGTACCCAATCCTGTACCATTGGTGCCCGACTGTCCCCAAAGGGAATCTCCACAAAGGAGATTGGATCATAGTTGTATAAGGCTCTGAATGGTGTCATGCCTATGGATACATGATGGGTGGTGTTGTAGCAGTATTCTCCCAAGTGCAACCACCTAACCCACTCTTTCTGTTGTCGTGCTACGTAATTTCTGAGGTATCCTTCCACCCATTTGTTGACTATTTTGGTCTGACCATCCGTCTGAGGGTGATAGCTGGTACTAGGGGTCAATTCCATGCCAACTAATCTGAACAACTCCTGCCAAAATGTACTCATGAACCTGCTATCCCTGTCACTGATAATGGTCTTTGGTAGGCCGTGTAACCTGAAGACCTCTCTGAAAAATAGTTCGGCCACCTGTGTTGCACTGAAGTCTGTGGCTATGGAGAAGAAGTGTGCAAACTTTGTCAACCTGTACACTACTAGAAAAATGCAGTCCTTCCCCTAAGCTCTGGGAAAGCTGGTGATGAAATCCATGGATATGCTTTCCCACTTGTGCTCCGGAATGGGCAAGGGTTGTAGCAGTCCTGCTGGGTGAGTGTGCTCATCCTCGTTCTCTTGGCATGTAGTGCACTCTTTGACATGATTAATCACATCTTCCTTGAGGCCCTTCCATGAGAACCTCTCTCTCACTTGTCTGTATGTCTTACTAATCCCTTGGTGCCCTGCCACTGGTGAGTTATGGCATGCATATAATACCTTGGATTTGAAAGCTGATCCAGGAACCAAGAAAATTCGGCCCTTGTAGTAGATGAGGTCCTTCACGACCCTAAAGTTATCATCCTGTATCTGTCCATCCAATAGCTAACAAGTGAACTGATCCTTTGCATATTCCACCACCAAGTGGTCCTTCCAGTCAACTGACATACTTGTCATGGAGAAAATGGATGGCCTTCTGGATAATGCATCCACCACTACGTTGTTCTTCCCTTTGATGAATTCAATGTCAAAGTCGTAGGCCTGTATTTTTCTTACCCATTTTTGCTGCCTTTCATTCAAAACCTTCTTCTCCAATAGGTATTTAAGACTGTTATGATCTGATTTGACCACAAACCGTGCACCTACCAAATATTGCCGAAATTTGGCTAGTGCATGCGTGATAGCCAACATTTCTTTGTCATAAATGTTGTAAAGTAGTTCAAGGCCCCCGAGTTTTCAGATTTCATAGGCAAGAGGGTGCCTATTCTACATCAATACTCCCCCTATACCTTCTCTTGAGGCATTACATGCCAAGGTGAAAGGCAGGCCGAAATCTGGAAGGGCTAGAACTAGGCATGTGCTCATTACCTTTTTCATTTTCTCCATCGTGGCTTGAGATTCTTCACTCAATTTGAAGGCCCCCTTTTTTGTTAAATCGGCCAAGGGTGCACACAGTTGAGAAAATACCTTGAAAAATTTCTTGTAGTACATGCATATGCCTAGGAATCCCCTTAACTCTGTGAGTTTCTTAGGAGTAGGCCACTCCATAATGGCTGTTATTTTCTCTTGATGTACCTGTACCCCCTTTGCTCCCATGATGTGTCCCAAGTAGAGTACCTCTATCATCCCAAACTCACACTTTCATTCCTTAGCGTACAGTGACTGTTCCTCCATGATTGACAAGATTTGGTCCACATGCCGAAGGTGTTCCTCCCATGTCTTGCTGTAAATGAGCAGGTCATCAAAGAATAATAGCAAGTGTTTCCTCAACTGTTTGTTGAACACATGATTCATGCAAGATTGAAACGTGGATGGGGCATTGGTTAACTAAGAACTCATAATGGCCGTAGTGACACCTGAAAGTTGTTTTTGAGATATCCTCCTCCCTCATCTTGATTTGATGGTAGCCCGAATGAAGGTCAAAATTTGTGAAGTAGACAACTCCATGCAGTTCGTCAAGAAACTCATCAATCCTCGGTATAGGGTACCTTTTTTTTATCATATTTTTATTCAAGGCCCGGAAGAAATGCACATCCACATCGTCCCATCCTTCTTATTGACCAAGACTATTGAAGAAGCAAAAGGGCTAGATCTTGGCCTGATGTGTCCCATGTCTAGAAGCTCCCTGATGGCCTTCTCTATCTCATATTTATACTTCCTTGGATGCCTATATGGTCTGGTGATGATTGGTTTAGCCCCTGCCTCTAGTTCAATGATGTGTTCAAACCCCCTGTCTGGTGGCACCCCTAGAGGAATCGGCCCAAACACCTTGTGGTGCCTGTCAAGGATATCTTTGATCTTTAGGGTGTAGTGCACCTTACCCTTCTCATTCACACATGCCAAAATCCTACATTCAGCTGCATACACAATTTCCTCTCTCCTGAAGATAGCTTCCATCCTCTTGGTCGTAACCACCCTAGCAGAGTTAACTGTCATACCTCTGAGCACTACCTTTCATCCTCCCTCCTCTGCAAAATACATCTCCATGGTATTGTAATTGGTGGTGATAGGCCCTAATGTGCTGAGCCACTGTACTCCTAGGATGATGTTAGTGTCCGGAAGGTCCATCACATAGACATCCTGTATTATCTCATGCCTTCCCAAGGTGAGATTTATACCTGGAATGTACCTATCACAGGGCATAGAGCTACCACCTGCGACTTCTACCTTGAACCCTTCAAATTCTATTGTGGGTATATGTCTCCTCTTCAACAATGTTGCATCAATGAACTTGTGAGAGGCTCCCCCATCAATCAATACAAACACTCTTTGTCCCTGCAAGACCCCCCTCATTCTGAAGGTGTTGAATTTAGGCACCCCACTGATAGATGCCAAGGTGGCCTTCCACCCAGCCATATTGTCCTATTATGGAATCTCTTCTTCTTCTGCCTCTGTGGTTTCGGCCTCTATGTTCTTTATTTGACCATAATATTCCTCCTCCTCATTGTCTGAAGTCACCTCTATGTAGTGTACCTATCCACATCCCATGCACTTGTGTGATGGGATCCATGGTTCTTTGCATGCGAAGAAGAGTTGCTTTCTTCTCAGTTCCCTCCTGGTGTTGTCATCTATTCTGCCACAGCCCCTATCAAACCCCCTTGGGTCACGTCCTCTTCGGTTCACATGAGGTCTTTGATCTCTTCCTCTGGTGTTAAGAGGTGGTCTATGTCACATACCCACTACTCAAAATAAAACTTTTTCATTGATTCCTCAACAGTCAGAATCCCCGAAGTCCTACGGGGCTTAGCACAGGCTAGCTCTTTCCTTTTTCCACCTCCATGTGATTATAGTTCACAATTATGAGCCGAATCAGCATGGTGTCTTTTCTCACTTCGCGCTTCGGTGCTACAAGAATGTCGAGTCTCTCGACATTGCAAACCCCGAAGCTTGAAACAACGAAACGCCGAACCCCGACGGGGCTATCGAGGGGCAAGTTTCTCTCTTGGGGACTTGTCGACGTGACCCTGTACTATACCCACGCACTTAAGCCAACCAAGATATTAATGGATTTTTTTGATTTGGGGAATCACGATACACGACTCCTACATTTTCCCATTCAAATCCCTGAAGCTTCCGAGGTCTCCAAAGTTTCCCTCCCAAGGGAGATCAACCTTCCACACATGATCGTGTATTTCCCAGAGTCAAATTCGGGTTTCAAAGTTTCTTCTTTTCTGATGCCGAGAGTTCTTGACCTCTCGATATCCCAAACTCCAATGAGCCCACTCCCAATCTTTGTCCCTTATCCCCTTCTGGCTAGATTCTTGGTCCACGTGACCACAATCCTCGTGACCACAACCCTATCTCCTATCAGGGTTTCGGACATCGCAATGATGAACCGTAAGGACACCTTGTCCATGGGATTCCTGATATCCCGATCCCCGATTGTCCGACCTGACGTTAGCTAGGCCCCACAACAACAGAGCTTTCTCCCCCTGGTTGGGGTTTCATACTTCGCGATTCCAAGTTGCAAGGACTTCTTGTTCACGGGATTCCCGATATCCCGACTCGAGATTTCCCGATTGACGATTCTCCTTTCGGGACTTTTCCTGGAGGCCCCGATCATTGCCACGCATACTCTCAAGATTGATGGTCCTGATCGCCTCTCGCTGTTTCGCGACTTCGAATGCTCCGGAAGTATTGTCCTCAGGACTTGCGAAACGCCGAACTCTGATGCACCGATTTATCCTTCTATCGGGACTTTCCCCGATAGTCTGGGTCTCCACCACGTATCCCCAACTGATGGACGACCCTGATCCAACCTCGTTGTTTCGATACTTGAAGTGTCCCAACTTCCTCGATCTTGAGAACTCTGATATTCCGAGTGCCGATATCCCGATGTGACGTCAGCTAGGCCCACAACACAAATCTCTCGCCCTTTCGCCACTTGTAAAGTCGAAAGACTTCCTCTTCCAACCTCCGATGCCCGAGTCCCAGATGTGGGTAGTCTCGTGACATGCATCCACTCCCAAATGAACGGTCCAGATCAAATGTCGCTGATTCGGGGTTCCTGGTGTCGAGTGACTCTCCTCACATCCTCGATATCCCCGATATCCACTCTGATACCACTTTGTCAACTCGAATCCCCGGTATCCGAAATACCGATGGACTCTCGATCTCCGCCACGTGTCCTTCACAGATGGACGGTCTAGATCTATATCGAGATTTTTACCAAGGAGTGTCCTGATATTTTGTCATCAGGACTCTCAAAACCCCGAACTCTGAATCCCCGATACCGACTCCTCTCTCGTGACTTTCGCCCTTGTCCACGAGGGCTTACCCTCATGCACCTCCTAACGGATCCAACGACTATCAGGCTCTCTAGCTAAGATCCAACGAATCAGATCAGTCCCACGCCGTGTACTCTCTCACTGCTCTTTGGATGGAAAAAGAAACCAATGGTCCAGATACTCCCGCAGACCTTGGGGATCTACAGTCCCGATTTCCTCGCTATTCACGAAGGTAGAGGAAAAGGGGCAAGGTATGTAATGCTCTTATTTATTTCGTCAATCTAACGGTCGTGAACGACCATGGGTCTTCCGACGGGGTCTCGTCCGTCAATCGATACTCATCCCTATGCTGCTACTTCAGGATTTTAAGAGGGTCATTCCTCCTCGTACAGGGTTGTTAAGACTTTCTCATTCAAATCCTTTTTCCAGGTTCTTGGTAAACCTTTCCAAGGAGGGAATCTATGTGAACAGATCTATTCCAATGCATCCCGGGAGACAGACAAGGGGAAACAAATTCCTGAAGATGGATTGGAAGTCTCACTTGGTTCAACTCATGCATAATTAAATTCATTTATCAACATAAGCCATGCGTGGTCTTTCTCTTATAGCATATATCTATTATTTCTTATCAAAACACTGAACATAAATTCTTATACTGTAATCGTTCACAATTTCACAGTTCTATGAGCATATATGTCAGTATATGAATTTCAAGATGCAACATGTAAAACACTTATCAGGAATAACACAGAAGTGAGTGCAACTGCTGAGAGGGGTGCTCGTTTCCACCCAACCGTAGGCGTAGCGACTCCCATCGGATTTACCACTAGCCACCCCCGAGCTGAGACCACGATGCTGTGAGACTGCGTCTCTCTGTCTGCCAGTGACCAGGAGCGAAGGTTGCAATCCTTCCTCTCTGCTATCACTCACTCTGCGTAATGCCAAAGTTCCCGTCGCGTCTGCCCTCGGTATTTTCTTCTACCCCCACGCCTTATCCTCTTGCGAGGTTGCGTGTGGCACGATTACCCTCATGCTAATTAGGCCTGATGGCTCTACGAATGGGCGGTTCACCATCCCATCCCTCATTAAGCCATCCACCTACCAGCCTGTGAGACATTAAATTCGGGGCCAGTGAGTCGCTTTTGGTTCTCCGGGCCAGTGGAGTCAAAATACAGTGTTAATTCTCGGTGGAAGTTAATGCCACCTTTCCGGGTGCCTTCCACCGCCATCGTGGTCTCTTTTTCTACACATCCCCTCTCAGCAGTCCTGCAATAAATTCAAAATTTTATTGACATTCATTGACCTTTTCCTCAAGGTCCATTTACATCACATATTCACATTTATGGGTTCGCCATAGTTCTTGGCCAGTCCAGTTATATTTACAAGCTGGGGGAAACAGGGTGTTACAATTCCCTCCCCCTTAAAAGGAACATCGTCCCCGATGTTCTTATCTACTAACATGAGTGGTATGTACAGAAGTAAACAAAATCGGATATGCCTATCTCATGGCATTCTCCATTTCCCATGTAGCTTCATCTGGGCCAAAATGTTTCCACTGCACCTTGACCTGTGCAATGGTTCTGTTCCGGAGCGGGGTTTCCTTTCTGTCCAATATGCATTGGGGTTCTGCTAGAAATTCTCCCTCCGGTTCCACCTGGATCATAGACCAATCAATTATATGATTAACATCATGTACATATTTCTTCAATAATGAAACATGGAAAACATTATGTGCTTTTACTGTGGGAGGAAGTGCTAGCCGATAGGCTACAGGTCCCACTCTATCTAGAACCTCAAAGGGTCCACAATACCGGGGTGCCAACATGGCACAAGCTCCCATTTTCAGGGAACTCCTTCTAGGCTTAATTCTGAGATATACATGGTCTCCCATTTTGAACTCTCTTGGAGTTCTCTTTTGATCAGCATAACTTTTCTGTCGGTTCTGAGCGACCTTCAGATTTTGTTTT
>ML776555.1:593003-606549 GCA_009831015.1 Picea engelmannii | reverse complement strand
ACCAATGGCAGGTAGTCTTCCCATTTCCTGGGTTGATGCATTACATGCATCCTTAACATATCTTCTAATATTTGATTTACTCTTTCTGTCTATCCGTCGGTTTGAGGGTGATAGGCGGTGCTAAACAACAATTTAGTCTCTAATCCCGCCATCAGTGATTTCCAAAAATCGGAAGTAAATTTTGTGTCTCTGTCAGACACTATCTCTTTCGACATACCGTGCAGTCTGAACACCTCTTTCATGAATATCTGGGCGATATCTATCGCCTTGCAGGTTGATTTGACGGGGATGAAATGAGCCGACTTGCTCAGTTTATCCACCACTACCATAATGGCGTCATTCTTTTTGGTTGAAGTTGGCAATCCAGTGATAAAATCCATGGAGATGGTTTCCCATTTCCATTCTGGGATGGGTAAAGGGTGTAATAGTCCTACTAGGTATCAATGTTCTGCTTTAACCTGTTGGCAGTCTATGCATTGGGACAAATATTTGGCTATGTCCTTCTTCAATCCAGGCTAATAAAATTGTTTCCGGGTGGCAGTAATCATTTTCTGGTATCCTAGGTGACCAGTGTAGGGTCTTTTATGTAGTTCATCCATGATGAACCTCTTCAAGTCGTCACAATTGGGAATGTACAGTCTATCTCTATAAGTGAGCAGGTCTTCTTCAGTCATCTGATAGCCTTCATATTTTACTCCAGCGGGTTCTTGCTGTAGGTATAGGGTCACATTTCGAATGAAGGGATCTGTTTCTTGTGCCTTTTTGACTCTGTTCTTGACACCTGTCTCGCAGGTACTCACCACTTCCAGGTGAATTGTTCTCATGCTTTTGCTAAGGGCATCGACCACCCTATTCTCTTTCCCTTTAATGTGTTTGATTTCAAAATCAAATTCGCTAAGGAGGGCCATCCATATGGCTTGTCTAGCATTAAGCTTTGGTTGATCAAACAAATACCGTAATCCACAATGATCTGTCATAAGGACAAATTTTCTGCCCAAGAGGTAATGCCTCCACATTTTTACGGTGTGCACTATGGCAGCCAGTTCTAGATCATGAGTCACATAATTGACCTCGTTTTCATTCAATTTTTGGGATTCATAACAGATCACCTTTCCTTCCTCCATAAGGACTCCTCGGAGCCCTTCCTTACAGGCATCTGTGCACACAAGGAAGTCAGCTTCTGGGTCAACGATTTTCAACACAGGTGCATGGGTTAGTAGGTGTTTCAAGGTTTGGAATATTTCTTCACATTGTTGTGTCCACAGGAATTTTGTCCCCTTCTTCTGGAGGGTAGTGATTGGACAACCAATCTTGGAGAATCCTCTTATAAATCTCCTATAGTTACCCGCCAATCCCATAAAAGATCTGATGTCTGAGACATCCTTTGGGGTAGGCCATTCCATGATAGACCTGATCTTGTCAGGATCTACTGCTAGCCCTTCCTCAGACAGAGCATGTCCCAAGTAATGTATTTGCTTCTGAAAGAAGTCACATTTACTGAATTTAGCATAGAGATGATGCTCTCTTAGCACTTGCAACACCAGTCTAAGGTGCTCTTCATGTTCTTCTCTATTCTTAGAGTAGATTAATATGTCATCAATGAAAACTAGTACAAATTTATCTAAAAATTTACTGAGTACATTGTTCATTAAGCACATGAAAGTGGCAGGGGTATTGGTTAACCCAACTGGCACTACTACAAACTCATAGTGACCATACCGTGTCCGGAAGGCGGTTTTATGGATGTATTCACCCTTAATTCGGACTTGATGGTATCCCGACGTCAAGTCAATCTTTGAGAAAATAGACGCACCCCCCAACTGATCGAATAGATCATCGATCCTGGACAAGGGCTATTTGTTCTTTATGGTTACTTTATTAAGTTGTCTATAATCTATACACAGTCTAAGGGTGCCATCCTTCTTTTTCACAAACAGGAGTGGTGCTCCCCATGGGGACACGCTGGGTTGAATATAACCCTTATCCATCATCTCTTTCAATTGAAATTTGATTTCAACTAACTTAGGTGTGCTCATCTGGTAGGGTGTCCTTGTTACCGGCACTGCTCCTGGTGCGAGTTCTATCGAGAAGTCAATGTCTCTTCTTGGAGGTAGACCCAATACCTCTTCTGGAAACACATCTCTGTATTCCCTCAGGATAGGGTGATTGTCAGGGCTTGGTTTAGCACCTTCGATTGTTTTCAATGCCTGTATGGCATATAGGGGACATCCCTTTTGACAACACTTTCTCATTTGCAGGGATGATATTTGTCTCACCGAGACCGGTTTTCGAATCCCTTGGAGGGTTATCCTTTTTCCTTCTTTTCTCACACATTCTAAGGTTTTATGGTAACAATCCAGTTTGTCTTTATGGGTGGCCAGCCATTCGATACCAATCAATAGGTCGTATGATCACAGGGGTAATACATTAAGGGTTGCTTGGGTGGGGAATTCACCCAACATTAATTGGCAGGCTGGTATGACCTCTACTACCTTTCTTTTGGTGCCAGTGGCTAACTGTACCAACCATGGCTTAGTTTGCTTCTGTGGCTGTAGTTTACACTTATCAACATCTCTAGGGGCTATATAACTCAAATTTGAACCAGGGTCAATCAAAACAGACACTAGATGGTTGAAAATCATACCTTCTATTTCCACCACTGAAGCTTGGTGGTCAGCTTGGTTATTATCGAAGGCTGCATAAATATGTGGCACACTCCTTGCCACATCATTGACTGTGGTAGCTTCTTGAATGTTATAGACTTTCCGACTGTTCTGTTTTCGGTGTGGACAGTCTCTCAGGAGATTCTCTTCTCCGCAACCCCAGCATTTCAGAGGTTCTCTCTGTGGGTTATTAGTATTCACTGGTATAGGTCCAAAAGTTTTATTTCCGTCCATCGAGGGAAAGTTCTGCTGGAGTACACTCCGAGCTGGAAAGTTCATTTTGGGGTTCTTTTTGTAGTTTTTAAATTATGAGGATTTGCTCCCCTTTTTCTGAAATCTCGAGCCACTCTTCTGTTTCCAGTTTCCATGAGACTCTGCCCGATGTTCATATTGTTCATGACAATATGTTTCCTTTCATATAGTGTCTTCTAAGGTCTTTGGCTCATCCAATTCAATTCGGTTCCGGTATTCCTTGGGTAACCCACCGATGAAGCGTTGCGCCTTCGCCTTCTCTGCTTTGATGTAGGGTACATATCTCAATAAGTCGAGGAATTTGTTGACATATTCCTCCATAGTAAGTTGTCCCAATTTGAGTTCATAAAACTCTTTAGCCTTCTCATCGAAATATCTTTTCGACAAATACTTCTTCCGGAAGTACTTCTCAAACCTTTTCCAAGACAGGTCCTCCTTGCGGACCCCTTTCATATTCTTAAGGTCTTCACACCAGATGGAAGCCTTTTCGTTCAGATTGAAAGTGGCCACTCGGGCCTTCAAATTCTCTGAAAAATCATGGACTCTGAAATATTTCTTCAGTCCAAGTAGCCAGGCCTCGGCTTCCTGTCCCTTCTTTATCTCACTGTCAAAGGAGGGAGGTTTGGCCTTTCTGAATTTCTCAAATTTATGAATCTTGGAAGTCTTTCACTTCTTCTATTTTCTGCGAGAATAGGAACTGGTCCTACTACTGGAAGAGCCTTCTGAATCGCCAGCTTCCTTCTCAGTGGAATCGTCTGGCACTGGTCCTTTACCTCTGGGGTGAACCTTTCTTGACGTGCTTCTCTCAGTATGGCCACTGACACGACCATGATTCTGCATCTCAGGTTCATGCTGCATTTGTCGTTGTAGGTCGGATAAGCTCTGCAGTAGAACTGCATTAATTTTGGTTTGCTTTTATTGTTCTTTCATCATGCTTTCATTGTCGGCCTTGCAGCTTTGCAATTCAACCATGAGACTCCTCACAGTATTGGCTAGGTCTGGAGGGGTTCCTATTGCTCTTCTTTCGTCGGACTCTTTGTCTCTGTTGTGGGAGCCTTCTCCCACCTCTTGGTAAGTAACCATACTTTGCGTCTATAGATTCTTGCGGCTGATCATCCGCTTGAGTGAAAATACAAATGCTAGTTATTAGTCAAGATTTAAATACATTTTTATAATTTGGATAATTTATAACTCTTTCACATGCATACATAGTCGGGTTCTCGTTCCCAATTTTTAATCCTGGGCAAAAGAGTTACATTAGGGGTTACTCTTCGTAGGGGTACTTCGAATGAAGCTTATGCGCAACTCGTGCTTGAGCCCAATCAGGCCAAGTGTTGTAACCATGCTCTGATACCACTTTGTCACATACCCACTACTCAAAATCAAACTTTTTCATTGATTCCTCAACAGTCAGAATCCCCAAAGTCCTACGGGGCTTAGCATTATGAGCTGAATCAACACGATGTATTTTCTCACTTCGCGACTCGGTGCTACCAAAATGTCGAGTCTCTCGACATTGCAAACCCCGAAGCTTGAAACAACGAAACGCCGAACCCCGACGGGGCTATTGAGGGGCAAGTTTATCTCTTAGGGACTTGTCCACGTGACCCTGTACTGTACCCACGCGCTTAAGCCAACCAAGAGATTAACAACTTTTCACGATTTGGGGAATTGCGATACATGACTCCTACATTTCCCCATTCAAATACCTGAAGCTTCCGAGGTCTCCAAAGTTTCCCTCCCAAGGGAGATCGACCTTCCGCACATGACCGTGTATTTCCCAGAGTCAAATTCGGGTTTCAGAGTTTCTTCTTTTCTGATGCCGAGAGTTCTTGACCTCTCGATCTCCCGAACTCCGATGAGCCCACTCCCCGTCTTTGGCCCTTAGCCCCTTCTGGCTATATTCTTGGTCCACGTGACCACTATCCTTGTGACCACAGCCCTATCACCTATCAGGGTTTCGGACATCGCAATGCCGAACCGCAATGACACCTTGTCCACGAGATTCCCGATATCCTGATCCCCGATTGTCCGACCTGATGTCAGCTAGGGCCCACAACAATGGAGCTTTCTCCCCCTGGTCGGGGTTTCAGACTTCGCGATTCCAAGTTGCAAGGACTTCTTATCCACAGGATTCCCGATATCCTGACTCACGATTTCCCGATTGACGATTCTCCTTTCGAGACTTTTCCTAGAGGCCCCGATCACTGCCACACATCCCCTCAAGATGAACGGTCCTAATCGCCTCTCGTTGTTTCGCGACTTCGAATGCTCCGGAAGTCTTGTCCTCAGGACTTCCGAAATGCCGAACTCCGATGCACCGATTTGTCCTTCTATCGGGACTTTCCCCGATAGTCTGGGTCTCCGCCACGTATCCCCAACTGATGGACGGCCCTAATCCAATCTCACTATTTCAATACTTGAAGTGTCTCGACTTCCTCGACCTCGACAACTCCGATATTCCGAGTGTCGATATCCCGATGTGATGTCAGCTAGGCCCACAACAAAGAGATCTCACCCTTTCGCCACTTGTGAAGTCGAAAGACTTCCTCTTCCAACCTCCGATGCCCAAGTTCCAGATGTGGGTAGTCTCGTGACACGCGTCCACTCCCAAACGAATGGTCCAGATCAAATCTCGCTGATTCGGGGTTCCTGGTGTCGAGTGAATCTCCTCACGTCCTCAATATCCCTGATATCCACTCTGATACCACTTTGTCAACTCGAATCCCCAGTATCCGAAATACCGATGGACTCTCGATCTCCACCATGTGTCCTTCACAGATGGATGGTCTAGATCTATATCAGGTTTTTTACTAAGGAGTGTCCCGATCTTTTGTCATCAGGACTCTCGAAACCTCGAACTCTGAATCACCGATACCGACTCCTCTCTCATGACTTTCTCCCTTGTCCACGAGGGCTTAACCCTCATGCACCTCCTAACGGATCCAATGGCTATCGGGCTCTCTAGCTAAGATCCAACGACTCAGATCAGTCCCACGCCGTGTACTCTCTCACTGCTCTTTGGATGGAAAAAGAAACCAATGGTCCAGATACTCCCACAGACCTTGGGGATCTACATTCCCGATTTCCTCGCTATTGACGAAGGTAGAGGAAAAGGGGCAAGGTATGTAACACCCTTGTTTCTTTCGTCAATCTAACGGTTGTGAAAAACCATGGGTCTTCCGACGGGGTCTCGTTCGTCGATCGATACTCATCCCTACGCTGCTACTTTAGGATTTTAAGAGGGTCATTCCTCCTCGTACAGGGTTGTTAAGACTTGCTCATTCAAATCCTTTTTCCAGGTTCTTGGTAAACCTTTCCAAGGAGGGAATCTCTGTGAAGAGATCTATTCCGGGGCATCCCGGGAGACAGACAAGGGGAAACAAATTATCGAAGACGGACTGGAAGTCTGACTTGGTTCAACTGATGCATAATTAAATTCATTTATCAACATAAGCCATGCATGGTCTTTCTGTTATAGCATATATCTATTATTTCTTATCAAAACACTGCACAGACATTCTTATACTGTAATCGTTCACAATTTCACAGTTCTATGAGCATATATGTCAGTATATGAATTTCAATATGCAATATGTAAAACACTTATCAGGAATAACACCAGAAGTGAGTGCAACTGCTGAGAGGGGTGCTTGTTTCCACTCAACCGTAGGCGTAGCGACTCCCAGCGGATTTACCACTAGCCACCCCCAAGCTGAGACCACGATGCTGTGAGACTGCATCTCTCTGTCTGCCAGTGACCAGGAGCGAAGGTTGCAATCCTTCCTCTCTGCTATCACTCACTCTACGTAATGCCAAAGTTCCCCTCGCGTCTGCCCCCGGTAATCGCTTCTACCCCCACGCCTTATCCTCTTGCAAGGTTGCGTGTGGTGCGATTACCCTCACGCTGATCAGGTCCAACGACTCTACGGATGGGAGGTTCACCATCCCATCCCTCATCAAGCCATCCACCTACCAGCCTGCGAGACATTAAATTCGGGGCCAGCGAGCCGCTTTTGGTTCTCTGGGCCAGTGGAGTCCAAATACGGTGTTAATTCTTGGTGGAAGTTAACGCCACCTTTCCAGGTGCCTTCCACCGCCATCGTGGTCTCTTTTTCTGCACATCCCCTCTCAGCAGTCCTGCAATAAATTCAAAATGTTATTCACATTCATTGACCTTTTCCTCAAGGTCCATTTACATCACATATTCACATTCATGGGTTCGCCATAGTTCTTGGCCAGTCCAGTTATATTTACAAGCTGGGGGAAACAGGGTGTTACAGTCTAGGGACAAATTTTGGTTTGGCAGCTGGTCCTAGGTCTCTCGTCCTCCAAATGGCATCCTGTAGATTAATGGGCTTGAAATCCTTCACCCAACCATTCAGTAAACAACATCATAAGTTTGGTTGATGAGATGTCTTGCACCATGACAGCTAGTCTCTGAAATTATTCAATGTGTACCTTTGGTGCACTTGTCTGTTTGAGTTGTGTGAGCTCCCTGAAATGAAACTCTGGATCCTCCTAATCAAAATGGTCAATGAGCCTCTGAGTGAAGTCTATGTATGCCACGATCTAACTTTGGCCTAGTGTGATCAATCCATGGTACCACCAATCATGAGCTTTTCCATCCAAGTACATGGTGTAAAACTTGATGGCTTCCATCTCTCTCATGGGGTTGAGCTATAGATAAGTATCCATCTTTTGTACCCATGCATGTGCTGTCATCTTGGCCGTACCATCAAAGTATGGGATCTCTATATTTCCCATTCTTCGTTCCAATTCATAATTGCTCCTGTGGTTCGGCCTAGGTTTATTTTTGAACTTAAGCTGGCGGTATTTCTCCAAGGACATCTGTCTCTGAATGCCCAAGTCTAGCTCATGGTACTCCCTGGTACACTGAACCATCTACTCCAGAAAATCATCCACCTATTCCTACTGTGCCTGGCCATCTGTGAACATGGGTAAGTATGGTCTAGGAGTATCCCTGCTGGCCATTTTCCCCTATGAGGTGCCTCCTCTGTGGCTCCCTTCAGACTAATGATAGGGAATATTCTTAGGTTTATATCTGGGAGGATTTTCTGGATTGTACCTGTTTCCATCCCGTGAACCACCAATCTCTCTGTTTTCATATATCTCTGGACCTTTCCCCTTATGAGTTATCTACAACAATAGATCGACTATCCTAGTCTGTTTCTCATCCACCTTCCTTAAGTTATCATCTAACTTTTTCAAGGTATCAGTAATTTCGGCTTGTCCTCTACGAGTTATGTCATGGTTCTCTTGTAGGTGGATGACCAATTTACTTTCTATTTGGTTTATGGATTTATTGAATTCTCTTGCTAAGTAGGCCAAGTCCTGGGGTTCACCTTCCTCACCTGAGCCCTCCATTTCGACCTCTGTTTCACTTGCATGTTTCTTCTTTTTACCCATATAAATACCATTGTACCTATGCATGTGCTAATCCTCACAGGTTGAGAGGATAAGAGATTTGATACCACTATAATGATCCCAAGCCAATTTTTTGCTTGAAACCACTAACTACCACTGATGTGTTTATTGATTATTTGATGTGCAGGTGGCTACTGAAGTTTCGGCCTTAGGGTTTCTTTCAGTTATTCAGACAAGGTTCATATAATATCTACCCAATACATGCAAGATCAAAACGATACTCAAGATATGGAAAACACAAGCATAGATCTGACCTTTATTATGAAAACGCATGAACTTGATACAATATAGAGCAGATATGGAATATTCCTCAGATGGCTCTAATAGATAAATGATATGAGCTGCTACAAAATGCTCTTGACAATACAAAATAAGCCTCCAAAGGCTGAATACAAAGTGAAGACCCAAGGTGCCAACAACAAGTGAACGCCTAACCCCCCTGGGATGCTGGTATGTCCTGTTGGATGATAAGGGACCAATATTTCGGCCCAGCTGAAGGAGATGCCCAAAACATGCCAAACTCCACCAAAATGTAGATCAGGTCCAGGGAAACTCCTCCTGGAAGTTTGAGGCTCAAATACTCAATCCTCCTCCTCCAATGGCTGAAACCCTAATACAATCTATGCCCTCCTGAAGCCCTGAATAGCTCAATAATTCGTTCTGAAGGAAGGACACCTCCAAAACCCATGAAACTCTCTAGGATGATATATCGAGCTATGATAACCCCTTAGGAGAAGTTTCAGGTCCAGATTCTAGGTAGAACTCCCTAGATATGAGAAAGACTAAATCACAAGACGTCCTCCTTGCCTTAAGGCCATCCCAATCTGTAAATGAAGATCTGATGGTGATAAATCTTCAAGAAAACCTCCAAAATGATGGTCAAGGACCTGCAAATAGAACCCAAGTGCCGGAATACCCCCAGGCTCTCTTGATTGGTTGGATCAAACTCTTCTTCAAGATATGGTGCGCCCCTGTTGGAAATCCCTTAACAGTATGGCCCTACTGCTCTTCAGAATCGATAGGTGGATCTGTGATGAATGTAGAATGGCGCGGGTGGAGTATTTCATCCCCGAGACTAAGCTTGGAACAAGGTGAGTGGATCTTTCACCATTGAGTTGTTCACAAGGGTTTGTAACAAAAAAACCCTCAAACTGTATGTTCAAGAGAAATAACAAGCAATTACCAAAATCTAGAATGCCCAAGAGATGCGCCCTAGCCTTCTCTTTATAGCTTTTCTTCTATTTTCCTGTTGAGTTACATTAACTCCTAGAGTTAACCCTAAATAAACCTCCAACTCTTCTATTTCTTCATTGAGTTATCTTTTAATTCTTTTTTTCACCTTTTTGTCAAGTCAACTTAAGAATATAACCTTAGCTTGGTTGACCCTTCCCCTCAGTGTGAGACTCTGGGGACACCTAGACCACTAAGTCTTCCAAACCTCTTCAAGAGGTGGGGGACATTACATGCTAGAGGCAAGCAAGTTTAAACCCATGTGGCACAGTCCCTATATCGTGCAACACGTCTTAGAAAAAGGAACCTATGAGTTAGAATATTATGAAGGGAATATGTTGGCCGAGCCAAGGAATGGGATCTACTTGAAAATATATTACGCTTGAGCCCCAAGCGTGGGCGTAAATATTTGTATACTAATGTAATTTGCTATATATATATTTTCCCTTTATTTTTGTCTTCATCTTGCTTATCGAGTTTTCCCTTGGTTGGAAGATGTCAATGAAGTCTTCGGTCTACTTAGGATTCGTAGACGAAGCCAGTCGTCATACATGGAACTTGGCTTCTGAAACTTGGGTGGTTTACTCACTCGAGGGTAAACTGGTGTCTTCAAGTGGCGTATGCCTAAGGCCATCCACGAATAATGTGGTCGAATATAGCGCCATTATAGAACTTTTGCGAAATGCTATCTCACATGGTATTCACTCTTTAGAAGTTCGCTTGGATTCCCAGTTAGTAGTATGTTAGTTGAAGGACAGTTACCGCATGCGTGATCCTACTTTACTTCGATGATTCCTATAGGTACGTCCTTTAGATTGACAATTCGATTTGATTACTTATTATCGCATACATAGGAGTTCTAATTATGTATCCGATGCTTATGCTAATTTCGTTTTAGATTGGCATTTGTCACATAACTAAAGTGAAGAAAACCATCTCATCAATGTACACATTGTAATATAAGTAAAGCCAAATATCCCTATTTTATATATATTTCAAAAAATATGATGTTTATAGTACAAAATTGGGGCCACCACCATCAATACACATATATAGCCAATAATACAAGATCCATGACATCTACGCCTATGGCATCGGATGTGTGTCATGATAACAAACTATGGAATTTGTGAGACGTCGAAAGAGTCACACCCAAGCTCTGGACACATCAACTACTTGCCACTGCATGACCTCTGACAGATCCTCTACCTGAACTATCAGAATCCTATGTGTCAAATGAGATAAGGTTTCCCTGCACGTTTTGAAGGATTCTCTCTGCTTCTCCTCCCATTGCCTCATCTCCCCGGTGCCTCCGATGATGTCGGGGAAGCTTGTCCGGTCGTCGCGGACCTATGTCTGCATCACATAAGTGTCTAGTTAGTACTTAAGCATCATCCCAAAATATTTTTTTACTATACAAAAATACAAAAAAATGAAATATTTAAAAACATTGACATACCTATGTCCCCATAGGTGGTCCCTGGTGGTAGTGGCATGTCAGGGTCCCCTTTGAAGTCGATCCCTACATAGGGGTAGTCATCCAGAGAAATGAACTGTCACCTGCACCAGTAGAAGAAATAATCGTTGTCGGGTGTGGGCACCCTACCTCCCCCCTGCTATCTCATTACCTCGGTCCACCGTGCCATGGCTGGATCAAGAGGTCCTCTCAGAACAATCTCGACTCTAGGTCCCAAACCTAGAACCCTCTCAAAGAAAAATATACATAAGATAGAGGCAAACCCAAAGTTCCTCTTGTCACCCTGTTTGCACTTTGTCAAATGGCTCTTCATATTAGCCAGTATTGAGGTACACCAATTGTATATAGTGGGTCTTAAGCACTCTACAGAATAGAAAATGAGTGACCTCGATTCCTGGTGCAATGAATTCGATCCTGTGATCCTGGGCAAAACGAGGACAATAATCTTGAGGTTGAGATTGTTTATCGATTATATGGGGAGTTGACTCCTAACCTTCTCAGTCCCTGCTACACAGTGAGCATCTATGTACTCCTCTATATTCATCACGCTCCAATATCCCCAGGATTTGAGGTTCACCACCTCAATCCAACGCGATAACCCAGTCAAAAAGTATATATCCTCGACTTCAATTGATCAAGGGATCAAGTTTTGCTAAAAAATTCAAAGTGCTCGGAATCACTTCAAAATGGACGAGAGCGTAGGCCTCATCGTTGCAAACCCAACGCAACTCGTTTCATCTCAAACAGACATCGGGAGCAAGAGATATTGCAATCTGTTCATAAAGTCAAACAGGCAAAAAAACAACATTGACTGTACAGTCCGTACAGGCTGACGTGGCAGGGCCATACGATCGTACTATGGCATGGCATGTGATGATGTGGCAAAGTTTGGTTGGCTGTTGAGGGTGAATGATATCTCGACACGTGGCATTGTTTGGTCAAGTGATTGGGTGCCACGTGGCCCAATCATGGGCTGCCACGTGGCACCCCTTTATTGGCTTTTGGTTGTTATGTAAAATTATATTGGAGTTTGTGGGGTTCGACCCCCAGACCTCCCCTCCACATAAAGCCTTCGCAAAGACTTTCCGACCAATGGACCATTGGTTGTGACTTAATATGTATATAAGTTCGATTGTATTTGAATTTACATTTTGTGTTAAACGGCGGGGGGTCGGGCCGGGGCTTAGCCCCGACCCGCGGTCATATCACTTATCACATGTAACCATATGTATATATCGCGCGGGAGTTGGTTGTAACGGATCCAACCCCGACCTCCATGGAATGGCACGAATTTGTGTTAAGCCTTGGTTCTATTATATTTGTTATATGACCATTGGTTATATGGAAAGGTGCGCGGGTGGTTTCAAATGGTTACGGTTTAGCCCTTTTGCCAAAGCGTAAGGTCATATGACCTCCACGTGCCCAGGTGCTAGGCGGTTAGGGGTTGGCGCGCCCATAACCGTCCTATAGTTTTCACCGTTGGCGCGGTTGTGCCCGGTGCTAGGCTTTTACGCTATATATTGTGTGTGTGCCAGGTTCATTTGACAAGGGTGCAATTTGTAGATGCAGAGACAACAAGCTTGAAGGGGAGACTTCCAAGAAGCCTAACTTCTTCGTTTTTCGACCGATTAAGGTGTCGAAAAAGCCCAGCCAGGGGTGTTTGGACGCTCTGAAGCCATTGGAACAGTCGGTTGGTCAGTTTGAGCATTGTAGGACATGTTTTTGAGCACTTTGAGCAATTAATAATAATGATCCATTGGAAGATGGACCAGGAGATGTAGCCCAAGAGAGGGGTGAACTCCTTTATCAATTGCTGTGTTTTATGTTCTTATGTTCATTGATTGTGCTGCTGTCTATGTGTATTTTGCATGAGTAATCCTTTAATTTATGTGTTGCAAAGTTGATCCATTTGCTTTTAACACATAACATTTACTTGCAAATAATTTCAAGATTTTCAAGTCTTCTTCATTTTTAAATCAAGTTGGTATCAGAGCACTGGTTTTTGAAGACTTGATTGTTTGCAAGTTTTGTTTCTGATGCTCACAAGGTTGAAACTCACAAGAGGAGAAGGTCAACTTGTGGAGCCAAGTTCTCATCTGACAAGGAGGAAGCATATACCATCACCGCAAGTTTCAGGGAGGCATTCACCAAGTATGGCTCATGAAGAAATTCATGAACAAACGTGTTCCTGCAGAAGATGAAGATCTCAGAAAGGCTGTCATAAAGATGAGAGAGATGATGAATATCTTGATGGAAAGGAACATATTGTCGCAAGGTGAAGGCTCCAACCCTTCAAGGCATAAGGGAAGCAGTGGTGAAAAAACTCCAGACGGAAATGGAGGGAATGGTGCTTCTCCACCACCCTATCCTCCATCATCTTCTTATTCTTCTTCTTGTTCTACCAGTTCAAGACCTCTTCCAATTCTCCAAGGGGACATGGTAAAACTCTTTCGCAAATTCCTTCATTAAATCTTGA
>ML776555.1:555916-589092 GCA_009831015.1 Picea engelmannii | reverse complement strand
CCAATGCAACTCATTTCGTCTCAAACGGACGTCAGGAGCGAGAGATATTGCAATTTGTTCATAAAGTCAAACAAGCAAAAAAAAAGACGCTGACTGTACAGTCCATACAGGCTGCCATGGCAGGGCCGTACGACCGTACTATGACATGGCATGTGATGACATGGCAGAGTTTGGTTGGCTATTGAGGGCGAATGATATCTCGACATGTGGCATTGTTTGGTCAAGTGATTGGGCGCCACGTGGCCCAATCGTGGGCTGCCACGTGGCACCCCTTTATTGGCTTTTGGTTTTTATGTAAAATTATATTAGAGTCCGTGAGGTTCGACCCCCGGACCTCCCCTCCACATAACGCCTTTGCAAAGACCGTCCGACGAACGGACCATTGGTTGTGACTTAATATGTATATAATTTTGATTGTATTTGAATTTACATTTTGTGTTAAACGGCGGGGGGTCGGGCCGGGGCTTAGCCCCGACCCGCGGTCATATCACTTATCACATGTAACCATATGTATATACCACACGGGAGTTGGTTGTAACGGATCCAGCCCCGACCTCTGTGGAATGGCGTGAATTTGTGTTAAGCCTTGGTTCTATTATATTTGTTATATGACCATTGGTTATACGGAAAGGTGCGCGGGTGGTTTCAAACGGTTACGGTTTAGCCCTTTTTCCAATGCGCAAGGTCATATGACCTCCACGTGCCCAGGTGCTAGGTGGTTAGGGGCTGGCGCATCCATAACCGTCCTACAGTTTGCACCGTTGGCACTGTTGCGCCCGGTGCTGGGTTTTTACGCTATATATTGCGTGTGTGCCAGGTTCATTTGACAAGGGTGCAATTTGTAGATGCAGAGACAACAAGCTTGAAGGGGGGACTTCCAAGAAGCCTAACTTCTTCGTTTTTCGACCGATTGAGGTGCCGAAAAAGCCCAGCCAGGGGTTTTTGGACGCTCTGAAGCCATTGGAGCAGTCGGTTGGTCAGTTTGAGCAGTGTAAGACATGTTTTTGAGCACTTTGAGCAATTAATAATAATGATCCATTGGAAGCTAGACCAGGAGATGTAACCCAAGAGAGGGGTGAACTCCTTTATCAATTGCTGTGTTTTATGTGATTATGTTCATTGATTATGCTACTGTCTATGTGTATTTTGTATGAGTAATCCTTTAATTTATGTGTTGCAAAGTTGATCCATTTTCTTTTAACACATAACATTTACTTGCAAATAATTTCAAGATTTTCAAGTCTTCTTCATTTTTAGATCATCAATCCTCAATGGTTTCCCATCGAAGTTGAATCTCTCACTATCAGGATCCCAATAATCCATGAAAAACTCAAGAAACCTCACCTAGGCCCTCATCCTTTGAGTGCCCAAAATTTATACAAGCCGCATATTTTCAAGGCCATTTGGGACCTCAGATCTCTTTCCACAACAACATCTACCTCCTTGTGTTCACTTTCCCTCCATTCTAGCACCATCCTGCCAGATAAAAATCATTTTTTGAGTTAGCAACCATAGAAAACCTTGTTTACGGGCTTGTACATGGGCTGCAACATTCACAATTGTGTATAGGTATGAGTACACACATCCTATATTTTACACAGTTGCGTATCACCTCACGTATACGTGACCCGATGAATGGTAGCCCACATACATCGAAATACTCAATTTGCGCCCTAATTTACTCAAATTTTGAAACCTAATTTAAAAATCTAATCCACTAGAAAGGAAGAGGAGGGGAAGAGGAATTACCCGGTCCATACGGTCTCTAATTTCGTCACCCGACGCTTCCACAATCACCCGTTAAAGATCGGAGGTAATTTGGTCCAATTTTCACTATTTGGGTAAAAAGTCAAAATGACATAGTAAATTGTGGCTTTGTTACTATGTATAGCAGTTTTTACCCACTTTCTATAGTTTCAAGTCATTTTTTTGCCTAATGGACTAATACAACAGTGGATTGAGTTGGTTTTTGTAGTTTTCACTAGGGATTCTTGCGGATTTCAACGTTATGTTGACCGTTCGTAACCACGTGCATGTATTTTCGCTACCCATCATATAAGATAGGTATCCATTCCACCATGCACTTTTTCATTGTCCTATAACTGTCACTCATATTCCTTAGGTATGAACCCATTTATTGCGACATAGAACCTTCCATCTGTTTTACGACGTGTCGTTATCAATTGGTAGAGACTTACCAAACATGGGTACCTTAGTTTTCACTAGTTTTTCTTACTTGCGACACTCGTTTCCTCCTCTGTATCATAACATTCATTTGACAATGAAAAAACAAAAAAAAACGAGGGGCGGGAAGGGAGTATTATCTTATATTGGTAGCAATCGTGTCGCCTTTGAACATAGCACAAATTTGTTGAGTCCATTTGTCATCATAATTTTGGGTTTAGCATGGCCTTAGGAAGCTGAGCTCATTACATAGAGTTTTCTCCACCAACTGGTTACTCTTCCAATCCCTATGGAGAATTTCATTGATGCCTCCTGCATCTCATGGTTTCATCAAAGTCTTCCATATGTTTCATGCTCTTGTTCAAAGGAAGTCTATCAACCTGTGTCAACCATTTCTCTTGAATTTGCATGTCGTCCATACCCTCAACCTGTCTCAGAATCACATGACGTTGTAATCCTATCATGCACCCTGGTCCTACTTTCATCATTGGTAGGTAACCTTGAACCCAACAATCGATATTTCATCATTGGTCATTGATTGGGTGGCTTCCCTTGTGTTCAACAACAAGGCATATATTCACACATTGGTTGTGCAGTGTATTGGATGCCATTAGCCTTATTGGTGGTTTCCTCACCTTTGTCAGCAGTTTTCTGCATTGGATGCTATTTAAAGGGTCTTTTTGTGTACTCCTTGCACTTGGCACACATGAAATACGCACAGGGTCGTTGGTTCATGAATATGTTCTTCATTCAATTTCCTCCAAATCATGAAGCTCCTTCTTTGTACCTCATGCTGAATGATGAGATATTCCTTAATGCTCTCCTTTCAACGGGTCTCCTTCCATCAAATTCAGCTCATCTATTCTGGAAACGAGACCTAGAGTCCTATGAGTACCTTGAGGCTTTCAGTCATTAGTGGCAGGTTCTCTCACCATCGACAATTGGGAATACATCATTGTGTCATGATCGATGTATTCTTCAAGTGTTCAACCCCGACTCTTTTTTTTCACACTTGCAAGAATGTACTCGGTGCCTTGATACCTACTTTCATCATCGGTAGGATATCTCCCATTTGTTAATGATATACCTCAATGACTGGTAATCAAACGATGTCTCATTGTGTTTGACCTCAACTCCTTTATTCACATGATGTAGACTTGCACCTTTGGCGGATTGTGTAGAAGACTTGAAGACATCAATATGTGGCCATAGATTTCTTGAGTTGTTTCTTCCATTTCATTGGACCAGTACCTATATGAATTCTGTGATCATGGGAGATCATATTATAATCCATGGTATACACATATCTTCAGATTGATTTTGATACTGGTTCTCTTGTTCGTGACTATGACAACCTTTGGCATATAACCGCATTTGTATTTACTTATTCATGGCCACAGACAGTTGTTTGGTATTTTTTCACATGGATCTGCAGTGTAATTCAAATTGGTAGCCATGTATGCAAGGTCAATGCAGAATGTAATGAGCAACTAGTTCTTCTAGCTGGTTCCCCGTCGCTCCACTTCTAGGGTTTTTATAATGTATTTCGGCCATCGCAAATACTCCTCTGACCTCACACATTAGGGGGCATCTGTTATAGAAATATTTGCCTCACCCTATGAAATATTGCACAGAGGGCCTTTTTCCATTTCCCTATGTAGACTTTTCATCCCTTTTTGCAAATCCCAGAGCTAAAAATGCATTTTTTTCCACATATACACACCTTGCTTACTATACATCATGCGTATACGCAGGTTGAAAATATTTGAATTATTATTCCATGGGGGTATTTGGAGGATTGAAGTGGTGGAGGCCCAATTGGAAGGAACTTAGTTTCTCGGTTCCCAACCGTGCTGACATGGAAGTATGTAACTTTTTCACTTCTGTTGATCATATATTAATAGAATTACTCTTTCCCATCCAATTGATATCTTGCAAATATTTGAATTATTATTCCATGGGCATATTTTTTATGTTTAATAATGGATTATGCTATCGAATGTGCTAACATCATATATTATCACCATATTCTTGCTTTTCTTGGTTGTGGAGGACTAGTTGCAGATATATTGCTTTGTGTCAAGTGCTCAATGGTGGAGTTCATCGAACGTCTGGATGAGCTAGGCCTTTTATCTTGTATTGCTAGCATATTTGTTTATATAACATACTTGAGAATAGAGTTGATTTATGCAGTCATTTCCGTCTGTTGTGGTTTATCCCTAGCCATAGAGATATTTTCCTCATAACATTTATCCTTTGCAGTCCATTTTATTTCATGGTATTTTCTCAACATGTCTATGATATGATTTACCATTTCAACAAAATTTGGGACAAACCTCCTCAAAAAATTGATTCTACCCAGGAAGGATTATATTTCTTTCTTATTTCTTGGAAGAGAAATTTGATTGATGGTATCTACCCTTTCTAGATCTATCTTCACCCCTTCTTTGGATAATACATGTATAAGAATATTTCCTTCTATCATAGAAAAACAAGATTTTTAGGATTTAAGGATAATCCAAATTTTCTACAGTTCATAAAAGTCTTCCTCAGATTCCTGATGTGATCTTCATATGTCTTTGATAAAACAATCATGTCATCATGGTATATAACAATGAATATGCCTTTCTCTCCCACAAAAGCTATGTCCATGGCTTGTTGGAATGTGACTCCTTCATTAATCAACCCAAAGGAATTTTTATCACACATGAAAGTTACCCATGGGGTTGTGAAGGATGTATTTTCCCTATCTCAAGGATGCATTGCCACCTGGTTATATCCTGAGAAACCATCCATCATATAAATTATGTTTGTTCATACTACTTTCTGTAATACGTGATCCATCTTAGGAAAATGGTAATTATCTTTCAAAGAGAATTTATTTAGGTTCTTGAATTATACACAGAGCCTTATCTCTCCACTCTTTTTCATGTCTGGAACAAAATTTGCCACCCATTCAAAATATCTAAGGGGAATTATGATCTAAGCATCTAGAACTTTCCTCACTTCTTTCTCAATGGTAGGCAACAAGAGAGGATTAACTTGTTGTAGTTTCTTGCTAAAATTATTAGTACTTGTATTGAGTGGTAATATATGTTGTATAATGTTGGTATCATAGGTCTTCAAGTCTTCGTATTTCTAGGAAAAAACATCCATGTAATCCTTGAAAAACTGTATATATTTTTCCTTATGTTCACTAGGGATTTCCTTGGACAACTTTATGTATTTGGGATATTTTTTTGTCCTAATGTTGCATTCTTCAGTGTTGTCATCTTTGGGTATAACTCTACGCTTCACAAGTACATCATTTCTATCAAACAACTTCTCCAATGGTATGATCTCTTTGGGGATAAAGTTATTCTTGAGCTGAAACCTTATGCTTAGCCATATAGTCACTAAATTCAGGAGCAATTTCAATTTCTTCTTTATTCATCTGTTTAGAATCCTCTTCATCATCTAAATCAATATGAGTATTTTCAAACACATCTATCACCTCCATGATTTCTTTTTATTTGATGGTCATATTCAAACACTTTCTAGTACTTGATATTATCAGGGATAGATGGTATATACCTCATCTTGATTTCATATTTCATTTGGGAACAATATGTTTTTTAAAATTACTATCTTCCACTGCTAAGGAATCATCCTGCAAATTAAATTCTCTTAAGACAACAATAATATTGAAAGCTTCATAAAAATTACCAATCAAATCCCATACCTGATTTTTGTGTGCCTTCATCCTCAGATGTCTTGTATGATAACAACCTTTGATTTGTTGCACCACTATATCTGAGTATCCATACGCTACTAGCTCAATGATTTGCATTTTTCTTGCTACCCCCAAGCCTAGAATTAGGGCCTCGTATTCAACTAGATTGTTGGTAGTCTCAAACTCTAGTTTGTAGGACAAGTGAATCTCATTTTTGTTAGGATAAATAAGTACTACACCAACTCCCACTACTTCTTTTGAATATATCCCATCAAAATACATTTTTCATATACCAACTTCTTCAGTAGGGCCTACCAAAGGGTCTGTGAGTATGGGGGCTTACTTATATTTCTCATTGACTGTGAGGATGCAACAACCAATATCTTCATCAACAACATATATAGGGTGGTTTACATTATTTTTCTAGTCACTAACTACATAAGAAAATTTTGTTTCTCTGTATAACCTCATATTTTCTCCTACAAAGACTGGTACAATGGAATAAGTCATGTCCACCATGCCCCCCCACCTTTCATGCCCATGTTCTTGATAGAAGCATGCCATAGTTTGCATGCAAATCAACCAACACTACGTCCATCATAATGCTTTTGACAGTAGGTGAGCCAAAGTAACTACCATGTATTTGATCAACCCGTCACATTTCACTTTTCTGGCATCAAAACAATAGAGTTCATGTTATGGCCTAGTTATTTCCAACCCTAACTTTCCATCATTACTTTGGGCATAATATTATGCGATGCTCCAAATTCAAGCATACAATTATGCAACCTTTTGTCATGGATATTCAATGTTACATGGAAAGGTGCAAAAAATTATTCTTTGTCATCTATGTGAGGGCCAAAAACTATAGTGGGGGACTCATCTTACAAATTCACAGTATTAGGAGGGCTTGTTTATCCTTTGCCTTGTATGGATTTCTCAATTTATTTGTTATATGAAGGATTTCTAGCCAATTCCACCAGTGAGACAAGAATATTGATTTTAGACAATGCTTTCTCAATGTTAAAAAGTGGAATTGATTCCTCAAGTTCCTTAACTTCGTTTTCTATCTTTGAAGGTTCCCCAACCTCATTAGCCTTGGGAATATTTTTTAATTATTTGAATTTATCCTTGAAAAGACTTGGGATAGGATTCTTAGGATGGGGCTAACTATCCTAGTTGGTTTCCTTCTGTCTAGGTCTGAGATCATACTTCTTATGCATCTCAGCCTTTAGTGCATCAACAAACATCCTATACTACATATAGGACAAAACTTATTTGTTTGATTCACTTTTGGGGATCTATTTCCTACTATTTAAGGAATATTCATAATCATCTTGTGTTAGATGCATGGTATTATTTCCCCCTTGTAACATGTGTATTTCTTCTGGATTCTCAACATATTCCTCATCCATTGCTTCTTTCACCAATTTATTTTCATTGTTGGGTCTCATAGGGGGTTGGATGGGATATTCTTCATTTCTTCTTTCCCTCCTCATGATTTGAGGATTAAAAGGTCTTCTAAACTTATTAGGGTTCATTTCCCTTCCTTGAGGAGATTTGTTTGTGTTACCATTCTCCGTTTTGAATCTTGACATTTTGTTTGTCAAATTCCTAATTATTTTGGACATTTTTTCCATCCTAGATTTGTGAGAATATTTGGCTAGCTCAGATGGACCACAATCCTCTTGAGACTTTTTTCTTTCTACTTGATTTATATTTTTTTTCATTTTACTTGACACAATCATATTTCCTTCAATGTTTATTGCATCATCCTACATTATCAATAGAGGTGGAGTCCTTCTTTCCCTTAATACCATATAAAAGTCAAGATCAAAATCCCCAACATATGTGACTTTAGTTTCTTGCTTTGAAGGGTTTATGTCTCCAGGGATCTTGTTGTATAGATTGTTGAATATATTGTTAAAGTCAACAATAGGCTCATTGGATCTCTTCTTGAGAAATCCAAATTCAGTTAGGTAATACAGATTGTCTCTCTTTCCCCCCATTGTTTCATAAATGCGGACTCAAGAGCATGCCAAATATCAATTGAGGCCACATGAAGCTTTCTAAACCACTTCCATACGTCTCCCTATAAATTTTGAAAAAACAAACTCATGAATACATCATCTTGCTCCAGAAACAGATTGTCAGTGAGGTCTTGGAAGGATTCTAGGTGTTCTTCAACATAATGAGTTGGTTCTCCATCATATTTGGGAAAGAGATTGAAATAATTTATAGGGAGATCATGAACATGTACATGCATATTTAATGGGACAAATATGGCAACGACCCAAATATTTAAAGGTGGCAGGGAGGTTATTTCCCCCCCGCTCTTTCTCCTCCTAAGTTAGCCATAAGGTTTTGCAGGATGCAGTTTTTCAAGAAGGGTTTAAAGGAAGAACTCGCTTCTTGACAGAATTATATGGGAAAATTCTGTAGATCTATTAATGGTTCAGGAGTAAGCTTCAAATAAGAATATGAATCAATAGGTATATCAACTAGATCAAAAGATTCAGTACCTCTATGAACAACAAAATGAGATGTTTCTAGATTAGGGTTACCTGAAGTTGAAGAGATTTGGCGTTCTCTGATATTTCTCCGGGTCACGATATTATTTGTATCTGAGTATACTGGAGTCTACTCAGGATTTGGGTTGCTTTTGGTGTATCTTCTCTTAGATGCCAGATCTACCGTCTGTGGAGTCACTAGGTGAGAAACTAATAGTCGGATGTCTGAAGCTTGCTTCACCATCAAGAATTAGAGCTTGGAATGTCGTACCCCAGGGAAAGATATCTTCAAATTCCATTCCCCGACAACTGTTGGAGTTACATCACACACAGCTAGGATTTATTTTTCCTAAGGTTTTTATTTGTTTGTTAGTCATAATTAGTCATTATCCAATCTCCTATATTTTAGGAGAGAATATTCCACCTGGAGAATATTCTCTTTCAGTTCACACTTCAGTTTGACTAGTTGAGTTGAGTTTAGATGTTGCATTGGGATCATCATCATGCAACATTGGGATCATCACCATTATAATTCGACCTTGCCTTGGTATAATCACCAGAGCGGTGCATTAGCATTGATTCCCTCAGTTAACTCCTCACTACTCTTTGTTCAGTCAGTTAATTGAAGACTAGTTGACTAGTTAACTCAACTAGGTGGCAATTCACTCCCGTAACTACCTGAGAGACTAGAATAGGTGGCAGTTTACTCCTGTAATTGTTGGTGTGTGTCTAGATCACTCTATACCACCACTGTGGTGACTTGGTTCACCTCAAGTCGAATTCATTGAGTTATATAGAGTATATCATGTGTAAATTATTCATTATTCACAACGGTTAATGAGAATTCTTTCCATTCTTTTCTCTCCTTCTTCTTCTTTTTCCAATTCTCTCTGCAAATGTGTGTATCATTTTTTATATATATCTATTCTGTGTAGGTCAACACATTTACATGGCATCAGAGCCGACAGACTCCTAATCAAAATCTACACCAAATTGTTTTGCAGGTACAAAAGATTGAAGACAACGGAAAAATAGAATTCCAAAAAAGAATTCATTCTTACACCTTACAACTATTTTGCATGGAAGGAGAAAATATCCATACATCTCTGATCCAGAGGGTTTTACAGGTTAACCATGAATACAGCTATAGAGTCGACATCAGCCATATAAAAATCCAAGTACTTAAATCGCATGGATGAGGCACTCATAACACTTTGCAGTCTTATTTCTCCCGATCTCCTTTTTCACATATATTCCTGTAAGACTCCCAATGAAGCCTGGAAAATATTGGAAATGATATTTGGCAAACATAATGAGATGAGGGGACACATGTTGGAGGTGGAGCTGCTCACATTGGATCCAAAAATCTTCGACAATATCCAAGATTTCTTTACAAAATTCAAGGATTTACTGTCGCAACTCAAAGCTTGCGGGGTTGATAAATCGTTGGAGGAGAAACAAATGGGTCTCACCATTCTCTCCAATATTGGACATGAATTATCTGTATTCGTATCCACATTCCATATTGTCATATTTGCCTCTGGAGCCCCCTGGAAGATGCCTTCTCTTGAGGACTTTATCGAATCCCTGACACAAGAGAAAACCAAGCTCATCAACATGGGCACAATCAAAGGCCCAAGGGTGCATGCACTCATTGTGCATGATGGCAGCCACAAATATAAAAAATATAAATATAAATATAAGAGGAAATATCATGCACATATGAAGATGGAAGGGTACACAAAACCCTTCACTGATGCCTCCGGATCCAAAGGAGAAAAGGGAAGAAAAGGAGAGAAATTCACATACTGTCACAAAGGATTCCATTCGGAATCTGCATGCATGAAAAAAAAAAAAATCTGATGTCTCAGTTACTTCAGCAAAACAACCTTGGAGATCGCATCCCCAAGGGTGCAAAGAATAAGAAGCCAAAATATATGAATTCCAAGAAAGGCAATTCTAGCCATGCCTTGATTGCCATCAACTCCTCTCCCGATGCTTGGATCGTAGACTCAGGAGCATCACATCACATGGATGCCTCAGAAGCAGTATATTCTTTGTTGGTTGCATGCAAAGGTCCTCCTGTTATGATTGGGGACACCTCTTCTGTCGAAGTCATCGGCAAAGGAAGGATTGAACTCACCAACGGAAGCTTCGAATACATGCTGCATGTTCCCAAGATTTCTGTCAACCTTCTCTTTGTGTATCAGATGAAGAATTCCGACACCGGAAAGAAATTTATCTTCACACAAAATTCCCTAGACATATATGACATCCATACCAACTCCAAGGTTCCTACCGGTGAGCTAAATCATCAGTCTAGATTGTATACATTTTCTGAATTCATTGAACCTGATTCTGCTTTACTGCTTACTCATGCTGATGAAAGTGGTAGGATATGGAACAAAAGGTTTGGACATTTGAATTTCATATACATGAAACAACTTAGCAAGCAAAAATTAGTTGATGGTCTACCAGACATCCATTTCTCCAAGGGAGTATGTGAGGGATGTGTTCTTGGAAAACACCCTCAAGAGAAATTCGACAAGAGAAAGTCTCCGTGAGCTTCCGCACCTTTAGATTTGATCCACAGTGACCTCATGGGTCCTTTTCTACATCCATCGATCAGAAAAGCGAGGTTTTTTCTCATTTTTGTTGATGATTTCTCACATTTTACATGGATCTGTTTTCTCAGGCAAATATCCGAGGTCTTTCAACACCTCAAAGATTTCAAAACTTTGGTTGAAACACAGTCCGAAAAGAAGATCAAAGTCCTCCAAACTGATAATGGGGGAGAGTATGTGAATCATGAGATCCACAATCTTTTCCATGAGATAGGGATTCAGTTGCAGCATACAGTTCCCTACACTCCACAACAAAACAAAGTTGTTGAGCGGAAAAACCGATCTCTAAAGGAGATGGCATCTTGCATGTTGCATGCAAAGTCACTACCACAGAGACTATGGGCCGAAGCACTTAACTGTGCAACATACATCCAAAACATATCTCCAAATAGATCTGTCAAGGATAAGACCCCCTACGAGGCTTGGATGGGCCTCAAACCATAAGTGACCCACTTTCACATTTTTGGTTCTCGTGCATGGGCCCACATTCCCTTTAAAAAGAGGAAGGCACTTGATCCACAGAGAACTAAGTGCATTTTTGTTGGATACCCTGACAGTATGAAGGGATATCATCTTATTGATCTTTCCTTGGACTGGCTCATCATTGAGCATAGTGTCCAATTCGAGGAAAGTGTCTCACATGTACCTCGACAGCTGCATGCAGACACCTTCACTCTTCCACCTGTCCAAGATGATGATCATGCACATGATGACTCTTCTTCAGACGAGTGTTCTAATTCAGAGGAATCAGATGATTTAGATTCAGATTCAGAGTTAGTAAAGTCATATGCAGAGTCAGATCATCCAGATGTAGTTGCAGAGGCCCAAGTGGGCACAAACTACTCTTCAGGATGCAGGGGATCTCGTCGGTGATCCAACCGATACTAGGAGGACTCGATCTAATTTTGAGGAGCCTCCTGTTGCACTCACTGCCATTGAACCATTACCCTCCAGGCATATTTTCTTGTTTCGGTCTTCATATCCATAGTCTTATGGCGAGGCTGTTGGAAATCCCTTTTGGGAATCCGCCATGCAGGAGGAGTACAACTCCCTCCTTGAGAACCAGATTTGGGATCTAGTTCCCCTTCCTTCTGGAAGGAAAATCGTCATATGCAGATGGGTCTACAGGACCAAGAGCGCAACGGATGGACAGATCATGAGATACAAAGCTAGGATTTTCTCCAAAGGATTTCAACAGGTTCATGGTATTGAATATGATGAGACCTTCGCTCCAGTAGCGAATATTGATTCCATACAATTGGTACTTTCCATTGTGGAAACCAAGGGATAGGAAGTCCATCAGATGGACATGAAGAATGAATTTCTTCACGGTGATCTCCCTGAGGAGATCTACATGAAGCAACCCCAGGGATTTATGTAGGACTCATCTTTGGTCTGTCGAATGAAGAAGTCACTTTATGGCCTCAAACAGTCTCCGAGGGCATGGTATGCCAAGATGGACTCCTACATGTTGTCACAAAACTTTGTACGTTGTAAATCAGACCCAAATGTATACATGCTCAAGACGACTGATTCACTTCTACTTTTAGTTTTGTATGTCGATGATTTGTTGATCACCGGTTGCTCGACTTCAACGATTGCTGCAGTCAAGAGGATTCTTCATGACAGGTTTTTGATGACGAACATTGGTCCACTACACTTCTTCCTTGGACTTGAGATTAGTCAGGATGCATCAGGCATCAAACTGTCTCAAGCCACGTATGCATGAGATCTCCTTGAGATATTTCACATGACAGACTGAAAGTCTGCTGCAACTCCTTTCCTATCAGGAGTCAAACTTGAATATGGCGGGGAGACTCCACTGGTTGACAACACACTATATAGACAACTAGTGGGGAGCTTTTTGTATCTCACACACTCCAGACCAAACCTCTCATATGCAGTTGGCACAGTTTTTAGGTTCATGTAGGAGCCGCATGAGCTACATTGGAAAGATGCAAAGTGTATCCTTCGATACATACAGGGAACCATCACCTTTGGGATTCATTATGCAACATACTCTACATTAAATCTCATCGGGTTTACTGATTCTGACTGGGTTGGTGATAGCATTGATTGCAAGTCCACATCTGGTTACTCACTCAGTATTGGTTCTGGGCCTATCTGTTGGTCGAGCAAGAAGCAAGCTGCCATTGCTCTATCTTCAACCGAGGTAGAGTACAAAGGGGTAGTTAACATAACCATTCAGGCTATGTGGCTACAACATTTTCTCACTGAGTTGGGCATTCAGTTTCATCAGTCGATCGTCATCTAGTGTGACAACCAGAGCAATCTGAAGTTTTGCAGAGATCCATTTCAGAGGAAGTGGATGAAGCACATTGAGATCCACATGCACTACATCTGGGACTTGGTATAGGAGGGGATCGTTGACTTACATTTCTGTCCTTCAGCAGAACAGACAATAGACATTTTCACCAAGACCTTCACTAAGCATAAATTCCATTCTCTGCGAGGTCGTCTTAGAGTGAAGGACAAAGTTGCCTAGCAACTGTAGTTCTTCTTTTACATACATTGTACCTCAAGGGGGGGTTTTTCCCATGAGGTTTTCCCTCTTTCCTCACTTTATTTTCAGTGTATCTTTTGTACTTGGGTACCTAACATGGCCTCGTTGTCGGGACCCAATCTTTATTTTCACCATAGTGATGTTCAGGTGAGGTGTTGGAGTTACTTCACACACACCTAGGATTTCTTTTTCCTAAGGTTTTTATTTTTTTATTAGTCATAATTAGTCATTATCCAGTATCCTATATTTTAGGAGAGAATATTCCACCTAGAGAATATTCTCTTTCAGTTCACACTTCAGTTTGACTAGTTGAGTTGAGTTTAGATGCTGCATTGGGATCATCACCATTTTAATTCAAAATTGCCTTGGTATCATCACCAGGGTGGTGCATTAGCCTTGATTCCCTCAGTTAACTCCTCACTACTCTCTGTTCAGTCAGTTAACTGAAGACTAGTTGACTAGTTAATTCAACTAGGTGGCAGTTCACTCCTGTAACTGTTTGAGAGACTAGAATAGGTGGTAGTTCACTCCCGTAACTACTGGTGTGTGTCCATATCACTCTAGAACACCACTATGGTGAATTGGTTCACCTCAAGTCGAAATCATTGAGTTATACAGAGTATATAATGTGTAAATTATTCATTATTCACAATGGTTAATGAGAATTCTTTCCATTCTTTTCTCTCCTTCTTCTTATTTTTCCAACTCTCTCTTCAAATGTGTGTATCATTGTTTAACTAGATCTATTATGTGCAGGTCAACACATTTACAACAACAAAACCATTTCAAATCGTATCCCTCGATATGTTTCAGGATGTTAATGGAATGATGTTGAGGCACCCCGGGGGATAATACTCAGGATGAGCTTTAAATCCATGCTTGTAGTAAGTAAAATTATGCAAAAAATGGGTAAGTTTTTCTCTCTCTCTTACAAAACTCTTGGTCCTCAAACAATCTCAGTCCATATATTTAAAACCTTCAACTCCATAAGGCATTTGTCCACAAGTGTTTCAAACAATTTGATTTTAAGAGTGGGGGAATAGTGAATTAGAATAAATATAAGATGAGAATATAAGGCACTGCATAGAATGCATATTATATATTATGGAAATAGAATAACGTATTGAGCAATTAAGAATTCAGTAGTTCTAACACATATAACAAATCGTTAAAACATGCATCAAATAGTTACATATTCAAATATTTAAATCCATGGAGGTACCCTCTACACATCATTAAACATATGAAGAAATTACAAGAAGTTGTCATTGGTTAAGAGGAAATCCCTTCAATATCATAAGCATACAACACATAGTAACACTGAACATGTTATATAACTTGATTCTTGAGCTTTTGTTAATGGAGATCTGATACAAGAAGTAAAAACTGAGGGGTGGATTTTACAAGAGCACATGCACAAAAAGAGAAATGAAATACTGAAACATAATGTAGGGGATGAATGTCATGAATCCTGTAACCTTAATTATATATCTGTTCCTGAGGATTGTGATCAAACAACTTTGGTTGTAAGAAACTCTTAAATTCTCCAAAGTGTCGACCCAAGAAAAAAGCTCCTTATTTTTCTTTATAGGTTCTTCTTTTGTGAGAAAATCCTTCATCTAATCCAATACTACTTCTTGAAAATGGATATTTTTTGTTATATTATTGATACTTCTTCTGGTTTTCTAACTGAATTGTAATTTCTTTTTACCAGGTAAAAACAAATTTTTACCCCCAAAGTTGACCTGCTGACACTGTTGTGGGATGTGTTTTCTTTGTCCAATTGGGATTCTATTTGGATTCTTCGGGATGACTCAATTGGACCTTCATATACTACACTATACCTATATGACCTATGAACAATTGAGGTCATTGGATGGCTAAAGGAAATCTTACTGTTTCTTCTCAACACCCACCATTCATCAATGGAAAGTACCATTGGCTAGCTCTTCGAATCCTCTGTCTCAATATTTTGTAGAGAGATGGTCAATTGATACAATTACACCTTAGGGTAGGTTCTCAAATTTCCTTCAATTCTCATATATGTGCTAATGATACTAGAATAGGACACTCTCACCTTCCCAAAATGATCAACACACTCTCCCGACATCTGTAGCCAATATTGATGATAACTCTCTCTAGAGTGGAGAGATTGAGCAGGTGGGTCATCATCAATGACACCTCACATCTGAGTAACTCACCTTGAGAAGACAAATTACTTGTAGATTTGTTTTCCTTTGTTTCTTTGACTTCCTCTTATAAGAGTTTGACACGTTCTTATGGAGACAACCAATGGGGATAAATGATTCACTACACTCGTTGTGATATTATGATATATTTTTCTTGCGAGGGTGTGTGTTTGTGTATGTGAAATGATTACCATGATCTATCAGTTGTAGGTAACGACATGATGATTGGTGAAAGGATGTAGAAGTGAGGCCAACTGTATTGATATGCATCATGTCATCTCCAACTGATTTGGTAGGACATTAGTGTATCCATCACCCACTTGAAATATTCTTCCTCATGCCTTTTTAAGAACAAATGTCACCTTCCCAATGGTTTAATTCTTTTGAAATTTTGGGTAGGGTAATTTTTTTTTGAGTGACATCATGTTGGCATTGTCATGGTCCCAGAGACACATGGAAGATTTCTATTGGATCATGTCATTGTTGGGGTGGCTTTGAGGTTGGTCTACATGTAGTTGAGTTTGATATGGTGACCGAAATCCTGAGTGGGACGTATTTATACATGTGGAAGATTTGGGATGACTTTGATGAGTTCCTTGTAGGTATGCCAAGATATCCATGACTCTCTCGGGTGTCTTAGGTGGACTGTTGTATAAACTCCAGGTGTCATTGAATGGGTAGAAAATGTGTGCTAAGTGGGTGAATTAACAACTAAACAATACATGAATACCACTATCGCGACCGAAGGGGAGTGGTTTTACCTTCTGTATCCTTGTTATAAAACACCAATCACTCCTCAACATGTGGCTCCTAAGACCACAATCACACCCCATATGCATGTTGTATCCTATGCAACACTAGTCGTCTGCCATAGATTAGGCTCACTTGCAATTGTTGGATGATCGGGCACACATCTTCACTAGTGCTTGATTCTTAGGATATGGTATCATGATATAGCCTTTATCCGAGAAGGGATTAATCCTTTCAAGGGTGAAATTAACCCTACTTTAGCTCCTGATAAGTTCCCAGGTGCTTGAATTATATCCTTGGTCCCTTAGGGAGATATTTTTCTGCTAATTTATCTATGGTGTTTGAAATTATTTTAGCTCTTCCAATCCAGTATATTTATAAGCTCAAATTCATCCTCTATTTCACCTAATCTCAACCTTACAACCTCAACCTACATTCATATTAGATCTAGGGTCAAATATGGCACTCACGTGCAACAAATGGATGCTTAAGATGAAGTTGAATGTAGAAGGAAAAGTGGAGAAATACAAAGCTTGGTTAGTAGAAAAAGGTTATTCCCTGGTAGAGGGAATTGATTTTAGTGAAATTGTTTCTCCTGTATCCAAGATAAATTCTATTAGATTTATTTTATCTGTAGCCACTACTTTTGATTTTAAATCAAAACAAATGGATATGTAAACAAAATTCCTACATGGATATTTGGAAGAAGAAATATACATGAAGTATCCATAAAGCTTTGCAGTGAAGGGAAAGAAAGAGCCAATATGCAGGCTGAAAAAGAACCTGTATGGGTTAAAAAAATCACCATAGATGTGGTATAAAAAAATTGATACTTATATATTGGGACTTGGCTTCACAAGAAGTAAAGCCGATCACTATGTCTATTTCAAATTGGTATGTGATCATCTTATTTATTTGGCCTTGTATGTGGGTGATATGTTGCTGATATGGAACAACAAGAAATATATCCAGGATGTGAAAACTTAGTTGTCCTCTAAATTTGACATGAAATATATTGGTGCTACAATTTTATTTTGGGCATGGAAATTAAAAGAAATCAGGAAAACAAAAAACTCTGGTTGAACTAGAGAAAATATGTTGAGTCAATATTGCGGAGGTTTAATATGCATGAATGCAGATATGTGAAGGTCCCTATTCCTGTAGGTGTAAATTTATCTACATATCAGTGTCTGAAGACACATGAAGAGGAAGAGGGCATGTCCCATGTTCTGTATGCTAGTTCAGTTGGTAGTTTAATGTATACAATGTTCTGTTCTAGACCAAACATTGCACATGCAATGGGCGTTTTGGGTAGGTGTATGTCAAAAACAGGGAAGGAGCATTGGGAAATATTAAAGATGGTTTTTAGGTATTTGCATGGAACTACTAGTTATGGATTGTGTTACTAAGGAAGACCATTATTGGACTAAGTTTTGGAGATACATGGCTTTGTTGATGCAAACTGGGATGGATATTTGGATCAAAAAATATTTACAAGTGGGTATGTGTTAATTATGAATGATCAATTATGTTAATCTCCCACAAATGAGGATACCTCTTAGATTTATAGAGAGTCACTATTATTCTAACTTTTTTCAAAGGGATTCTACCATTAATATATACAACATGAGAGATATGGGACAAAACTATCAGAGTCCCCATTAACTTTGGAAGAAGGATTTATATCTTCCATTCACTAAGGGGGAAACCCATGGAAAACCTATGCATAACTTTATCCAATTTATAAAAGGATAAGGAAATCCAAATTTCCTAATACTACAAAAAGGAAATTGTGTCTTACCCAGTTGAATTCAATAGCCATGTCGATATTTATTACCATTCCATGATCGTATTTGTTCTACTAGAGTGGATCACCTTATATACTAGCAAGATATTGTCAATTATATACCTTTGTTGCATAAATCCCCCCAATTTTATAATATTAAGGATTGAAGAAGATGACTAAGTTGGTTTTCTATAATCTTGGTTAGGATTTTGTAAGAAGCATTGCAGAGTGAAATTGGAATCTTGCAAAAGAAGTGGTGTTTCACTATGTAGGAATACAAGATAGGAAAGAAGATTTTACCCCCCCTTAGCTTATCTTTGAGGTGAGATCTATTTAACATTTTTTATGGGTCACACATTATGATATTCCAGCAAGATTTATGGAGGTGAATGGATAGTCCATCCAATCTGTGAGTTTTGGTCAACTCTAACTTCCAATTCACCTTTATTATCTCATCATATTTTATTCTCTTTACCAATTGTCATTTTTCCTCATCAATGATCATGGAAGAAATTAAATGAACTAACTCTTACTCTATTGCCTCGTTCGAAGGTAAATCCTCGGAGTAGAGCCACTTAAAATGGTCATAATTTCCCCCTTTATTTTCTCAAAGGATTTAATCTTTAACCCCTATTTAGATGTTATTTCTTTCTCTTGATTCCACATTTTCCTTGCTCTCACTTACTTTTGGAAGAAGGTGGTATTCATATCTCCTTCTCTTATCCATAATCTTCTAGATTTTAACCTCTAAATTTCCTCTTCTTTTCTATAGGTCTAGTAAAACGTTTTCACTAGCTATCTCTCCTATTCATGTGTGGTGAGAATCACTTTTTGTGATGTTTGGTTTGAATGGAACTCAATTTCTACTACAAATCTTCTCATTCTTTTGATGGAGAGATAAAATGTTTCCATGCTGAAGTTGTTAAAGACATTCAACTATAAATCCTAGTCCAATCGTTTTGTTCATCCATGTGTATTTACCCTTGTAGGGTTCTGGATCGAACAAGTCCCAATCAGACATGATGTCATCTACTAATTCCCTTATTGGATATTGAATGTGCATGCCCCCTCTTTTCGCCTCTAGAGATAGAACCATATTCATAGCCCTGACTAGAACCCTATCATTCATGGGAATAGGTTCCGAAAAATCCTTTAGGGAGTTCCAAAATACCTACTGTTGTTCCAGAGTCTATACTTAAGGCTTGGAAGTACAGTGTCTAGGCATCCAAAAGTGAGTAAGGGGTAAAGAAGGAAGAAATATCAACCTTTGGCAAGGGAAGCTAGGGATGATTTCTGGGTTGATGTTGTCTAGCTTCCAACTGTTCCTGGATGTTTATATCCCGTTCAATCACTGCCCATGAACGTTCGAGTTCAACCCAGGTAGTGGTTATTTTAAGAATAGTATCAAAAATATTTAAGGAAATATGTGTTTGATATAATAGTCCGGGTTCGATATTAGGCTGTCTTGTTACAGGGACAATCATAGAGGAACAAAATGATAAGAAAATCTCAGAGGAATTTTAGGTGCTGTCTCAATTTCGGTCGTATAAAGGAGAGTTTACAGTTCCAATAGTGAAATTAGGATGCAAACCAAAGGCCCTTTCCCGTAACTGAGTTATATTTTAAATAGAGATGTATGAGGTGGGAGAAAAAATTAAGCTGTCTATCATGTAAGGCTCCTATCAAGGGAGAATCTCACTAATAAACAGAAGAAGAAAAAAGATGAGGAAATAACTCGATGAAGCATAAAATATATATATATAAATCTAAAGTGTTGACTGGTCTTATACCTGCTGATAGCTGGTACAGAGGAAAAATAGTAAACAATATAGAAAACTAGAATTCATTCACTATAGTAGAGGTTGTACTAAATTATAGCGAAGCATTCATCAGATACATATATGAAATGAAATGAAATATGAGATACAAGGAAAAGAACTCATAACACAGTCATGACAGAATTGAGAATCTTCAGATTTGCTTTATATTAACTCTCAAGACAGAAAACCTCTATTACAACGGACCCAAAAAGGTCCAGCCCTTTGTTCCTTCCTTCTATTGTATATTTATACATATTTACATATGATGGAATCTCAATCGTTCTAGGATTTTCAGTTACAACAAGAAGGAGATCAATCGTTTCATTTATTTATCTCTGTCTTTATTTGGTACCATAATCTTGCCCTCTCGCATGCTCGGTACAAGTGACACATCTTTCCACCAGCCGAGATATCAACCTTGACGGTTTCTCTTGACAATTGGCCTCAAAAGAGTAACAATCTCGGGCTAATTGCGGCAACTTTTCTTCCGTCTGTCGGTCTAGGATGTCAATAGCGCACAATTGCACACTTGGTTTAATCATACATTTATCTATTTGAACTATGTCTTCCATAGTTACTTGTGAGATTTCGGCCGAATCTCTTTCTTCTTTTTCGTTTATATCAAGCGAGATTTTTGCTATATTCATTTGACTCAATGTCTCATCATTGCCTTCTCTATCAATACTTAACAGATTACCATCTATAGAACCAAAAGCCTCTTCAAAGGATTTCATTACCTTCTTGGCTTGCAGTTTACCTTCTGATATATTGTGCTCCCATTCTTTCAATAAAATATTTCCTCTGGTCCGCTCTGAAATGGAAAACCTGGGAGTACTTCCCGATTCCCTGTTGTTTGTAGCTATTACAGCCTCTCAAAATGCGACCCGAGATGCTCCAACTTCTCTTTCTCTAACAGATAAATTTTCCAATACTTGATCAACGAGTAAGCAGTTGTCCTGAATTATCTCTACCTTGGCAAGTAAACTTCACTGGGCTTTAGAAAACCTACTCCGAATCTCCATCGCCTGGGACTGGAACATCTCGATATTTATAACTTTACTTTCGACGATTTTCACTCTAGCCTGTAGCTTCTCAATCAAGTCTTTTTGTTGGCCCACATGTATCTGACCGGTCTGAGCTACCAGCTCTTCTTGTTCGAGCTTATTTTTGAGCAACTCTATCTCCTTTTTATTGGCCAACCTTGCTTGTTCTATTCCTGCACTTGCCTGGTCCTTGGTAGCCTCCTCTGTTGTGGCTAGTTTAGCTTCTAAGGTTTTGATGAGGCGATTTTTTCGCTTCAGCTGGTTTTTCAAAACCCTGACTGAAAATTGGTTTGCTGTAGCATACGCCCCTAATGTCCCGACTATTTTTGTCGCAAACTCTTCTTTCTTCTTGTCTTTCCCATCGGTCAACACCTTGAATTTCTTGGCTGTTGATCCCTCTTCCTGATATAATTCTCTTTTTACTACAGCCTTTCTCTTCTTATCGAAAAAGAACTCATTTGGAGGGAGCTCTTCCATCCTTATAGGTCTCAATTCTTCATTTAAAATCCACCCTGCATCTATGTTTCCCTGAGTTGACTGCAAGGGAGTAATGGAAGCGATGGGATCTCTGATTTGCTTAGCTGGCTGTCCTGGAGTAGTAACTGGAGTCTGCGTTTTCGGCGGCTTGGGAGTCTTTATCTCTGGTTTCAGACTCCTAGTTTGCTCTTCCCAGTCCTAGTGTTTTTCTTGGTTGGGTGCCGCATCTTTGGAGCCTTCGACTTCTTTTTGTTGCACCTCTGCTGTACTTGGATTCTCACCTCGCAGTATTGTGGGAAGACAACTGCGTCGATGTTCTTGGAATTTTAGAACATCGACCCTCTCTTCGGGTGCCAGGGCTTGTATCCGAGCCAAAACCTCGGCATAATATCTTGCGCCTCGGAAAATTTCATTCGAGGGTGAATTTTCGTGTTCGAACCTTTTGAGTCCGCAACTGGCCAAGTGATTAATTACGACCCTTTGCCGATCGTGCTTCTTGAATTCAATATGAACCAATTTTAGGTCTTTCAGGGCTGCTACCTCATCTTTAGCATGCCCAAAATCTAACAAAGAATATGAATTTAAATGAATAGGAAAATGTGGCCATACCTTCATTGAATATCCCTTAAGCTTCTTGCTTATTCCACCGATTACGGTTTGCCTAGCAACCTCACGACAAGCCAACTTATCGGGTATGAATAATGGTAATGCATGCGGGGGAACATAAGCCCCGAAAACTATGAGATATGAGAATTTTGCTTCTACATACCAATCGACTATATTGCTTAGATTCATCGCTATAATGTCTGAGATCCTGGGTGGCGGGTGGCCAAAAATAGTGACATGCAACGGTACCATTACCCAGTTAAATATTTCATACACAAAATATGTCGCTTTATTTTCCCACAGTTTTGAATGGTAGACGTGGATGAGCTCGGCCTCTGATGGAGTCCAACTCCATCTCATTAAGGGAAAGGGTGTTAGAAAACACACGACATCCATAATGTACGCGAACATAAAGAATGAAGCAATATTTCCGCTCTCCCTCTGCGCTCGATACTCTGTAACTCGACTGGTCAAGCTATCAGACAGTATTTTAGCCCAGTCGAAGGAACAACCTTCGGTGACTAAATTTATTAGAGGCACCCACTGAAGGAAAAAATGCGTGGTGTCCTCTCTCCTGTATAATATACAGGTCATCATAGTTACATATTTGAACCGTGGTTCCAGAGAAGCTATTGAATATATACCGTTACTATCCTCCCTGAACTTCACAGGGTATGAGACCCAATCTTTGATTAAACTAAACATAGTCTTGTCATATTGCACACATTCCTTCTGTTTGAAATTATCCAAGAATTAGGCATTGTATGTAATGTTTGACACGGTTGGCAACTTGTACATAGCCTGAAGTTGTTCGGGTCTGAAAGTGCCAATAGTGACCTTCTGCTCGTTGATGATGGTTCTGGTTGGTATATCCACATGGTCTAATGCCCACCAGACCATATCATAGTAAGGGAGTAGTCGTGGCCTGGCCACTACTCTATGCATTCCATCTTGGATGACGATCTTATATTTGGTGGTCAGGTCTTCTTTTTCATTTTCGTTGGAATCATCCGAATAATCTACCAATTCAGACTGTAGAACCTCAGAAACAAACGACCAGGTCATGACAAAGTCGACACTTCGAGGTGAAGTATCAAAAACGTTGTCTGAACCTTGTCCCGAAACCTCAACGTTGGCTTTAGACGCTTTTCGCGGGGCCATGGAAAGGGATCCTGCTTTAGCTCTTCTGCGATAAAAATATGTATACATACAAAAATTAGTTCGTTGAGAAAGTTTTCTCTGCGAAATGTAGAAATGAATTTGCGATAACAAATAATAGATCTATACATTCGACCATTTAAAACTCGACACTTTTCAGGAACAGAACGGTCAAATCATTCTTAAATATAATTTAGTAATAAAAACCCAATCCTTACTTGTCGATTCACCTTGTTTCTAATTAATTCCATAAATTTTGACAGTTCAAAACGCAAGTTGGCACAAGGAAAAATTAAGATTGCCTCGTAGACTGTGCATGCATCAAATCACGGGAAATATTGGCTTAGCTCAATTAATCAGGTTTTATCAACGTTAATTAATCTTTCGGTACTCGCTACATCTGGAGTTTTCACTCTAACCGTTCTAGCCTCTAAAACCCGAGATTGCGATAATTAGCTTTGGTTAAATAAAAATGTAACCAGGATTAAGTGTTTAATTAATCATGTTTTAAAAAAACAAATATCATGGTTATTTATATCGCGACTTCGCGACTCGGAGCTTCGAAGGTATAGCTTCCGGGAGGTTCGTATGCCGAGTTGCGAAATCGCGAGATTGAGATGATATGATTTAATCAAATTGGGGGATAAAACCAGACTAAGTGTTTAATTAATTACGTTTCTATCTTTATTGCGACTTCGTGACTCGGGGCTTTAACAGTGTAGATTTTGAGGGAAAACATGTCGAGTTGCGAATTTCCGACTAAGTTTAACCACGACTAAACTTTTCACCTTTAACACTAACCTGGGTTACTTAAAACAAGAGTCTCGTGGTTTCAGCTATCGGGATTATGACGGTAAGACTTTTGGAGTTAGTAAATGCTGAGACACGAAATCCTGACATACGAAATCCGACATACGAAACTTGTGAACTATGTGATCTATAACATCCGACATACGAAATCCCGAGATAAGAAAGGGGAAAAAATCATTTGAACAAAAAGTATAACTCGCTTTGAGAGTATGATAACTGTCACCGCTCGCGTGATGAGACTTCCGAGATTTTGGAAAAAATAAAGGAAAATATGGAAACCAACTTTCGATTTCGAGCATTAAGAAATAAAATTTAAAACGGGCTAAAAAACAAAGGCGGATCCAATATAGGCTCCATCTAGGGATCCCGTTTTCATGTAAGATGGGAAGAACAGTAGACCACGTGCCGATATTGGGTAAATGGATTCAATGTCTTTAATCCAGCGAAAAAGTTCCCGAGGATAGGCTACCGAAGGGGAAAGGGATTTCATTTTTTACCTTTGAAAAGATTTTCAAAACTTAGATACTTTTTAAACTTAGCTGTAGTCCCTTTCAAGACTTTCTCCTTCCCGTTACTGAATTCAGATCTGCCTTGAGACAATCAAAACAGTCCTAGGAGACCCAACAAATCTTGTGGCTATCGACTTGCTTTAAAAGAAGAAAATTATATGTTTTTAATCAGGAAGCCCTGTCTAAACTTGGGATGTAGATCAGGTTTTAAAAAGAATTGGTTACCAAAGTAGAGTGATATTCATGTATAACAACCTTACAGATATCTCAAATATTGCTTCACTGCCAGCGAGCCTGTTCAGTACCCCGGTGAAGTTATCTGGCCCTCTTTACTGAATTTCCTTTCACCACTTCGAAATATATTTGTGCATTTAAATGCTGAGACGAGGGCAATCATTTCTGAATTTCCTTTCATCGTCTCTTGGACTAGATGGGGGCAATCATTTCTGAATTTCCTTTCACCACCTGTCTGATAATTTTCTTTTTTAGAGCGCGAAGATGGGGGCAATAAGTTTGTATCAGGGATGATATTTGTGTAATATTTTGCATTATAGGTCTGTCAACTTACTTTGATTACTCGGTACCAACCTTCCTTTAACTTTCACAACACCTTCGTTCATAGGGAGAAAGGGAAAAATAACTTTTTTGGGGTGTTCTATTTGAGCAAGCCTCAATCCTCCAAAACTATTGAAAAACCTAGGAAAGTCAGGATCACTTTAAGTGTCACTTTGTTTAGCAAGGGACCGAGGAGTTGTGAAGACCCACTTTCTTTCCACAATCTGCTTTGAAGCTCTCGAGGTTGAAACGTAATCTCTTCTCCCTACGTATGTGAAAATGGAAAGACACTGAGTTTTTAAAGGGTAAACCCGAAAACAGAAAAGGGTGACAGATAGAGATTTATGCACTGAAAAACAGAGGTCAAAAAATCAAAACTGACTCTTGAAAATCTTTTTGGGGGCGCTTTACTTTGACTGACTGCTTTAATTTGAGTGACTTGTTTATTTCATCTTATTCTTTCGTAAATGATTAACCATGGAAATGTTCTGTTATTTATTAGTTCAGACGATGTTGTTGTCTGAATGAGGTTATCTCGGTTTTCTTTGATAGCCCTTCATAACAAGTCTTTTAGGAAATCTCACCTTTACCTTACCGTTTCATTTTCTTTGCAAAATATCAAAAAATCTTTGGTATCACCTGTTTAAGCCAATTTATTTCTGACACCCAACTTTCTGTTTACTTCTCTTGCTTGTTTTGTTTGCAGCTGGAATCCTGTAAAAGGAAAATACGAAGGTTATCGAGGCTATCTGAAAGGTGTCAAAAATTCATGAAAGAAAAAGAAAATCAGAATAACAATGCGTAAATGAAAAATATACATATATGTAAAAAAAAATCCTATATATAAATATACACATCTTTTTTTTTTTGGCGACTGTTTATGCCATATAATGCTTCAGATAACGCCCGTTGACAGGGGTGTTGAGGATTTAACCGTCTAAATTTTCCAGTAGGAAATAATTTTTTCCTTCGAGAGTTGAGACTCTGAATGGCCCATACCAGAGGTGATTGAATTTACTATGTTTTGTTGTTTCTTCCCTCGTTGCATCCCACCTTAGTACTAAATCACCTGGGAGGAAATCTCTGTCCTTTGCCCTACGGTCGAATAATGCCTTCATGTCGTCCTGATACTTCTGCATCCTTTCATCTACTTCGACCATGTGCTGTTGAACCTCGATTAGCTAGTTTATCCTCCTGGTGACATGATTAGGTTCTTCTTTCTGATTTTGCCACAATTTCATCACGGGGAGTGCTAAATTTATAGGTAACACCGCATCTGTCCCATATACCATTTGAAAAGGAGACATACTGATAGACTTTTTAGTGCCTATGCGATTCGCCCACAAAGCATACTTTAAATGTACATGCCAAGACTTTTTGTTTTCATCCAACACTTTCTTAATTATATTGATCAGGCTCTTGTTAGATGACTCGGCTAGTCGATTTCCTTGGGGGTAGTACGTTGTAGAATGGCCAAGAACGATATTATACTTTTGGCAGAAGCTGATCATAGCCATAGATTTGAAATCATGGGCATTATCCGTGACTATCTTTCGGGGGCAGCCAAATCTTGACAGGATATTATCTTCTAAGAAATCTATTACCACCGAGTCAGTTGCCCTTTTAGTTGGAATAGATTCCACCCATTTAGTAAAGTAGTCTGTGGCAGTTAAGATACACTTGTGTTTGGCGCTAGAATGTGGATTAATATCTCCTATAAAATATATCCCCCATTGTTGAAAAGGGGCCTCAGTTTTGACCAGAACTAAAGGTAGCACCGAGAGTTTCTGTTTACCTGCAAATAGCTGACAAGGGTTACAGGCTCGGACCTTGGTGTTAACATATGAAAAGAGTTTTGGCCAGTAATACCCAGCCCTCAAAATTTTGTAAGTTGTGGCCCTCCAAGTGTGATGTCCTCCACAAACTCCTTCGTGAAATTCACTTATAACCCTTTCTGTTTCCGATTCGACTAAGCAGACTAACAAGAAACCGAGCGAGTCTTTCCAATATAGTTGATTTTCGGCGATACAATACTTAACCGCATGAAGCTTTAAAGTCCTGGATTTTGATGGTGATAGTTCACTCGGGCATTTTAGAGTCAGCAGGTAAAATACTATGTTTCTGTACCATTCTGATGATACAAACTTCTCCTCAATCTTAATTTCACTTGCTGGTTCATCAAGCTCATTTATGTTCATGTTTTCCTCATATCCCTATAGGCAGTTTATATCCAGATCTATGAGATTTGATTCAGCCAAAAGTTTGGCCAGGACTTGTCCTTTTATCAATTTAGTAGGTTTGATTTCCAGGTCAAATTCTTGAATCTTGGCCAGCCATCGCCCTCTTTTCCCATCACTGTCTGGTTGTACCAAAATATCTTTCACATAACTGGTCGGTACGTATGCAATGATGTTGGAGTGTAATACATATGTTCTAAATGCCTTCAGTGATTTTACCATGACGTACGCTTGTTTTTCTATTATATCATATTTAAGTTCTGCGTCTCTGAGGCTCTTGCTGAAAAAGGCAATCGACCGTTCGAAACCCTCTTCGTTCTTTTGGAGGAGCACCGCAACAATCGTGTGTTCGGAGGAAAATGAGAAAATAAGAAAGTCTTTCAGATAATCGAGACTTGCCAATACATGTGCCTCGACTATGACTTTCTTAATGTGTGTGAATGATGCTTTGGCCTCTGTTGTCCACTTTACTTCACTATTCTTTTTCATCATATCTGTGATCAATTTTACAATTTCAGCGAAATTTGGGATAAATCTTCGTAAAAAAATTATTTTTCCTAAGAAAGATTGAATTTCTTTTACATTTCTAGGAATGTTTATAGTGTCTATCGCTTCAACCCTCTTAGGATCAATCTTAATCCCATCCTTAGATACAACATGACCCAATAATTTACCCTCTTGCATGGCGAAGTGTGATTTCTTGGGGTTTAAGGACAGACCAAACCTGCGGCATTTTTCGAATGTTTGTTTAAGATGTACTAGATGCTCTTCATCGGATTTGGAGAAAACGGTTAAATCATCGAGATAGATGACCATGAACTTATCCCTCTCTCCGATGAAAGCGATGTCCATAGCGCGTTGGAATGTGGCTCATGCATTCATCAAACCGAAAGGCATTTTATCATACATGAACGTACCCCAAGGGGTAGTAAAAGGTATTTTTTCTTTATCTTGTTCATTCATGGCGATTTGATTATATCTAGAGAAATTGTCAATCATAGACATTCTATTCGCCCCAACTACCCTTTCTAGCACATGATCCATTTTAGGCAACATATAGTTTTCTTTAAGAGAGGACTTATTTAAATTTCTGAAATCTACGCACAGTCTAATTTCCCCACTCTTTTTTCTGACCAGGACCAGATTTGCCACCCAGTCGGAATATCTCAAAGGTACTATAATTTTCGCCTCTAAAAGTTTCTTCACTTATCTCTCGACCATAGGAAATAAAATGGGGTTGATCTGCCTAAGATTTTGTCTAAAAGGTTTGACCCCAGGATTTAAAGGTATCTTATGATCGATCACGGTAGTGTCGTAAGTTCTTAACTCATCGTAAGACCAGGCGAAAATGTCTTTAAATTGTCTGAGTAGGTCCTTATATTTGTCCTTTATTTCAGGGGGGAGGAGTTTAGATATTTTAATCATCCTGGATTCTTCTTTGGTTCCTATGTCATAGTCCTCAACCTCTTATGGTTGGGGTTGTAAGGTGGATTTTACAGGTATGTCGTTTTGATCAAACAGTCTTTCCAGAGGGATCAGTCCTTTCAGAATCTGGTTATTTTTTAGGACCAGCATGCGATGATTTTCAATTTTGTCTTGGAAAGCTTGAGGGTCCTCCCCTTCTTGTATGATCCATATCTGGTCATTCTGATTTTCTTGATCTGCATGAGTTTCGGAAAATTCACCTACTGCTTCAAGAAACTTCTTAATTTGTTCATCATCCTCAAAAACCTGCCAGTGCTGGATATTATCTGGTATAGATGGTCTGTGTCTTATCTCTATGTGATACTTATATTTAAAGGTTGTAGGAGGAGTGAAAGTTGAAGCCACTTTAGCTAATGCATCAGCATGTAAGTTTTCTGCACGTGGGATGAAGTGGACATTTATAGATGAGAAATTTTTTTCCATCAGATCCCAGGCACAATTCCTGTATGATCTTAATATGGGATGCTTGGCTTGGTACTGTCGATTTATTTGTTTGACTATTAACTCCGCATCTCTGTATACCTCTAGGTTATTTATTTTTAGCTTCCTAGCAGCCTCTAATCCTAAGGCCAAGGCTTCGTATTCACATATGTTGTTAGTATAATCTATATTCCATTGCAGTGTGTAAGAAAAATGAACAACGAACTTTTCTTCAGGCGCCACAAAAAGCACTCTTGCACCAGCCCCTTCGCAAGATGAGGCACCGTCAAAAAACATTTTCCAGATACTGGTGCTACACATATCCTCAGTCATGTAACCTGACTCTTCATGCTCTATATCATTTTCCTCTGTACAACCATCTAAACCGTCGTCAAAAGATAAGATACAATTTCCTAAATCTTGATCTGTAATGTAAATAGGGAAATTGTTCGGATTTTGAGGGTCGCTAACTGTATATGCTAACCTCGTCTCCCTGTACAACCGATTAAATTGCCCACCAAAAACAGGAATTGTGGCAAAGGTCATATCCAGTTGAAGAGAACCCCCCAGCTTGGCTCCCCATGACCTAGACAACAGTAAGCCGTACTTGGGGGGAATATCAACAATGACCACATCCATCAATATGCTCTTGACTGGGACTTGTGCCAGGGTGGCTACTAAATCCTTTATCATTCCCATACATTTAACTCTTCTCGAATCAAAAGAGTAAATATGTTTGTAAGGTCTGGTGATCTGGAGACTCAGTCCATAGTAATTTTAGGCATCACGTTATGGGAGGCTCCGGATTCTAGCATGCAATTATGTAACAGTTGATCATATACATTTAAGGTGATATAAAAGGGAGCAACAGAGTCTTTGGCCCCTTCAAAATGTGGACCAAAAGTGATGTTAGGTTTATCATCTTCCAGGTTCAAAATGTGAGATTGGCTTTCTGGCTCTGAAAGACCTATCACTTTGGTAATCTGCTTTCGATAAACTGGGTTTTTCGCTAACTCTACCAGAGGAATTGGTATTTTAATTTTATTTATCTCGTTTTCGAAACTGAAAGCTTCGCTCACCTTGTCCGTTTCTCTAGTTGGGACTTCCAGATCCTTCTTTTCCAACTTATTTGTCTGGGCCGCTTTATTACTCATGATCTTGGTTGAAGGTGCAATTGCATTAGTTGTTTCGGTTCCTTGTGTTTGGGTCTCAACTTTTCCCACCTCGGGTTCTTGTGTGTTTACTACTTTCGCTTTGCTGTTAGGTAGCAGGGTTTCTTCCGGAGTAGGCTCATAAGTTTGACCTCTTGGGAGAATTTTCTTAGGTTGAGTAGTTGAAATGGGCTTACTCTTAGATCTCAAGTTGTACTTAGGTTGGACCTCAGCCATTATCATATCGGTTTCTTCTTGATAGCTACACAGGTCAGTATGATCTCTTTCTTCACCCTTAACAGGCGATTGTTGAGTGTTTAAAGATTTTTTGTAATCCTCTCTAGTCAGATAAGGTTGTGTGCAGTCATCACCCAAGTTCATGACATCCTCATTTGAATCTCCGAAATCTTGGAGATCATTCGCTCCTATAAAATTTTTCGTTCTTTAGGGGAGTTTGTATTTTCTGATCTTCGTTTTTTATTTGTCTTCGCTGGTTTGGGGGATTGGGATTCCTATTGAAATCCTTTTTGGTGAAAGAATCAACTTTAGCCTATTCTAGCTCCATTCTGGATATCTTATTAGACAGTTCCTTAATTACCCTCGTGATATCATCTACTTTGTCATCAATGTATCTATTAGACCCTGACGGCCCTGCTTGTTCTCTAAAGCGTCTAGTTTCTCGGTTTCCCGTTTCTACTTTAGCTTTTAACTTACCAGAAGCCATCATATTTGACTCAATTTCTACAACGTCATCTTGCATTTGGTTTAGAGTAGCTCCCCTTATTTCTCATAAAAGAAGTGCAAAATCTGGTTCAAAAGCCCCCGCGAAAGTTACTTTGGCTGTGGGTTGGGATGGTTTAACCTCAACTAGGATTTTGTTATACAACTTGTTGAATATTTGAATAAACTCCATAACTGTTTCTGAATTATTTTTTCTTAAAGACCCAAACTCGGTTAAATAATATAGGTGGTCCTTTCTTTCACCCCATTGTCTAAGGAAAACATCTTCCAAGGCGTCATAGGACAAGATAGATCCTGCAGGTAGACTCTGAAACCAAGTTCGGACCTGACCTTCGAAGGTTTGGAAAAGAAGCCTCAAATACACGTCTTCATGTTCGAGATGTAGGATGTCTGTGAATTGATCAAATACATTTATGTGTTTGGATGCGGTCAGATCTCCTTCCCCATTGAATTTTGGCAATTTTTTTATATAATTTTTGGGAAGGCCGTGCAGAGGAATGAGAAATACCAAGGGAGCGTATCTTGCTGCTACTTTCGCAAACACTCTGGGAGGGGGGGCAGGCCCTTGGTCTCCAGCTCCTCCCCCAGGAGAAACTCTACCTCATCCTCTGACAACCCCTCCACCTCCTCCTCCAGCGGCTTCCATCGTTATTAGTGGAAAATTGTAAAGGGGGTTTTGGAAGATTAAAAGTGAATCTTTACTTTCTTTGCGGGGTGAAAAATCCGAGGATGACTGGTAAGGGATGCGAGGGCTTGGATCTTCGGACTTGCAAGAGATGTAGTCAGGGGAACCAATGGGTGTGGAAGCTAGATGTGTGAAATATTCTTTGAGACCGTGTGAGGTCACAAAATTCAACTGAAGAGTCGACGATATATCGGTAGTAGATAAATTTTCTACAAGACTTTTTCCTTTATGTTCTACAGGGGTTATCAAACGAGTTTCGCTTCTAACTTCGGAGCAGTTTGATGTTAGATCCTTAGTGTCGAAGAGAGGGCTACATGAAGTCGAAGGTTCAGAAGAACTCTTGGTCTTCAGTTGTGGGTATTTAGGCTGATAGATTGCAGGGGTCGTCTTAAGAGAGCCTCTCGCCTTTAAAATCTTCTCAGGATCGGTAATGGGTGTGGTCTGTTTACCATCTGGGTTTTTCTTGGTATTCCTTCGTCCGGATGCTAGCTTATTAATCGTGGAGTTTCCAAGTGAAAGATTGGAAAGACTTTAAAAGGTGTGAACTCTTTGTTCACTATCAAAGGGTGGCACTTTCAACGAAAAAATGTCGTTTTCCCAGGGAAAAATATTTCGTAACTTCGGTCCCCGACAACGGCAACAAAAAGATGTTGTTCCAGAGTTTGTACTTAAGGCTTGGAAGTACAGTGTCTAGGCATCCGAAAGTGAGTAAGAGGTAAAGAAGGAAGAAATATCAACCTTCGGCAAGGGAAGCTAGGGATGATTTCTGGGTTGACGTTGTCTAGCTTCCAACTATTCCTGGATGTTTATATCCCGTTCAATTGTTGCCCATGAATGTTCGAGTTCAACCCAGGTAGTGGTTGTTTTAAGAATAGTATCAAAAATATTTAAGGCAATATGTGTTTGATCTAATAGTCCAGGTTCGATATTAGGCTGTCTTGTTACAGGGACAGTCATAGAGGAACAAAATGATAAGAAAATCTCAGAGGAATTTTAGGTGCTGTCTCAATTTCTGTCGTATAAAGGAGAGTTTACAGTTCCAGTAGTGAAATTAGGATGCAAACCAAAGGCCCTTTCCCGTAACTGAGTTATATTTTAAATAGAGATGTATGAGGTGGGAGAAAACATTAAGCTGTCTATCATGTAAGGCTCCTATCAAGGGAGAATCTCACTTATAAACAGAAGAAGAAAAAAGATGAG
>ML776555.1:522818-554703 GCA_009831015.1 Picea engelmannii | reverse complement strand
TTCCTGATAGAATTCTCTTTTTACTACAGCCTTTCTCTTCTTATCGAAAAATAACTCATTTGGAGGGAGCTCTTCCATCCTTATAGGTCTCAATTCTTCATTTAAAATCCACCCTGCATCTATGTTTCCCTGAGTTGACTGCAAGGGAGTAATGGAGGCGATGGGATCTCCGATTTGCTTAGCTGGATGTCCTGGAGTAGTAACTGGAGTCTGCTTTTTCGGCAGCTCGAGAGTCTTTATCTCTGGTTTCAAACTCCTAGTTTTCTCTTCCCCATCCTGGTGTTTTTCTTGGCTGGGTGTCGCATCTTTGGAGCCTTCGGCTTCTTTTTGTTGCACCTCTGTTGTACTTGGATTCTCACCCCGCAGTACTGCGGGAAGACAACTGTGTCGATGGTCTTGGAATTTTAGAACATCGACCCTCTCTTCGGGTGCCAGGGCTTGTATCCGAGCCAAAACCTCGGCATAATATCTTATGCCTCGGAAAATGTCATCCGAGGGTGAATTTTCGTGTTCGAACCTTTTGAGTCCGCAACTGGCCAAGTGATTACTTATGACCCTTTGCATATCATGCTTCTTGAATTCAATATGAACCAATTTTAGGTCTTCTAGGGTTGTTGCCTCAGCTTTAGCATGCCCGAAATCTAACAAAGAATATGATTTAAAATGAATAGGAAAAGGTGGCCATACCTTCTTTGAATATCCCTTAAGCTCCTTTCTTATGCCACCGATTACGGTTTTCCTAGCAACCTCACGACAAGCCATCTTATCGGGCATGAATAATGGTAATGCATGTGGGGGAACAGAAGCCCCGAAAAATATGAGATATGAGAATTCTGCTTCTACATACTAGTCGGCTATATTGCTCAGATTCATCGCTATACTGTTCGAGATCTTGGGTGGTAGGTGGCCGAAAATAGTGACATTCAGTGGTACCATTACCCAGTTAAAGATTTCATACACAAAATCTGTCGCTTTATTTTCCCACAGTTTTGAATGGTAGACGTGGATGGGCTCGGCCTTTGATGGAGTCCAACTCCATCTCATTAAGGGAAAGGGCGTTAGAAAACACACGACGTCCATAATGTATGCAGACATAAATAATGAAGCAATCTTTCCGCTCTCCTTCTGCGCTCGATACTCTGTAACTCGACTGGTCAAGCTATCAGACAGTATTTTAGCCTAGTCGAAGGAACAACCTTTGGCGACTGAATGTATTAGAGGCACTCACTGAAGGAAAAAATGTGTGGTGTCCTCTCTCCCATATAATATGCAGGTCATCATAGCTACATATTTGAACTGTGGTTCCAGAGAAGCTATTGAATATATACCGTTACTGTCCGCCCTGAACTTCGCAGGGTGTGAGACCCAATCGTTGATTAAACTGGACATAGTATTTTCATATTGCAAACATTCCTTATGTTTGAAATTATCCAAGAATTCGGCATTGTATGTAAGGTTTGACACGGTTGGCAACTTGTACATAGCCTGAAGTTGTTCGGGTCTGAAAGTGCCAATAGTGACCTTCTTCTCATTGATGATGGTTCTGGTTGGTATATCCACATGGTCTAATGCCCACCGTACCATATCATAGTAAGGGAGAAGTCGTGGCTTGGACGCTACTTTATGCATTCCATCTTGGACGACGATCTTATATTTGGTGTTCAGGTTGTCTTTTTCATTGTCGCTGGAATCATCCAAATAATCTACCAATTCAGACTGTAGAACCTCAAAAACAAATGACCAGGTCTTGACAGAGTCGACACTTCGAGGTGAAGTATCAGAGACATTGTCTGAACCTTGTCTTGAAACCTCAACGTTGGCTTTAGACGCTTTTCGCAGGGCCATGGCGGGGGATCCTGCTTTAGCTCTTTTGCGATAAAAATATGTATACATACAGAAATTAGTTCGCTGAGAAAGTTTGCTCTGTGAAATGTAGAAATGAATTTGCGATAACAAATAACAGATCTATACATTCGACCATTTAAAACTCGTTACTTTTCAAGAACAGAACGGTCAAATCATTCTTAAATATAATTTAGCAATAAAAACCCAATCCTTACTTGTCGATTCGCCTTGTTTCTAATTAATGCCATAAATTTTGACAGTTCGAAACGCAAGTTGGTGCAAGGAAAAATTAAGATTTCCTCGTAGACTGTGCATGCATCAAATCACGGGAAATACCGGCTTAGCTCAATTAATCATGTTTTATCGATGTTAATTAATCATTCGATACTCGCTACATCTGGAATTTTCACTCTAACCGTTCCAGCCTCTAAAACCCGAGATTGCGATAATTAGCTTTGGTTAAATAAAAATGTAACTAGGATTAAGTGTTTAATTAATCATGTTTAAAAAAAACAAATATCGTGGTTATTTATATCGCGACTTCGCGACTCAGAGCTTCAAAGGTATAGCTTCCGGGAGGTTCATATGCCGAGTTGCAAAATCGCGAGATTACGATGATATGATTTAATTAAATTGGGGGATAAAATTGTATTAAGTGTTTAATTAATTACGTTTCTATCTTTATCGCGACTTTGCGACTCGGGGCTTTGATGGTGTAGCTTTTGAGGGAAAACATGCCGAGTTGTGAATTTTTGACTGAGTTTAACCACGACTGAACTTTTTACCTTTAACACTAACTTGGGTTACTTAAAACAAGAGTCTCGTGGTTTCAACTATTGGGATTACGACGGTAAGACTTTTGGAGTTAGTAAACGCCGAGACACGAAATCCCGACAATGCTTAGCCGTAATTTAGAAAATCTTTACTCTCGCTACTGACCTGGGTAAAAATTTAAGGTTATTTCGTCGTTTCTCTCTTCGGGACTTGTGAACTATGTGATCTATAACACCCGACATACGAAATTCCGAGATAAGAAAGGGGAAAAAATCATTTGAACGAAAAATATAACTTGCCTTGAGAGTATGATAACCGTCGTCGCTCGCGTGATGAGACTTCCGAGATTTTGGAAAAAATAAAGGAAAATATGGAAACCAACTTTCGATTTCGAGCATTAAGAAATAAAATTCAAAACGGGCTAAAAAACAAAGGCGGCTCCAACACCTACTTTTCTCTATAATGGACAAGTGCATAAATATTGAAAACCTAGATCTTTTTACATGATTACTTGCACAAGAACTTGATGAATATATAGTGTTGGGTCAAGTAGTATTATTGTATCTGTAGAAGGGATTGGTCCTCGAGTGTTTATAACCCTTAAAATTCCCTTTGCAGCTAACATCGACTCTGCTACTACTCTTCTAGTGATTATTACAAACATCCAACATGATACTTTCTTTTTCTTTATTTTCCTAAAAAAATAATAGAGCAAGTTTTTTTAATCTATGATCAAAGAGGAAAATGGAGCTAATGATTTTGGGATAGAGGGAGCCATATAGTGACTATATGAAGGAGGATGTTTTCTAAAGGATACAATGGACAGAAGAGGGGGATTCAAAACTACAATCATAGAGGTGTTATTGGATTTGGTAGATTGTTTGAATAATTTCCATTGGTATTGAAATTTAGAGGCTACATAGTGGATTGAGACTTACAGTCCTTGGAAAAATGCTCATATTCATGACATTTATTGCACTTAAAAGGAAGATGTTCATAGTCCAAATTTTTCAGATGAATCCAATTATCCAAGGAGAGAGTGATGTCCTCTATGAGCCCTTTCTCCAAGTCCACTTCAACACAAATTTTTAGCACATGTGAACATTCCTTTTGGATTAGACTTGTCTACATATTTACTAGTAGACTTTCCTATGGCCTCCAAATATCCATCATTCCAATAATTAAGAGAAAGATGAGGTAGCTTCACCCAAATAGGGACTATTGAGGATAGATAAACCTATAGATAAAAATACAATGTCCATCCATTCAAATATATCCCCCTTGGTCCCATGAAGTAGGGGTAATTTCTTAAGATAAGGTCCTTATCCTCTTTGACTTAAAAAAGGAAGACACATAATTCCCTTCCATAGAATAAATGGGAGAGATAATCATTGATTAAGGGTGACTAGTTCTTTTGAACCCAACGATCCATATATTTTGGGGAGGGGCATAACATAGTGAACTTCCCAACTAGGGAACACTCTACCATGGAAACAACTTTCAATCTTGAAGTCAATGGATGTGCTTTACTTTAGGGATGTCCTTCACTCTCTTCACAAAACATGATGGATGATTATTCTTACCAAAATAGTTCAATGAGGATATCAATTATTAAAAGGATATAACCTCCACTAAGAGGGTAGGGGGAATTGCATGGCTCCCCCTCCCCTTGAAGCCATGGTCAAAACGCCAAACAAGGATGAGAACTAGGGTGATATTTCCTAGGGTTAGAGGTGCACACTATAGTGAAAATTATCTTCAATATCCTCTTTAATATATTTGTGGCATTTCTAAACTATTTTTTGTAGTTACTAACTTTACTATGAACAACAAGATCTTCAATTTGTTATTGTAAAATATGGATGGAAAACAATTGATTAGGGGTCAGAAAAAAACTTTGTAATCAAGAAGTAAACTTTTGGTCAAAAACTCTACCAATATAAGTTACATTAGAGAATAAAATGCCATCAGGCATCAACAATTCAATTTATTACCATGGTATGGATACTCTATATTAATTAGATACTCCGTTTCTCTAGTTAAATATTTGCTTCTCAAGATCTCATGGATACCAGACAATAAACCTACTTCATTTATCATATTTGGAACTCACACAACCAACTATAGAGAATTTGCATTAGGATTCTTTCTTGATTAGGTTAGAAAGGATTAAAAAATTCCTTTCAAATGAAGGTTGACCTCAAACTTTCTTACTTCTAAACAAGGACAAAATTGAAATAAATTACCATTCTCACTACAAATTAACATTCTCACTACAAATTAAGAGGAAGATATAATTTCCCTTTAACCTTATAAGTTGTAATATGATGTTTCTACAACAAAACAAAGTCAATATTCAAATACATATCGTATATAAAAGATAATCACAACACTAAAACCCACATTAAACCCTTTTTATTTTATCCATATCAAGTCACTAGAGTTTAACAGGAGGATCTTAGGTTTAAAATCACGGTCAACAATGATTGAGGCCTTAAAATACATAAAGTCTTAGACCTCTAGTATGAATCTGTTGCACGCAGTTGTTAAATGTAACACCAAATAAGCCCTTACACTTGTTTTCCTCTAGTTTCTTCATACTCTATTCACAAGGAAAAATGTCCAAGCATAATGTGTGTAGGGAAAATTTCTATACCATTTTAGACCTTCAAGCCGACTCTTAGGTTAGAAGGGGAGTACCCATGATGAACAAATATCCTCTTTGAATGCATATGTTTAGTTTCAAGAAGATAACATTGTTACAACCTAAAAACATTAAAAACATATATTTGAGTTATAGTACTGGGAGTGACAAAGAAGCCAAACAACATGAAGATATAATATACCGTGTCCATAGAAATGATCTTGGAAGCCACATGAACCATAATAAAATTCCAGATAATTGATAACTTGGGGCAAAATGTATTTGTGTTTAAGGGAGGGTTGTTTATGAACTCTTTCTCATGGCCAAAAATTCTAAACAATATACTTATTGGGAATTTAAAATAGGTCCAACAAGTTTAATTGAATACCCATGAAGAAAATTGACACAACAAATGCAAGAGTAATGGTTGGAAACCTTTGTTTCATCAATGCAACATAACTAGAACCTAATTTACACAAAATTCTTCCATTCTAACAAATAACATAAATGAGTCCCATAAGTCAAGTTGATTTATCTCTATATCGGGTTTTTATAACTACCCATTATATAAAAATATTCCCAAGAAGAAAAGAAATGGCATTGGGGGCTTAGTTCACCTATGTTGTCGATCATTCCTTAAAAGCTAAGGTAGAATTTCATAGAGGGGTTGATTCACCACTGGTGCTATGAAATTCTTCATTAAAATATCTTCCAAAATGACATGGATTCAATCTCAAGAGGGGACTAAGTCTCTTTCCCGAGCTAACTTGGCATCTGGGATCATATAAATGGTTACAATATACCTCTTGGTCATCAAGAAAGAATGATAATGATGGAAGAAAGAATATAAATATAATTTATTGTTTCTATATAAATAGTGGTGTCCTTGAGTAGATATTCGGTTTCTAATGGCCTCCTTTCTCCATTTTTTCTTCCTCTGCTATTGATTTGAACCTCTAATGCTTTACAATGAATTTTTTTGTCTTTTTATAGACTACTAGGACAGATACATGAACTTCAAAAATTGATTACATCAAAATTTTTGTCAACCGATGAGAATTCTTGCTTTATCATTTTGTTAAATTTAGTTAAATTAGAAGCTTCTTATACTCCTACCAAAATTGGAGTTGATTTGATGCTACTATATTTTTTTAAGTGGCTTCTTAGAACTACCTTTGGTGTGTTTTACACCCAAGAGCTCATTTCCCTTTTTTAATTATTCATTTCACTTTTTCTCTAGTGCTTAACCCACCTATTAGAGTTGAAAAAATCCTTTTTAATCATTCATTTAGAGATACACAATAAGTTAAGTGGTGTTGGTTTGTTTTTTTACATAGTTATAGTAGAACTTTGTAGTGGGAAAGAATAGAACCCAAGCTTACTTTGCTTTTTATAAATATTGTTGTACTTTTTTAATATAAAGTCACTTTATTCTTATCACTAAAACCCACTTGTTAGTGTTAAAAATGCATTTTCAATCATTCACTTAGATGTGCACAATGAATTAAATAATGTTGTTATGATATTATACTTGCAGCTAGGCATGTATATAGCATTCGATTTTCGTTGACTAAGTATTAGTTCGAGCGTTGATCAAATATTTTTCAAAATTTTACATTGGCAAATGAATTACTTTATTTTCTTGTAATTTTAAAAAGGAATTATCTATCATATCATTGGTCAAATGATTTGCACTCTTATTGTGAAGCCGACTATGGCTTTGAAGGGATTCACAATTCAGTTAAATGTGTTGGAAATTTTTTGCAGTTGCGACAGTCCTACATATAATAACATTCAATGGATTGAGCCAAACGCTAGCATTTAATGCATTGAACCAACGACAACTTTGATAGGATTCACAACCCAGTTTAATGTGTTGAACAATTTTTGCAATTGCAACGGTCCTAAATATGATAACATTGAATGCATTGAGGCAAACACTAACATTGAATTGAATGCATTGAACTCTCAAACAACAAATGGTCATCCTTCAATTGCGACGGCAGGTATGCTGATGTTATAATCTTGTTTCATATAATTGTCACAATGCTTTAAATAATGTTGTTTCGTTATTTCATATAGTTGTCACAATGCTTTAGAGAATAACATATAGTTGTCACAATGCTTTAGAGTGAATAAAATCCAACACCTTTGTCTTTTATAATCCCTTCACACTTTAATATAAAGTCACTTTAGGTTTAGCACTAAAATCCATTTGTTTGTTAGTGTTAAAAATTGCATTCTCCATCATTTAAATAGATATGCATAATGAGTTAAGCAATGTTGTCTTTTTTTTATTTATTTTTTATTTTTTTACAAAACTTAACTGTAACAACACATTAAATAGATATGCATAATGAATTATTTTTTTCACAAAACTTAACTGTAACAACACATTAAATAGATATGAATGAATTAAGTAATGTTTTTTTTTTTTCACAAAACTTAACTGTAACAACACATTAGAGTGCACAGGAATATAAACCATAACCTCCATTTTCCTTTATAAAAACCTACTTACACTTTATAATTAACAAAAGCTCACTTAATTTGGATTTTAAACTTTTTAATAGTCACTTCATAAAGGGGCAATTTGAGTTTAAGTTATATTATTTTGAGGTGGTTAAATGAGTTCCACCACGTAATACCATGTTATTCCTATTATATGTTTCATGGGTGGTTGTGGTATTTATGGCATGACACGGTCTTCATACAACCCTTCTCTTAACATATACAACTAGTGACTAATTCTTTTTGTGTTCCACCACATATTATTTTAGTGGTCCACATGGTAGATGTCTCCATATATTATATATTGCATGTGAATGTTCTCATATATTATTTGTATTACATGTGTCATTTTGATCATATTGATGAGAGGCACGTGTGCCATTCACAATAATAGTGAAGATCGCATGTTACCTTTCATTATCTTCATTATGATCAAACATGAATTGTTGATTTATTTCTCATAGAGAAAACCTTAATTGTCTAATTTTGAACTATGCCTCCCCATGCTATTAGGTGAAATTGATCACCCTCTGCACATTGGAACATAGCATTTTATTGAACAAGAAACAACTTCCCCATACCTTTTCATCTTCGTCATTTGAAGAAGGAAAAAATGATTGAGGATCTTCCTTTTTTAGACTTTTGAACCTCAATCGACTTATCTTTGAGTTGAGATAATTTAGAAAAAATTCAAAGTGAACAAGTCTTTGACTTTCTTCAAAGATCTCACAAATCTTTAGTGATCTGTAAACTATCGTGTATATTCCACTGGATAGTTCGTCACAATAGATTTAATAAAATTACTGAAATATTTATTGTGAAGGTTAGTTTCCTTCAGATCTCAGATTCTTTAATTATTGATACTTTTTGCTTAAATGTATGAAATAACTGAAATGCAAAAAATAGAAAATAGAAATAAATACTCACACACTATCCACAAATAAACACAAGATATAACATAGGAAACCCAATACGGGAGAAATCCTAACTAGAAGGTGAGGCCGGTCTTCTCTCTTTTCTTCAAATCCAAGCACAAAGAAAGACACTCTCCATGGAGTTGTCTTTGACACTATGGCTGCATTGATGCTACAAAATCTATCATCCTCTGTTATGCTCACAAAAATACCACTCTCAGCTATTATGCTCAGATATGGAACAAGATACAATGGAAAAGAATGGAACCCCTTCTCCTCCTAGCAGCCCAGTATCTAACATACCTCGATAGCCGTCTAGGGTGAAGGTATTGACGTCTTCAACCCTCAATTAGTGATCAGGTTTGGACATTCTAGAATGTTCTATAAAATCCACTACGTGTCTAGCCCCACATGTTTAAGTAATATGGGATGCCATGGAATCCACTCGCACCATGGTGATATGTATATTTTAACCTTGTACAATTAATTATTGCAAACAAATTCTTAATAAAAACAAAAAAGACACAATGACACACACACACACACACACACACACACACATCACACAAAGATTTTACCCTGGAAACCCAAACCTGAAAAACCAACAACCTATTTAGAGATGAACCTTTAATATTATATTCGTCATGTCTTCATTGTTTAAAATAATATATATAGGATCCCATGACATCCAAAACCCCTAATCCATTGACCCGAATTACTCAACAACCCTAATTCCTTAACCAAAATTAGAAAACCATCGGTGAAAACCATGTGCCGAAAAACCACTAAAAAATACCATTTTTTTTCGAGGGCGTTGCCCTTGAACCATCGCACAAGGTTGCTCCCGCCCCCCTTCGAACCCCCAAGATAGGGGGGCTCCGTCCCCCTGTGACCCTTCAGGTAGGGGGGGCTAGTGCCCCCCCACTATGACCTTCCCTGCACAAGCATCACAACGCGGACACTAAGTCTAGTCGTGTAAAGAATATAACACATACCCAACATGATCAATACAATAGGTCAACTTGCAGGAGGCACAACTTTCACATACAAACTTTGATTGAGGCAATTATTGCACCATTGGAAAGGTTTTGGTGTGTGGAATATAACCGCGTGCTTCATAGTAAGGTTTGGACCATAAAAAAGTGTCGTTTGATGCCTCAAAATGAATATGGAATATTTGATATGTTTTTTTGGACCCATATTTCCAAATTGGGACTAGCTACTAAAATGGATCTGCAAGTTGATTCACCCAATATTTTCACCCATAAAATATCGATATAGATGAAAAATAATATGATGGTCCAATTTGGATCACTTATAAGTTGCTTCTATTCCTTTTTTTAAACCCTTTTGAGCAAATTTACCTTGTCACAACCTTGAAAAACTTGTGAAATCATACTCTATAACACTGCATGATAACATGTTTTGGTGTGATATGGTACATAGAAACTTAATTTGGTATGATACATCACATTGCATGGAAGTTTTCTTCTTTGCGATACATAAAGACTTAGAAAATTTTGGAAAAAGTTGGTGTTTTGCAACATCAAAATTTTTCATCGTTTGTGATGTGTCACGACCTTCAAAATTTTATGCTAATGCGATACATCTCAATATTGGAAAACTTCTGAGGTCATGATACATTGTGAAGAAAGTGGTTTTCATCATGACATATCACACCTGTTGGAACACATACATTTATGAACTTTTGAGCCCTAGGCTTTTCACCTCATGAAAATATAATTCTACTCGAAGAAAATGGAAAATTGGTAAGTGCCATTTTAATTTTAAATCATATTCCTTTGTTGGTTGGTAAATAATAAGGCGTGCACGACATCCATCGTTGATGAGTTTTTCCTTTTGATCGAACGATCCTAATAGCTTCGGATTTTTGGAGCCGCCTAAATTTTAAAGAGGTAAATCTATAACGATCAGTTTGGAGCTCTGCGCTTCAGATGTTGCAATAAGTCTTAACAATAAAAACCTGAAGCTCCAAAACCTGAAAGCGTCTTCTTGTTGATTTTCCTAAACCCTTTTAAGGGCACAAGTCGTAGGACACGTGTACCTTCCGAGTCTTTCCCGAGATGACACATGGAACCTCCCTTTTCCTCGACACGTCAGGATGACACAGTCTATAACACGTCACTACGGGAGATAATCCTTCGGGATTTTAACAAAGAATGAATTCACGAATCACCGAAATATCAAAATACCGAAGTATTAAACGTTAAATAACTAAGTTAAACATAATCAATAACTTCGTAGTTCAGTTTTTGGATGTTTCCCTTGGATGGTATTTTGAATTTTCCGAATCCTGAACTCTCGAAATACTTCGAGTTAAATGCAGTTAATTAAGACTTGAAATAAATTACTAGATAATTAATTGGTTCGCATTTCAGGTTTCACAAAGTCCCTCTCGAGATACATTGAAAGTCCCCGAAGTCCGAACTCCCGAAACACTTGAAGTTAACGCACCATCTTAAACATGATGAATTAAAATTGATTATTCAAAGATTATTTTTTTCGCAGATTTGAGATTCGAGAGGTTACTACTCTGTCACATAGAAAACCTCCTAACGCAAACCGTTGAAGTGTTGGTGACATTTATGACTAGTTAAGGATAATGATTCAAACGCAGAATGTGGATCTCCAGGTATACTTTCCCGTCAAACGTTAATAAATTTGTCGTCAGTGAGGTTATACGAAAAGCGATGACTCTGTTTTGAATAAAAGAACTTCGATTTCGAATTCATTTTCACTTTCTGCAATTAGCAAGCTTTATTTGTTTGAAGGATTCAAGAGTTTTCTCTGTAAACAAGTAACTTCACTATGTCTCCTTAGAATTTATGGCACCACAAAAAATGATGAAAAGGCTTGATGCGGCGGGCAAGGATTCAAACCCAAATGCGGACGTTCTATCAGACACAACACCGTGAGCCACATACACTATTAGAACTTGGATTCAGGTGTTCGATATTTTAGAGCGTGAAATCATAAATTGTCCCGAGGATTCTACCGAAGAGGAGGGAGATACTTATACAACTAAAATCAAACATATAGAGTAGTCAGAGCTACATAAAGTAGTGGCATAGCCGAGGCTCATGCCTTACAATGGAATGATAAGCTAGGCTTTGGAGCATGTTGACATCCATACTAGGCACATCGTCAACCATCAGAAGGTCGTTGTCGGCTCTTTCCGACCAGAACACATGCAAGTAATGTATAAACTATCCCCTAATCCTAGATATACATTCAATGTTGCATTCATTCTGGAGTTCGAGAAAAAAGAGTGTGTCTAGTATGACATGAACTTTCACGATATAATCAAGTGTTGGTGGGGGCACCCGAAGAGATTTAAAACTGATGCTCATGGTTTATATGCCACAACGTATTTGGACCCCCATATGGTGTATGTAGCCATGATGCTATGTCAATTATTCGGGAAGAAGAGACCTACTCACTTCTCGGTGGAATGGGTATCTATCATGCATGAAGTAGAAGAGGGTTTCACTTTCAATTGGGCCAAAATGTTGTCTGATAACTTGGCCAATGAGATTGCAGAATATAAAACATGAAAGCAAAAGGAAAACCAACCCCCTTCTACATGTCAGCATATATCATGGACGCCATCTTTTGTATGACGCCTTTCCCATTGACGAATTGGAGCTAGACCCCATCCAGTGCCAAGTCCATTCATTTCTATCATTCCAAGCTATGGGAAGAAAATGACAATGATTTCTTTTATGAAATCTATCACAATGTGGTGATTCCTGTTCATATAGCCTTGTATGGCCACTCACCTCCTCGAATTTCAGACAAGATTATGGGAAACATGGGTAAGCTAGAAGATTGGTTTATTGATGAGAACTTTTCCTACATTAGGGATTTAGGGTGCTCAGTTCCTCCCTATGCTCTCCCACTATTTTTACCAGACCGAATGGTATGCAGAGAAGTGGCCTACCAGACAGTAACATGAGGCATCAACAAGGAGATGAAGGTAGCACAAAAAAAGGTATGGCTGACTTTCCCTATTCAGGTTGACATGTTTTCATTACTAGATTTTGGTCACTCGAAAGTGGAGGTTGTGGCTTTGGAAGATGTCAAATTGGTTGACATCGAGTTCAAAAGACATGATCCATGTAGGATTTTGGAAAACCACCTAGCCTAGTTCAACATGAAAAGATATGTGCACAAAAAATCCCTGTATGATGAAATATTCAGGGGTGTTAGGTCTTATGAGGAGGTACATGACAAATTCCAAAGCCTATACCCATATCAACAATTTGGTTTTGTTAGTTTTCAAAAGCACAAATGAAATATCCTACCCAAGGTACTACAAGGAGAGAAAATAGTCACTACCCCTTCTCAGGATGCCAGGTCAACAGGTTCTGAAGCCAGTCACTCTGGTAAGCATCAAGTTGAGGAAGCCCCAAAGAGATCAGAGGTATTCATAGAGAAATTAGAAGCCTCATTTTCAGGTCATCTAGGCCCCCAGGCAAAGGCTCAACTCGAAGCCTTCCTAAAACAAGGACAAACGGTGCCTCCTTCGTCACAAACCACCGTTGCTGGTACCTCAAATACAACAGAGAAACAACAATCTATGAATATTGGTACTCCCATTACATCATTGGCACATCTACAATTCATCCTCAGAAATACTTATTCCGAAATTGTCTTTGTAGATGATCTTACCCCCATCTCACCTGAAGAATTCCTCCTTCGAATTTCTTCTTTAGTAGAAAACAGAAGGCCACCATGAAAAGGGAATCACACTAGAAATATGGAGTGATAACTAAAAGGCAGAGAATGGTATATGATGGAAATAATCAAGATGCTCCAGAATTCGCAAAAGAAGTTGCAGGTTCATTAGGCACTTTTTCCACGACCAATCAATGGTTTGTGGAAAATTTGGTCGAACAACTACAACATAAGTGCCTATTGGTAGAGCACTTGTGAAGTCAAATACAAGCCATGGAATGGAATATAAGGGACAAGATGAGTCACGACTTCCAACAAATAAAAGTTCACGATGAACAACAAATCCAACAGCTTCATGCCAACCTTGATCAGCTCCATCAGAGTTTGCAAACCAACCGAGGATTGGTCACTCATCGCGATGAACTGATAAAACAATTGCAAGCTAGGTTGAAACTAGCTGAAGGTACCTTGATATATATCTCGACCTTCCATGCTCAAGCATGGGAAATACATGAGAAGCTGGAAATTGTCCAGCAAGACCTTTTTCTGAAGGTTGATGCTATCCAAAAGTGCTACCAGGCAGTAGACCTTTCTCTGAAGAGTATCTATGTCAAGGAAAAAGAAGTTCTCTTATCTCGGTCTAGGTTTCAAGAAGCTATCATATTGGTGCACAAAGATAATGTCTCAGATTTTCCTATGCTCTCTCCTTCCGAACAATTACAAGGTGATATGGCCCTGAAGGTTTGGGAAACAAATTTGCAGAAAGAAAAAATATTAGCCAGAGAGGTAAAGGATGCTTGCATGGAAGCGTTGTCATCATTAGATTAGAAGCTAATTTATTTTGAAGGGAGAAATGTCTCGGAAGCCTTGGGGAAAATTGATATTGAAATGAACCAACATAATTCCAGAAAGAGCAAGGAAGAAACTCTAACAAAAATTCAGGAAATGATCCAAATTGATCTTATTAAGATAAATAAATGGCTAAGTCCAAGCTCTCATCTCCAAGCCACAATTAAAGAAATAAGTAGGATCCAAGAAAAGTTGCCTCAGGTAGAGAGGAGATTATTCACTTTTGAGGTAAATGAAACAATTGAGCCCTCAAAGTTTGTAGTAGAATTATTGAATATATGAAACCAATGTATTGAACATGGGAAAGCAAGAACATCTGGAAGCAAATAAGGAAACATGCACAATGCCCTTTCTCTTTAACTCCCCTACATTTCACCTTCCTACAACCACTTATCTCATTCATTCACATTCTAATCTTTGCTTATCCCTGATTCATCATCATACACATGTTCTGTTGTCATCCTTCCCATGAATAGTTACTTTTTCTTATGCCCATTATGCATTCCTTGACGAGCCATGCAGTGCTACTCATCCGACTGTCATTCCTCCATGATCCGAACCGTGTCTCATTACATTGCCGAGAATATTTGGAGGGACAGATGGAAACATATAAAAATGACCAGGACAATATGCCGAATTATTAAGGAGGCAAAATGAAAACTATGTCCATCCTAAAGGACTAATGAAAAGAGGTGTTTTTTGCCCAGAAGATGAAGAGACATAGTAGAATTCCAACAGAGCTCATCAAATTTCACATATTGTTGTCTTATTCAAATATATGCTATTTTCATTGTAAGAAGTCCTACCATTTTGAGTTGTGACAGTTTTTGTATAAATACATAGATTCAAGATTCATTTGAGGCTGCTTCTTGCTGGATGTAATAGAGAAAACTCTTCCTTTTTGAGTATTAATACAAGTGCAGACATAGATTCTAATTTTCGTTCAGTTTGATTCGTGTGTTTCTTCTGTATTTCCATACCTCTGAATTTCCTTATGTAATTCCTTGATAAGTGATTGATTCCAATTTAGTATTAGAACTAATGTAATCACATTATTCAACAATTCATTAATTAAGCAATTTTTCCTCTGTATTTACTATAAGTAAATCAAGAACTGCAAGCTATTTGAATTACTGCATCTCATATCCTGTTCAAGGGTACACTCTTTACTTTTCTTCTACTGCAAACAAGGTAAGACTCATCTGCCACTGATGCCTAGCTTTGTTTAACAATTTTGTAAGTTTCCCTCACACCATTAGATATTATAATTTTGACTCAGACAACGAAATACGACCTTTGTACCATCCTATTATTAATTTCATTTAAGGATAATTTCTTATATAACTAAAGGTAGAAAAACACTCTTTTAAAACATTCTCTTTAAAAATTTATAATGCTTGACATTACTCTTTGAGCCTTAAGTTTAATCTCAGGAACAACATCGTTTTGGTGCCGTTGTCAGGGACGAAGAAATGAAGTATTTTCTCTGGTAAAATGACCAGATAAGATTATATCTTTGATGGTGAACAAATATTGAATACATAAGTAAGGATTATTTTTATTTTTCACCTATCGAATCCACCTTAGACAAAACTGGCATTTAGTCGAAAGAATACCAGAAAAAATCCAGACGATAAGCAGAGCACACCAGTGTTAGATCCCAAAACGTTGTTGAAACCAAAGGGATACCTCAAATATACTGTTGCATCAACAGGTAAAGTATATCAACCCAAAGTAACACAAGTTAATGCTAAGGTTCCAACTAAAGAGCTAACCCCTAACGAAATCCTTAAACAGATTCATTCTGTAGAGGCATCAACTAGTGAACCTGTGGCTAAAATCGAAACTCCAAAGGTTACTGTCCCCAAGATTAAGGTTGAGATTGACTTGACAAGTACTTTTACCAATGAGAACAAAGAATCCCATTCAATACCTGTCTTCGTTGACACTCTGTCGGGTATCTCCTTTCTCGAAGTGAAGGTTTCAGTTTCACAGAACTTTGAAGAGTACTCCTTTTACCCTGATTCATCCCCAATCGTCTCTCCTGTATATACATCCTGTAAATTTGAGGAAACCAGCCCAAGTTTTCCTTTTCCTCCTCATATTGATTTTCCATATCCTAACGGTCTTTTTCCATAACTTCCTTCTCCAAATCCCGAAGTAGTCGAAAGGTCACTTTTTCACTCTCTCGAGGGTTTTGAAAATTCCATTTTTAGCTCCCGAAGTTCGTCTCCTAGACTTTCAATGGCTGGTGCTGGTGGTGCAAGAGGCAGAGGAGCAGGTGAACAAGATCTGCCTCCTATAATATTTTCCAATGTAGCTTCCAGATACGCTCCCTTGGTCTTCCTTGCTGTCCTCCATGATTTACCCAAAAATTATATGAAAAACCTACCAAAATTCATGGGAGAAGGAGATCTAACCGCAACTGAACACATAGCATTTTTTAATCAGTTTGCTGATATCCTCGGCATCGAAAACGATGATGTTTACTCAAGGCCATTAGTACAAAACTTTGAAGGACAAGTGAGAACCTGGTTCAAAGGACTCCTTGTAGGCTCCATACAGTCACATGATGAACTAGAAAATGCTTTACTAAGACAGTGGGGCGAGAAAAAATACCATCTATACTACTTAACTGAATTTGGGGCTTTAAGGAAAAAGAATTATGAATCAGTCCTTGAATTTACTCAGAGGTTCAAAAAACTGTATAAATAAATCCCACTTGAAATCAAACCTTCTCAACCTTTGACAAAGGTAACTTTTGCAGGGGCTTTTGAACCTGACTTTGCCCTCCTCTTAAGAGAAAGAAGATCTTCCACTCTAGCGGGAATGAAAGATGATGTCATAGAAATTGAATATAATATGATGGCATCCGAGAAATTAAAAGCCAAGGTTGTGATGGGAACTAGAGAACCTAGGTGTTTCAAAGAACATGCAGGACCATCTGGATCTGGGAAGTCCGTAGAAGAGAAAATGGATGAGATGGCCAAGATAATTAAAGATTTATTGAACAAGATATCCAAAATGGAATTATATCAAGACAAACCTAACACTTACATTAGGAATCAGTTCAAGAGAAACACTAACCCCTAGATGCAACAGAGACAAATAAAAAATGAAGATCAAAATATCCAAGTCCCGTTTAAAACTGAAAATTTTATGCAGAGGGATGATATGCAAAATTATGAGGAGTTAGAAGAGGATCTGAACAACCTTAGCGATGATGATATTGAGCCACATTTAACCAGATAGGATTATGACAAGTCTTTAGAATTAGAATCCCTATTTAATAATGAGGAAAGCATTAATAATTTGGGAGACTTTGCCTATCAAGGGCTCGCCGATTCGATAATGGCCAAAATCCAACAAAAGTACGATTTAAGGCCCAGAAAAAAAATCCTACGAGTGTTCCACCAAAAAAGATATTGTCGCGAAGTAAAACAAATGAGGCAAGAGTTACTAAACCACCAACTAAAACACAAGTTGCTTGAACAAAACCAGTTGAAACAAAAACAACGCAAACTAAAAAATCATAAAATACAGAAGAAAAAATTCCAACCACAGAAATCGAAAAAACAATTGGAGGTTTCAGTTTAGGAAACAAACTTAATAAAATTAAAATTCCCATGCCTCTGGTTGAACTTGCAAACAAATTGATTTATAAAAAGCAAATTTCTAAAGTGATAAATGTTTCTGACGCTGAATGTCATGCGGATGTTATTAATCTGCAGGATGAAATACCTACGATCATGTTCGGTCCACACATTGAAAACACTAAGGATTTTGTTTCTCCATTTTATATTACACTAACTATGCATGACCATTTACTCCAGAATTGTATGTTATATTCTGGGGCCTCTCATAATTTAATTCCTAAAATTATCATGGAGAAGTTAGGCCTCAAAATTACTAGACCTTATCAAGACCTCTACTCATTTGACTCTAGAAAAGTTAAGTGTCTAGGCATGATTAAATATTTGGTAGTAAATCTTGCTCGGATCCCTGTAAAAAGTATCCTTATGGATCTGGTCGTCGTTGACGTCCCTGCCAAGTACGACATGCTTCTATCCAGGTCTTGGGGCACCAAATTAGGAGGATCAGTTCAACTAGACATGACTTACACTACGATCCTGATTTTCGGTGGACAATTTACACGACTGTACAAAGAAACTATACTGGTGTATACTGTAAGTGACCCCCAAAATCCAAATAATTAATCGGTCTACGTTTCTGATCAAGAACTAGTGAATTGTATATTATATATAGATGATGATTTTGAAGAATGTAGAGAAGAAGAAAATAAAAATTAGAAATAACAAAGAAAAATGTAAATAGTAGAGAAGGAATGTGGAAAATGTTCTTCGATGGTGCCTCCTCCTATGAAGGAGCAGGAGCTGGAGTTTTATTCGTGGCACCAGATGATGAGTATGTTATTCCCTTATCTTATAGGTTACAATGGGATATCGATTATACGAATAACGTCTGTGAATATGAAGCTCTGGTTTTAGGATTAGAAGCTACTAGGAAGTTAAAAATTGAACATCTAATAGTTTATGGTGATGCAAAGATTATTATAATTGAAGTGAAACAACAGTATCAAGATAAACACCCAAGGTTGATATCATACATGAATTGCACCTGAGATCTTATAGAGAATTTCTTCTCGACTTTTAACATACACTCTATTCTGAGAATGGAGAACCAACAAGTCGATTCCTTGGCCAAGGCTGCTGCGACCTTCGTACTGCCCAATGTCTTGAAAGTGAAATATCACATCGAGATGAGACATAGACCTTCAATCTCGAACAACGTCCAACACTGGAAAGTGTTCAAGGATGACGAACAAATTAAACAGTTTCTGGAGATGATTGATGAGTTCTCTGAAACTCACATAGATCAGGAAAACCAAAATGATCCTGCTTGGATTATGAAAGAAGGAGAGACCCCAAAAAAATTCCAAGAAAAGATCGCAAACCATCGTATGCTCGTGCTTAAGAACAACCAGATTCCCAGAGGCCCGATCCCTTTAGAAATATTTTTTTACCAATATGACATACCTTTAAAGTCTACCTTGCATCCTCAACCCAGAAAAGTTGAAGACTATAATGTAGGAACTAACGAATATCCAAAAATGGTCAAGATATCAAAGTACCTCTCGGCCCAAATGAAAAGTAAGTACGCTGATCTGCTTAGATAGTACAAGGATGTCTTTGCTTGGTATTATGATGATCTGAAAACTTATGATACCTCTGTTATTGAACATAAGATCCCTCTAAAACATGGTATTAAACCTTTCAGACAAAAACTTAGACAAATAAACCCTATTCTTCTGCTAGTGATAGAAAGGGAAGTCAAGAAAATTCTCGATGCAAAAATTATCATTCCACTCAGGTATTCCGAATGGGTACCGAATTTAGTCCCCGTCAGAAAGAAAAATGGAGAAATAAGGCTCTGTGTAGATTTCATAATCTTAAATCAGTTATCCCTCAAAGACAACTACCCGCTCCCTAAAATGGATCATGTTCTAGAAAGGGTAGTTGGAGCTAACAGGATGTCTATGATCGATGGTTTTTTCGGATACAATCAAATTGCGATCCATGAAGACGATAGGGAAAAAACTGCGTTTACCACTCCGTGGGGAACTTTTATGTACGATAAAATGCCATTTGGTTTGATGAATGCAGGGGCTACTTTCCAAAGAGCGATGTACATCACGTTCGTCGATGAGAAAGAGAAATTCGTTGTTATTTATCTTGATGATTTGATGGTTTTTTCTAACTTTGATGAAGAACATCCGCTACACCTCAGGCAGACCTTCGAAAAATGCAGAAATTTTGGTTTGTATTTTAATCCTAAGAAATCACATTTCGCTATGCAAGAAGGTAAGCTCTTGGGTCATATAGTGTCAAAAGAAGGAATCAAGGTCAACCTTAAATGAGTTGAGGCTATAGATACAATTAATATTCCTAGGAACAAAAAATAAATTCAATCATTTTTAGGAAAGATCAACTTGTTGAGAAGATTCATTCCCAATTTTGTTGAAATAATTAAAATGATTACATATATGTCGAAGAAAGACAACAAAGTGAAATGGACTGCTGAAGCTAAATCATCATTCGAGAACATCAAGAAGGCTATAGGGTAAGCAACGGTGTTAGCAAATCCAGACTATACAAAAAAATTCCTTATCTTCTCATTATCTTCCGAACACACTGTTGCAGTGGTACTACTACAAGGGAACGAGGAAGGATTCGAGAAACCAATATCTTTCTTCAGAAAAAGACTTAGGTATGCCGATTTAAGGTACGATATACTTGAAAACCAAGCATACGTAATGGTGAAGGCTCTCAAGGATTTCAGGACATATGCATTGCATTCTAAGATAATCGCTTACGTTCCAACTAATGCTATCAAATACATTTTAGTTCAACCAGACAGTGATGGGAGAATAGGACGATAGTTGGCTAAAAATAAGGAATTTGATATAGAATTGAAACCGATCAAGCTAATCAAAGGTCAAGGCCTGGCGAAACTGTTAGCCGAATTAAATTTCAGGGAACTCGGGATAAATCACATGGAATCACATGGATATCTCCTAGATATAGAGGATCTTGATGATCAAACCCCTACGATTAAGATTGAAGATAAATTTTCTTCCTCTTCTTGGTATTGCGATATTGTTTCATACCTCCTTACCCTTCAATGCCCGAATGACATGACTCCTTCCAAAGAGAGAAATTTGAAGCTACACGCAGTCAAATATTGTATTATTGATGGCCAACTGTACTGGAAGGATCCTCTAGGTTTCTTATTATATTTCTTAACATAACCTGAAACAGAAAGCGTCATAAATGAATTTCATGAAGGAGTGTGCGGAGGACACCACGCCTGGAGGGAAACAACCTACAAGATTTTAAGTGCTGGGTATTATTGGCCAAAGTTATTCACTAATGTGAATGCCAAGGTTAGATCCTGCAACTCTTGCCAACTATTCTTTGGTAAGAGAAAGACTCCTGCACTACCTTTAATCCCAGTCAAAGCAGAATCTCCCTTTCAAAAATGGGGTCTAGATTTAATCGGAGAGATCCATCCATAGTTAAGCGCTCAACATAGATGGATTTTAACTGCCACCGATTACTTCATGAAATGGGTAGAAGCTATTCCAACTCGGAATGCTACGGATTCAGTAGCAATAAATTTCTTGGAAGAAAACATCCTATCAAGATTTGGTTGTCCTAAAAAAATAGTCATTGACAACGCCTAATCTTTCAAATCTATGGCAATGATCAATTTTTGCCAAAAATACAACATTGTGTTAGGACATTCTATAACCTATTATCCTCAGGGGAATGGGTTAGCCGAATCGTCTAACAAAATCCTAATGACTATAATAAAAAAAAGTGTTGACAACAAATAAAAAGGCTTGCCATGTTCACCTAAAATACGCCTTATGGGCGAATCAAATCGACACCAAGAAATCAATAGGTATGTCCCCTTTTCAATTTGTTTATGGTACCGACGTTTTACTTACTATCAATATCGCTCTTCCTGTGATGTAGATCTGGCAGGATGCAAATGAAGAGCCAAATTACATTACAAGAAGGATAAATCAAATAGTCGAGGTCCAGCAAAATGGGGCCGAAGTAGATGAAAAACTTCAAAAGTACCAAGATAATATGAAGGCCATTTTTGATAAAAAGGATAAAGACAGGGAGTTTCTTTCGGGTGATATATTTTGAAAGTGGGATTCTAGAAAGGAGGATGTAAGGAAACATGGAAAGTTCGAACATCTCTGGTTCATACCTTTCAGAATTGCAACTGCTGAGGGAAAAAAATATTTCTTACTAGAAAATCTCGACGAAAAAATTATCGACACGCCTATCAATGGGCGTTACCTAAAACATTTTATGTAGTGGTCATAATTATGTTTCTCATTGTATATATCGGTTTGGATCGATGTTTGTTTCCATTTCTTAAATTGCAATTTTTCTTTTCTGATGTAAATTGTCCAAGGTATTTTATAGTTCATTGTAAATAAACCATATTTACTTGATATCACCGAAACGGAATATAAAAGCACCTGTATCAAATACCTGCAGAATGTTTTGACTTTTCCCATTTTGTTCCCATGCAGGATACTTAATATCAGACGAGAGATAAGGATACTTTGGAACCCAACACTCATTTTTCAAATACATTCTCTTTCTCTCAAAATAGGTGATAAATTAATGATTTACTTGATTGAAAATACAAAGGAAATCCGAGGTATGAACTCCTACCCTACTAGTTCAAACTAAAATTTTAAGGAAATATTATCAAAATCAAAGGAGGTTTCACTCATATAGATATTTTTACCTGATCAAGTATCAAAGAAGTATGAAGTTCCAGATTAATTCTGAATCCTTCTCTGAATGAAGTAAAAAATGAAATAAAAAGAAAAAGAAAATAAGAGTAAAATAGGGGGCTTGAAAGGAAGTTCCTGAATCAATAAACAAACTTGTGTCAGAATGAGATTATTTTATGTACGACCGTCTGAATTATCGTTCTGTTTTATTTTTCCTATCCCTGAGTTTTTTATTCCCTCCTAATTTTCGGTACCTTTCCTGGGTCTTCATAGAAAGAAAGAATTACACCTTGACTCTTAAAACGTAAAAAATTATCTCTGAAACAAGATCAGGCAAAAATCTTTATGTTCCTTTGATTTTAACTGAAATAAAGTATGTCCAGGCTAATCCTAATAACTTTACCTCATTTATCATATTTTAACTTAACTAATTCTCTCAAGGTCGATCCCTGAAAATCAAAATCCATATAAAATCTTCCCTATAGACGAAGGTGTATTGAATACTGGGGGAAAATTAGTTGCAGAGTACATCTAAATTTTTTTTGTGACAGACCTTCCTATTAAAATTTTAAGCAGATATCATCCCTTGTATGATACATACAGATTGATTTCCCCCACTTCAAAATATTAAAATAAAAGACATATTATGAAACAAAATTCATAATTTGATTGCCCCCATCTTGTCCAAAGAGATGATGAAAGGAAATTCATATAATGATTTCCCTCATCTCGGGAAAAATGAAAAAATGATAATTGAAGTGGTGAAAGGAAATTCAATGGGAGAAATAGATAACTTCACTGGGGTACTGAAAAGGATCGCTGGCAGTGAAGCAATATCTATGATATTTGTATGGCTGTCATACATATCTACGAAATATACTCTGACATCTAATTCTCTTTCCGATAATATTTACACTCTGAACCAATGAAGGAGTCCATAAATAAATTGTCACATCTACTTAACCTTGATGCGGATGAAGTTAGTTGAAGTTTGATATTTCAGTTAAAGTCATTTTGATTATCTTAAACAGATTCAAACTCAGTTTCAGGAAAGGGAAATTTTAAATAGCCTAACTTGAGATCAATGATCGGGGGTGTTTTGAAGGTTTTCTATGATTCAGTTGAAGTTCATTTTTCCTTTGCATGCTTAATTCCTAAAAGAGTTTCCCAGAAATGAAATAATGATTCCATTTGCCCAATAAAGACACTCGGTCTACTATTCTTTCGCATCTCACAGGGAGACATAATCCCTAGATGGAGCATATGTTGGAACACATACAATTTTGAACTTTTGAGCCCTATGCTTTTCACCTCATGAAACTATAGTTCTACCTGAAGAAAATGGAAAATTGGTAAGTGTCATTTTAATTTTAAATCAAATTCCTTTGCTGGTTGGTAAATAATAAGGCACGCTCGACATCCATCGTTGACGAGTTTTTCCTTTTGATCGAATGATCCTAATAGCTACGGAGTTTTGGAGCCGCCTAAATTTTAAAGAGGTAAATCTATAACGGTCATTTCGTAGCTCCGCTCTTCGGATGTTGCAATAAGTCTTAACAATAAAAACCTGAAGCTCCAAAACCCGAAAGCGTCTGCTTGTTGCGTTTCCTAAACCTTTTTAAGGGAACAAGTCGTAGGACATGTGTACCTTCTGATTCTTTCCCGAGTTGACACATGGAACTTCCCTTTTCCTCGACGCGTCAGAATGACGCAGTCTATAACACATCACTACGGGAGATAATACTTCGAGATTTTAACGAAGAATGAATTCACGAATCACCGAAATATCAAATTACCGAAGTATTAAACGTTAAATAACCAAGTTAAACATAATCAATAACTTCATCGTTCGGTTTTTGGATGTTTCCCCTGGATGATATTCTGAAGTTTTTGAAGCCTGAATTCCCAAAATACTTCGAGTTAAATGCAGTTAATTAGGACTTAAAATAAATTAACAGATAAATAATTTCTTCACAATTTGGGTTTTGGAAAGTCCCTCTCAAGATACATTGAAAGTCCCTGAAGTCTGAATTCTCGAAACACTTGAAGTTAACACACCATCTTAAACACGATTAATTAAAAGTGATTATTCAAAGATTATTTTTTCTACGTGTTCGGGATTCAAAAGGTTACTACTCTGTCACATCGAAAATCCCCGAACACAAACCGTCGAAGTGTTGGTGGAATTTATTACTAGTTAAGGATAATGATTCAAACGTAGATTGCCGGTCACCAGGTAGAATTTCCCATCAAACGTTAATAAATTTTCCATCAGTGAAGTTATACGAAAAACGATGACTCTATTTTGAATAAAATCACTTCGATTTCGGTGGAATGAGTATCCATCATGCACGAAGTAGGAGAGGGTTTCACTTTCAATTGGGCCAAAATGTTGTCCGATAACTTGGCCAATGAGATTGAAGAATATAAAGAAACAAAGTAAAAAGGACAACCCACCCCCTTCTACATGTCGGCATATATCATGGATTCCATCTGTTTTATGACGCCTTCCCCATTAAGAACTGGAATTGGACCCCAGCTAGTTCCGAGTCCATTCATTTCTATCATTCCAAGCTATGCGAAGAAAATGCCAAAGATTTATTTTATGAAATCTGTCATAATGTGGTGATTCTTGTTCATATAGCCCTGTATGGCCACCCACTTCCTCGAATTTCAGACAAGATTATGGGAAACCTGGGTAAGCTAGCAGATTGGTTTATTGAGGATAACTTCTCCTACATGAGGTTTTTTGGGTGCTCGGTTCCTCCCCATGCTCTCCCATGATTCTTACAAAACCGTCTGGTATGCATAGAAGTGGCCTACCAGACAATAATAGGAGGCATCAACAAGGAGCTGAAGGAAACACAAAAAAAGGTATGGCCAACTTTCCTTATTTAGGTTGCCATGTTTTCATTACTGGATTTTGGTCACTCCAAAGTGGAGGCTGCGCCTCTGGAAGATGTCAAATTGGTTGAGATCGAGTTCAAAAGACACGATCCATGTAGGATTGTGGAAAACCACCTAGCCCAGTTCAACATGAAAGTATATGTGCACAAAAACTCCCTGTATCACGAAATATTCAAGGGAGTTAGGTATTATTAGGAGGTACATGACAAATTCCAAATCCTATCCCCAGATCAACAAGATGGTTTTGTTAGTTTTCAAAAGCATAGGCGGAATAGTCTACGCAAGGTACCACAAGGAGATAAAATAACCACTTCCCCTTATTAGGACGCTAGGTCAATAGGTTCTAAATCCAGTCACTCTAATAAGAATCAAGTTGAGGAAGCCTCTAAGAGCTTGGAGGTATTGAAACATATATTAGAAGCCTCATTGTCAGGTCAGCTAGGCCCACAGGCAAAGGCTCAGCTCGAAGCCTTCCTAAAACAAGGACAAACGGTGCTTCCTTCATTGCCAACCACCCCTACTAGTACCTCAAATACAACAGAGCAACAACAATCTATGGAGATTGGTACTCCCATTACATCATTGACACCTCTGCAATTAATCCTTGGAAATCCTAATTCCAAAATTGTCTTTGTATATGATCTTACCCCCATCTCACCTAAAGAGATGCCTCCTTCGAATTTCTTCTTTAGTAGAAAACGGAAGGCCATCATGAAAAGGGAATCACACTAGAAAGATGGAGTGATAACTAAAAGGCATAGAATGGTATATGATGGAAATAATCAAGATGCTCCAGAATTCACAAAAGAAGTCACAGGTTCATTAGGCGCTTTTGTCATGACCAATCAATGGTGTGTGGAAAATTTGGCTGAACAACTGTGATAGAAGTGCCTATTGGTAGAGCCCTTGCAAAGTCAAATAAAGGCCATGGAATAGACTATAAGGGACAAGATGAGTCATGAATTCGAGCAAATCAAAGTTCATGATCAACAACAAATCCAACAGCTTCAGGCCAACCTTGATCAACTCCATCAGAGTTCGCAAACCAACCGAGGATTGGTTACTCAATGCGATGAACTGATAAAAAAATTTCAATCTAGGTTGAACCTAGCCGAAGGTACCTCGATAGATATATCATCCTTCCGAGCTCAAGCATGGGAAATAAATGAGAAACTGGAAATTGTCTATCAAGACCTTTTTCTGAAGGTTGATGCTATCCAAAAGTGATACCAGGTAGTAGATCTTTCTCTGAAGTGTATCTATTTCAAGGAAAACGAATATTTCTCAGCTCGGGCTAGGTTTCAGTAAGCTATCATATTGGTGCACAAATATAATGTCTCTGATTTTCCTATGCTCTCTCCTTTTGAAAAATTACGAGGTGATATGGCCTTGAAGGTCTGGGAAACAAATTTGGCAGAAAGCAAAAGATTATCCATAGAGGTAAAGGATGCTTTCTTGGAAGCGTTGTCATTATTAGATAAGAAGCTAATTGAGTTTGAAGGGAGAAATATCTCGGAAGCCTTGGGGTAATTTGATATTGAAATGAACCAACATAATTCCAGAAAGAGAAAGGAAGAAACTCTAACAACCATTCAGAAAATGAGCCAAATTGATCTTCTTAAGATAAATAAATGACTAGTAAGTCCGAGCTCTCATCTCCAATCCACAACTCAATAAATAAAGAGGATCCAAGAAAAGATGCCTCAGGTAGAGAGGGGATTATTCACTTTTGAGGTAAATGAAACAATTGAGCCCTCAAAGTTTGTAGTAGAATTAGTGAATAGATGCAACCAATGTATTGAACATGGGAAAGCAAGCACAACTAGAAGAAAATAAGGAAGCATGCACAATGCCATTTCTCTTTACCTCCCCTACATTTCACCTTCCTACAACCACTTATCTCATTCAGTCACATTCTAATATTCACTTATCCTTGATTCATCATCATACACCCGTTCCATTGTCATATTCCCCACAAACGATTACTTTTTCTTATGCTTGTTATGCATTCCTTGACGAGCCATGCAGTGCTACTCATTCGATTGTCATTCCTCCTTGATCCTGATTGTGTCTCATTACATTGCTGAGCATATATGGAGGGACAGATGGAAACATATAAAAATGACCATGGCAATATGTCGAATTATTAAGGAGGCTAGACAACAACTATGTTTGGCCTAAAGGACTAAAGAAAATATATGTTTTTTTCCCAACAGATGAAGAGACAGAGGAGAACGCCAACAGAGCTCATCAGATTTCACATACTATTGTCTTATTCAAATATATGTTATTTCCATTGTAAGAAGTCCAACCGTTTTGAGTTGTGACAGTTTTTGTATAAATACATAGATTCAATATTTATTCGAGGCTGCTTCTTTCTGGATATAATAGAGAAAACTCTTCCTTTTTGAGTATTAATACAAGTACATACATAGATTCTAATTTTCGTTTAGTTTGAGTCGTGTGTTTCTTATGTATTTCTATACCTCTAAATTTCCTTATGTAATTCCTTGATAAGTGATTGATTGCAATTTATTATCACAACCACTATAATCACATTATTCAACAATTCATTAAGTAAGCAATTTTTCCTCTGTCTTTACTATAAGTAAAGAAAGACCTGCAAGATATTTGAATTACTGCATGTCATATCCTATTCAAGGGTACACTCTTTACTTTTATTCTACTGCAAACAAGGTAAGACTCATCTGCCACTGATGCCTAGATTTGTTTAACAGTTTTGTAAGTTTCCCTCACACCATTGGATATTATAATTTTGACTCAGACAATGAAATACAACCTTTGTATTGTCCTATTATTAATTTCATTTAAGGATCGTTTCTTATATAATTAAAGGTATAAAAAGCACTCTTTTAAAACATTCTCTTTAAACATTCCTGATGCCTGACATTATTCTTTGAGCCTTAAGTTTAATCTCAGGAACAACAACGCCTGTAAACACCACACCTAAAAGTAATTTTTCTCGTGATACATTGCGACTCACCAAACATTGAAACTACATGAGGACTTCCTTTATCACACCCAAGATAAACTTTCATTCGTTTAGAAAGAACACTTTGTCACATGATGAGAAATGTTCTCAAGGTGTGATATGTCACAAGTTCATTCACTTTCTCAAAATTACGTTGTTGATCCTTTATTACAAAAAAATGAACTTTTGGCATGTGCAACAAAGATCAATTTGACCCTTTCAAAGTTTCCCAAGGTCGCAACAATCCATAGAAGTTGTACAAATCTCCCTCGAGTTGTCATTTGTCATTTTCTAGGTAAGAATCATACCCATATTGTACAATTAGATTCCTTTTTGGTTTTTCAATATCTCTCATTGGATAGAAAGAATCCTCCACTTCTTCCACAACTTCCCTCTTGTAACTTTTCCACTAAGCCCAACAAGATGACAAAATAAAAAATTGAAAAGGTAGGATTACTTCCTATTACCAATTGAAATCCTTGTAAAATCACCGAGTTCTGGAAAATAAAGCACAAATGAAACCCTAGCTCCCTTTCTTCATACTATCCAACCAACCAAAAACAATTATGGGTTCTATCAAGGGTAATAAAGTATTTTCCCCAACCTCTAGAGACATTCTTCATTTTGGCTCTATGAAGCCACAATTTAGTCAATATATAGGGGAACCCATGAGCACTATAAAAACAAAACTAGCATGACCTCAAATTTAATAATATCTTCGACCTCATATTCCCATAGGGACATTCTTTCAATTGGGTATATAAAAATGAGATTCAGATCAACCCTCTTACATTTTAAATTGATTTTCTCTTGAGAATAAACAAAACCTATAGATCATTTATTCATATTTTTCCCATTCTTTTATAAATAATGATATCACATGAAATAAATGGGGAAGGTATTCCCCTAACATGATCGTCTACAAAAAAATATAAGGTGTCTTACCTAACCCAATTTTTTATCAATCTCTAACAAAATGCATTATTTCCCCTCTCTGGCTTGACTAAAACAAAGAAACTCTTCTAGGTGTGAAAACATGAGTAATAAAAATTTTCCTAAGTATATGTTGCACATACATTAGCTCATATTTAGAGTTACCATATAAGATAAAGTAATTGAAATGACCATCACACTGTTAGAATTTTCCCCTGGAAACACCTGGCATTAAAGAAAATTAAGAGACCTGCCAACCCCTTGTGTTCCTATTTTTCTTACACACACAAGAAATTCAATTGTTTTTTATAGCTAACACCACTAATTTTCATTGCTATCAAAATGGATGAGTTGCAAGATTCAAATATGGCTTCCAGGAAAGCTAAGAAGAAAAATGAGAAAGTAATCAAGTTGAGACTAGACCTCGAAGAAGCTGAACTAGATATATATTTCATCATCCTAGGACCTAATTATGTAGATACAAAATGTCTTATGGATCAAAGGATGGTATTTATATGGGGAGACTTGTACCAAATGTTTATGGAGGAAACATTTCATGATATTCCACTTATCCTTAGAGACACCAACCCCAATGAAGGTGCTACAAATATATTAAATAGCCACAACTCCACATAAAAATTTCTCAACCTATTGTCCTTCCTTCCATAGAATTCATCACATGGCTTATCATGTGGGTAGACATTGACAATAAGATAATATGAGACACTAATTGGAAGGACATATCTTCATTCTAGACATCAACGTTGGATGCATTTTATAAGCTTCCACCTACCCAAGTGGATCAACATGATGAGTGGAGGTCACAATTCCCTCTGAATTGTTGGGATCTAATGAAAATTTGGTGGGTTATTATCAAATCCTTTGAGGCAAGGAGGATGGGAAAATACCTCACTATCCTATTATAAACCCCTTACAACATCATTGTGGCTCTCCCAAGTATATTGTATGGTGAGGAAGATGCCACTCAATTCAGAGTGTCATGGGTTCCCATGATTTATGCAATCACCGAGACATGATCTACCTTTAAACTACAATGTTCCACGTCATCTCCAAGTCCAAACATGTATCCCCTGGGCATGCACCTAGCCTTCTACATGTTCTCATACCTACTTGATATCACTTGCATAGTCAACTTCTACCCCATGATGGGTTGGCAATGGAAAATGGTATTTCATCGAAAGAGGAACTTATATCATAGTTTTTAGAGATATTTAATATCCTCATCTACTTTCTAGATTTATCCCAAACAAGTAATCACTCTAGGAGGTAGTATATTATACTTTCATACATGGATTTGGAGTATATTTGTCCCATGAAATGAAAGCCCCATGGCCTCGTCTACCTCTTTACATGGGAGTGCATAGCTTCAAGGACTTAAAAAAAGTAGTAGTGAAAGAAGAAACACTGACCACCTTTCATTTTTGGGAAGAGAGATTCAAACAACATGACCCTCTAAATGTTTTCAATCAACATTGTAGGGATTGAAAATATGGATGGCCATACCAAAATGAAGTATATAAAGAGGAGGAGTTGTACATAAGAGTTGTGTCATTAGATGAAGTAATTTTTAGAATGGACAATGGATCTAGGTAAAGAAAGGAAATTTTATAAAGAGAGTGGGTTGACAAGTAGATACTGGAGAAATAATTAGTATCACATAAATAAATACTCGAGAAAGAAGCCAAGGCCCTAAGGCCCCAAAAATAAACATAGGAGGAGAGAAAAAGAAAAGAAGAGGAGAGATTGAGAAAAAGAGAAGATACAAAAATGGAGGAAGAGTTGAGAGGATCAAATCCCATGGAAACTGGACTTTCTGAGACTTAATTTGGCACACTCGAGACTACAATGACTATAGGTCACTTTCCATTAGAATAACTTGGATTTGGTGTATTAAATCCTTCCAAGTTGTACAAGGAAGTAGTTTTAGATTCATTTTTTTTCAACAAAGAAAGGGGAAAGAGAGTGAAGCAATTGCATAATAAGATAAAACTACCAGGATCCCTAGAACTCATAGTAATTTCTAATACCCCTCTCATGGAAGACACTAGAGGAAACCCCGTCGCCACAACATCAACATGGGTCACATTCTCATAGGTTTTGGAATTGTTAAGAACCAAACATCAATATAGCATAGAAAAACCTCAGGAAAAGTACTCAACGCCTTGAAAAAGAGATAATTTCAGATAATAAGCCTCTTCGAGGGGGCAACCTCCTTTTACCCCACTTAAATGTTCAAGTACAAGATGATTCAAAATGAAAATGTCTCCTTGGTATATATAGGAGACTAGGAGGTTTAATGGCCTAAAGCCGATGGCCTAAAGCCGACATAAATAAAATAACATTACTAATCTAATATGCCCCAATTAAGTGGTAATGAGCCAATATTAGGGCTTAACATGCCCCTCCCCTTGAGACAAGTTTTGTCCGCAACGCTTGAGTAACTCTGGATGCTT
>ML776555.1:475025-519002 GCA_009831015.1 Picea engelmannii | reverse complement strand
AGTCCCACTCAATTTGGATACTCTGGGAAGAAGTTATGATTGTTTTACCTGGAACACCTTCTTGAGACTAGCCAATAGGACTAGTCAGATACCCTATCTTACACAAGGTGTATATATAAATTTAGGATGACCCAGAAGCTGAACTTTTTACCACAGATAGAAAACTAATTTCTGTAAATGGATCCCGGAGTTAAGGGTCTGAAACGTTACAGAAATTGTTTTATAGCGAAAATGCTGAAAAGACTCATTTCAGGATGATTCCAGAACCCTATCTTGTACAGGATATATCTCCGAAAGTATAAGGCCTCAGGAGCTGAATTTTGAACCCAACGTACCTTGATCCGTCTTCTAAATACCCTCCAGGCCGTTCCTTCTGAAACATTTTAGAAAAACAGTTATATCAAAAATTCCACGGTGTCTCAGATGTAGCAGCGAAACCCCAAGACCTTGAGCTCTGAAACCATATGTTAAGAACCAAACATCAATATAGCATAGAAAAACCTCAGGAAAAGTACTCAACGCCTTGAAAAAGAGATAATTTCAGATAATAAGCCTCTTCGAGGGGGAAACCTCCTTTTATCCCACTTAAATGTTCAAGTACAAGATGATTCAAAATGAAAATGTCTCCTTGGTATATATAGGAGACTAGGAGGTTTAATGGCCTAAATCCGACATAAATAAAATAACATTACTAATATAATATGCCCCAATTAAGTGGTAATGAGCCAATATTAGGGCTTAACAGGAATTGAATATAAGAAACACATAAAAGTAAATTGAAGAGTACAAGCTAATGATATAGACATAGGAATAAGAGGTAACTCACTACAAATATGGCATGTCCATCTTAATAGATTTTAAAACCTAGACCTTTAAGTTACAAGATGAAAACTACATGACCTGAAGATAGATGTATGCAAGCCTCAAGAAGTCCCGAGACATTTCCACAAGATTTCTCACACATTTTTATAACACATTAAGGATAAAAATGTGTTGCCTTATGGAGTCCATATTGATATGGATGAGCTAAATAAATGAAATATAGAAGGAAAGAACACACTAGAAGATCTATCAAGGATGAAAGAGAAAGAGAATTAGATAAACTACACAACTTTATATAACTTCCAGATAACCAATACAATGATAGAGAAGGACATTCCCACCTCAATCAACTATTGCAAGTGTTTGTACTTCACTATTGGAAAGCTTATTGAGTGATTCCATCTACCACTGCTAGGGGATATGGGACCCCCCAGTCCCATAACATAATTTTTGAAAGAACTGGACAAAAATTAAAGGAAAGGTGATTGGGATGATTCCCCAAATCACCAAAGTAGTTATAAAAGAACATATTGTTGATCCCTCCAAGGAAATAAATATAATCAACTTATTTTTTAGCACCTGGACAAGAGAAATGGAGCCCATGTCCAAAGAACTAGTATCATATGAATTCTCTCTTGAGAATTTAATATTTAGGTGGGTCCTACGTATATCTTCCCAACATGAAGTTTGAGTGGCCTAAATTCAAGATAAAGAGAAAGGATGAATATAGTCATTTGTAAATAATATATAATTTCATATACTTTCTAAGAAAAAGTAAAAAAAAGGAAGTTGATAGGTTGTCACTTCCAAAAGAGATGACAAGAAGTCCCAATAAGCAATTATAAACTGAAGGATTTATTAACCTATAAATGCATTGTAACAAGAGCTTTTGTTTTTTTGTAACTTTCTGAAATCATTTGAGAAATTATAATGATAAGAATCCCACTGGGACATTTTTTGAAGAGAAGTGATGTTGTTGCGATGTGTTTTCTATGAATTTCTTCTAGTAATTATAATATCGGTAATACCACAATAAGGACATATTTTTCAATTATTGACTATTCTCTATTGATTTTATAGTTCTTACTTTTTTATTGATAATCTAATATGTATTGCTTTGATATAGTATATTAAATATTGTAAATTGTGGTGTTGTAATAAACTATTCTACTTTAAACTTATTTTTTATGCATATGTGTTCTTTCTTTTCCTTAACACCTTTATGTTTATGAAATATTTGCAAGAATTTGTAACTAATCTTTTATTTTTTATATAAGTTTTTCTCCTAGATAGGATAGGTTATATTTAATTTACATTTTTGTACATAGGAAATCAATATATTCACTCTACATTTCATAACCATCCCCCCTTCATTTTAAGTAATGGTTGTCAGGCCATAATCCAAATGGGTCTCCTATCCAAAATGGTGTGAGGTCTAATTGGGACTTCATATCAAGGAGTACCCCTGACTTTTGGAGGGAACATTGCTCAATCAACATAAATTGGTGCTAGAAGGAGTTCTTGAGTTGTATGGATAGTATAAATACCTGGTCTTCACATGGTCATACTTCTAAACTTTCAACATGTGAGACTTAGCCTAGTCATTTCCCTACTAGAGGTGACAATGCTGAACTCAATACTATGTTTAAATGCAACTCTCCTTTTTTTGAAAATCTTGATTCATGTCCAAATCACTTATACATGATTCCCAACCCTAAAGTTAGGCATATGTATAGAATATTGGAGAAATGCATGTAGCAACTCAATTTCCCAAATGAAAACTAACCCGTAGGGTTTGCATCTGAGCTAAACAAGAATTTTTAGTTGATTTTGTAGAAGTTCTAGTGTAACTTTCTTTACAAAAAATCCCTGAACCTTTGGACCAAATCCCAACATCACCCCCATCTTCACCCTATTCTCCACACTCTCCACCCTCCAAGATTGAGAAGAATAGGTGAGCCCATGAGATATTGAACCAATTGATAGCTTACCAAATTGATGGTAATCAAACTCACATACCTTCTTAGATGTCCAAAGGTTCTCTCAACTTGAGAGAACAATTACATGATTTTCCTAAACACCCTAAACAAATCTTGCCAAAATTTGACCCAGATAACTCATGTGTTCTCAAAGATCATGTAAATAACTTCTAGCTTGATGTAAGGTTGATGAACACTGAACATGAGAACGTGGTTTGTATATTATTTCGTTACACTTTTGAAAACAAGGCATCTACCGAGTACTATAGCTTACTAGTAGGATCCATTATAGGTTAGGATGATTTTGATAAGGAATTTATCAATAAATTTAATGAAGAGAAGACTCTCAATAATCTTTTGAAAGAACTCATAGCCATTAAAATGGAGAAGAAATAAAGGATCAAACATTTCAACCAATTCCTCACCATGATTCTTAATAAATTACATATTAATTCCCAACTAGCCAAAGAAGTACTGGTAGAATAAAATACATCTACCTTACACACATGTAATTCCATGTTTCTTAAGAGGACTAGTAAAACAAATCTGGAAGATAATTTTTAGGAAACCAAGAAGGTGGAGAAGGAAATGCTCACTTTAGTGGGAAATCCAAGAGGAGAAGGTAATAAAACCTCGGTTGTAGGAAATAAATCTTTGAAATTAACCAATCCTATAGAGAAAGAACCTAGTGACCTGGAAGGTGTACTTAAACTGGTTAAAATGTTGTCTAATGAAGTAGTTGAACTAAAAAATAACTTTGGGAAAGGGAAATCTAACCAAATAACCTTTAGGTTGTTTTATAGAACAATACAAAATCCACCAAATCCCCCTAAACCTTGAAATCTAAATCTAAATAAGGAGGAGGTGAGGATGGATAATTTTTGTACTTACCACCACACCAAACACTATGAAAATACATGCTCTCCATGGATTAACTCCACTAATATGGTGATAAATTGACTTCTTGATCGACAATGCATTTTTGATATAACAACTCCAGAAGATGATACCGAGGATATTGTTAAGGAAGGGGAAACAAGTAGAGAAGAAACCACGTTCCTTTGGGATTGGGTAATAGATTCTAATAACAATGTGTTAGGAGAAGTATCATTAGGGAAACTACATGTTGTTAGTTCCTAATCTGTCACCAGTGATCAAACACAATAAAATGCTATCTTTCAAATTATGGTTAGGGCCTTAGGTTAATTTTTTATATTTTCAAGTCAGTCTTCAAATAAAAATTTGGTCACTAATTGGTATGTGTCTAGGTCATTGCTACTCCCTTGGTCTAAAATGTCACCATTGTCATACATAGTCATGTCATCATTTATTGTCATAAGTCATGGTGCTTGTCCAATTCATCATTTTGGTCTTAAGATCATTCATTTAAAGCTTATAAGGTTCAAAGTTTTATAAGGTCATGGTTTTCATTAGGTGTTAGGATTTTCACTTCACAATAAAGTCATGTCTCCATTTATCTCATTATTAATGGAGTTATCATAATTAGGGAATAAAGTGTTACTTTTTACATTGTCAAAGGTTTAAGAGGAAAAAGCTTCTTAAAATTGTAATTTTTCACCAAGTATAAAATGGTAAGATGGGTTATTTTCAACTCATTTGCATTCTTAGATATCTCAAGATCTCCTTGCCACCATCTTGCAAACTCAAAAGGAGAAAAAATTGTGAAAAAAAGAGGGTTTTGTTGCATTTGGGAGGAGTGTGACACACGGTGCGACACTTTTGTGCAGTGCGACCCACGACACGACGCTTTTGAGTAAAGTTGGAAAATTCATTTTTTGGAGGCATTACCATGGGTATTTTCTTGAGTTTGATGGCTCATGGGAAAGTAGACACGTGGGGCACTTGACCTAGTTTCCATAATTTAAAATGGACTCCTAAAAGTTGGCCAAAAATAGCCCTGAATTGGTGCGACGCTTCTGTTAAAAATGTGGTTTTATTACAAGCTAGCATGACCCATCTATTTCCTGGCGCGACCCATCTTTTTCCTGGTGCGACCCATTTGGCATGACAACTTTTGGAGCAATGATCAAGAAAATATGGTGGAAAATTCGAGATGTTATGATCTATTAAGTATATTTTAGGTTTGTTAGTTGGTTTTTGCCTCTCTTTATGAGGAGATTTGTAATTAATGAGTGAGATAGGCTCTCCTAAACTCTTGTCTAAATTGTGGAAACTATTTCAGCCATCCTAGTCTTTAGATGATGACTCATCAAATTCATTTATGATGGGTTTTGAATAGAATTTTGACCTGATTATGTGTCATATTTTTTATTTTCCATATATACATTTGATGAATTCACTAGAAAGGGGGAAAATCGGAGGAGAGAACTCTAGCAACTTGTACTTCACTGTTTTAATGAAATCAAAGGAACCAGTTGGAGCTATATTATAGGAATTCTTGTGTAGTGAGTTTTTGAAATTGTGTCCTTTGTGTAATGGTTTTATATGATTTTTATATATTCCATATTACCATATTGTATTTCATCAATGATTTTCCATAAGTTTGATGAGCAAAATTCTTGTTTAAGTTCCGTTTTGTCTGGAAATATCTTTTGTTTTTTTTTTCTTCTAGATCGGTGAACTCATGGTTGAAATGCTCACCAGGATCTCTTTGCATATTCACACCCTCCACTACATCGACTAAAAACCCAACCTATCACTAATTTGTTGCTACCTTGCTCCTATTTCTGGTTGTGTTGTAATCCTTTTCCTATTTCAAAACCTAGCTGTGGTGATTCCTTCTCTGATCCAACATTATACCTGTAAACATTAAAAACCCATCTTAGCTGAAACTACCTAGCCTAAATCCTTTGCACTCTAGTTATATTTTTTACTTGATAATTGAGAGAGCCCTCTCTGGTTTGGTAGGGCTACATAACAAACCAAAAGAATGGTTTGTGTTTACCTCTGTTGGTCTCCTTCTTAGCCTTGGGAGTACTGATGGAGTGACAACACATGCCACCCAACCTATCCCAAAAAATTACAATTTAAGAAGTAAGGGGTATGGATATATTGTTACTCTTCTTGCTAGGCCAACTCTGACATTTAGGAAACCCACACTTCCTACTTAGAGTCAAGATAACACTTCTTCCTCTGAATCCAATTATTCTACTAGTATTTCCCAAAACAACAAGACCATAGTATACCATCCAATCATGCAACCCATTGAGTACAATTTCATTGAATATATGAATAAAACCAAAGAAAATGTTTCAATATATGACATCTGTACCCTACCACAATAGAGGGATTTACTTTTGAATGCCTTTAAATCTCTCTCGAAACCATAAAAGAATACCATTTACAGTTGTGAAAGTCAAAATAAACCCATTGAAAACAAACTAAAAAATGAAAACAAATAAGAGAAAACAATAGTACAAAAGGCTACCATTAATGCAACCATCATAGGAATACATTCAAAATCACACAAGACCCCATTCTTACTGAATTTTGAGATCTACAATTATAATTTGCATAACTATCTAGTATATTTAGGAGCATCATCCAATTCAATGTTTTATTATGTGTGCCAAAGAATAAATGTTGTTCCCTCCAAATAAACAACCACAATTATTCAATTAGACAAGTTTGATGTAAAATTCATGGATGAAATGGAATATTTCATGATAATATTAGCTTCAGATCCTTAATTTTTCCAAATTATTGACATTGTTGTTGTTGACATTCTCAAAGATTATGATTTGCTAATGAGTAGAGATTAATCATAGAAGTTGTAGGGTTACTTTTCCACTGACTGGTCTCACCTATGGCTACCATATAAGGGGAGGACATATCAAATTAGGGTATATAGGGAAGTCCACATGAAACACATGGTTACAAATTTGGAAGATTATAATGAATCAATAAACTTCTCTCATTCAATTTTGGGAAAATAGTTTTTGGAAACAAACTTTGGGTGTTATGCATCTCAACAACCACCCCTTGAATTAGACATATAATCTAAAATCATTCATTGCACTCAGACTAACACTAATGACTATACAATATTAGAATTATATAGTACTAGTTCATATAGCATAGATGCCAATACTAACATTTGGACTTTGTTATTTGTTGGTTCCAAGTCACAAGAATGATTCTCAAGGTAGGTTGCATTCTCATTGACCCACATAAATGAAAGACTCTAATTTCCCATTTATTAGAGTTTGAGTGAAACAAAAACATAGGTGATTATGAGACTTTTATTCATGGTTTGAAAAAATCCAATGACCTAAAGGTGAAATGCTTAAAACAATTTGGTGACTCGGAAATCATTGTCACAAAGGTAAAAAATTAAAAGATTATGAACATGAGGTATGGAAGTTGATTGATAATTTTGATGCATTTAATATCACTTCTATTCATTGTTCAAAAAATGTTTATGTTGACAATTTAACTAATTCATTTTCAATATTACACCCTCTGAATAATGGTTTCTCTATTGGACTAATTTTTAGGCCCTTAATACTAGACAATATCACTAACTGGAGGTATTCAACAATGATGGAAATATAGTGAAACTAATCACCCATGTAGGGACCTTCAAGGACATGCTAATAGATGATAATGAACACAAAATATATATACATGAGTAAAAATATATCTTAGATAGTTTCACATATAACCTAGTACCTAAAGTGGTTATAACTCTCGAAACATTGTTTGATATGAAAACAAGGTTTCGATCGACAATTAACATGAAGAAAAATATTTATTTCCATGAGTCATGAATTAGTCAACCTAGTCACCCAAGAAAATCTCAAGTACATAAATTTGGGAAAATGTTTCTAGAAATATGAGAAGTAGATGTATATCCATCTATTCACAAAATACAAGGATGCCTTCACATAGACATACAAGGATTTGAATATGTACTATACATAAATCATACTTTGCAGGGGCTTTTGAACCTGACTTTTCCCTCCTCTTAAGAGAAAGAAGATATTCCACTCTAGAAGGAATGCAAGATGATGCCATAGAAATCGAATCTAATATGATGGCATCCGAGAAAATAAAAACCAAGGTTGAGATGGGAACTAGAAAACCTAGGTGTTTCAAAGAACAGGTAGGACCATCTGGATCTGGGAAGTCTGCAGAAGAGAAAATGGATGAGATGGCCAAGATAATTAAAGATTTATCGAACAAGATATCCAAAATGGAATTATATCAATACAAACCTGACACTTACATTAGGAATTAGTTCAAGAAAAACCCTAACCCCCAGATGCAACAGAGACAAATAAAAAATGAGGATCAAAAGATCCAAGCCCTGTTTAAAACTGAAAATTTTATGTAGAGGGATGATATGCAAAATTATGAGGAGTTAGAAGAGGATCTGAACAACCTTAGCGATGACGATCTTGAGCCACATTTAACCAGATAGGGTTATGAGAAGTATTTAGACTTAGAATCCCTATTTAATAATGAGGAAAACATTAATAATTTGGGAGACTTTGCCTATCAAGGGCTGGTCGATTTGATAATGGTCGAAATCCAACAAAAGTACGATTTAAGGACCAGAGAAAAAAATCCTACAAATGCTCCACCAAAAAATATTTTTTCACTGAGTAAAATGAATGAGGCAGGAGTTACTAAACCACCAACTGAAACACAAGTTTCTTGAACAAAACTAGTTGAAACAAAAACAACGCAAACTAAAAAACCGGAAAATACAAAAGAAAAAATTCCAACCACAAAAATCGAAAAAAAAATTGGAGGTTTCAGTTTAGAAAACAAACTTAATAAAATTAAAATTCCCATGCCTCTAGTTGAACTTGCAAAAAACCTGATTTATAAAAAGAAAATTCCTAAAGTGATAATTGTTTTTGATGTTGAATGTCATGCAAATGTTATTAATCTGCAGGATGAAAGACCTACGATCATGTTCGGTCCACACATCGAAAACACTAAGGATTTTGTTGCTCCATTTTATATTACACTAACTGTGCATGACCATTTACTCCACAATTGTATGTTATATTCTGGGGCCTCTCATAATTTAATTCCTAAAATTATCATGGAGAAGTTAGGCCTTGAAATTACTAGACCTTATCAAGAAATCTACTCGTTTGACTCTAGAAAAGTTAAGTGTCTAGGCATGATTAAATATTTGGTAGTAAATATTTCTCAGATCCCTGTAAAAAGTATCCTTATGGATCTGGTCGTTGTTGACGTCCCTTCCAAGTACGACATGCTTCTATCCAGGTCTTGGGGCATCAAATTAGGAGGATCAGTTCAACTGGACATGACTTACACTACGATCCCAATTTTCAGTGGACAATTTATACGACTCTACAGAGAAACTAGACTGGAGTATACTGTAAGTGACCCCAAAAACCCAAATAATTAACTGGTCTATGTTGCTGATCAAGAATTAGGGAATTGTATATTATATATAGATGATGATTTCGAAAAATGTACATAGTAGAGAAGGAATGTGGAAAATGTTCTTCGATGGTGCCTCCTCCTACGAAGGAGCAGGAGCTGGAGTTTTATTCGTGGCACCAGATGATGAGTATGTTATTCCCTTATCTTATAGGTTACAATGGGATATCGATTATACAAATAACGTCTGTGAATATGAAGCTCTGGTTTTAGGATTAGAAGCTGTTAGGAAGTTAAAAATCGAACATCTAATAGTTTACGGTGATGCAGAGATTATTGTAATTGAAGTGAAACAACAGTATCAAGCTAAACACCCAAGGTTGAGATCATACAGGAATTGCACTTGGGATCTTATAGATAATTTCTTCTCGTCTTTTAACATACACTCTATTCTGAGAATTGAGAACCAACAAGTCAATTCCTTGGCCAAGGCTGCTGTGACCTTCGTACCGCCGATGTCTTGAAAGTGAAATATCACATCGAGATGAGACAAAAACCTTCAATCATGAACAAATTCCAACACTGGTGTTGGCAACATTACTTGTCTTCGACATCGGGATATCCAGGTCTATAGGTTGTACGAGGAGCATCCAAGAGCAACGCATAGAAGAAGTCATGTTTGGACTTAAAATCAAGCGAGCGGGCAAAGTTATAGTGTCAACGGTCCTGATCTATCCACATGAGTAGATTAACGGTTGGCGGGAAATCGCAGATAGTGAAGTTGCGCTGAGGTTAACGCAATGGATCGCGCCCATATTGTATGCAAGGAAGAATAGCAGTCGTTCGTCCAAAGTACGCGTGGCGCGAGATCCAGTCTCGTCGGCTTTTCGACAGTCACGAGTTCGAAGGGTGAAAGTTCCATATCACTCTGTATCGCGGAGCCCCGAACCCCGAAGTGCTGATAACGCCCAAAGTCGAGCCCAGAGTATCAAGGGGTAGTCTCAACCATCTATTTGAAGAGACACCCGACGCGCGCGATTAGGCTCCTCGCCTTTTCTCCCATCGCAACTTCGAAACACAAGAAGCAGCTCCATCTTTCCTCGATGAATGAAATGACGAGAGCATCTAGGACCTGGGGCCCATAGCATTGTCGGGAGAGTTCAGAACCATCAGATCCATAGGGGCACGTGGTGCCAGATTAAGCCGTCTCGGCGTTTTTCTCATCGCGATTTCAAGAAGAAAGTATTAACTCTTTCCGTTCTCGAACGCCAAAAGTGCTTTAGGAATAAACATGGGGTCACAACCCGTGGTCACTTGGGAAAGAAAGGAACTGTGCTGAAAGGGGCCAAAGGCACTGAATCCAGTCACCGAAAGGATCGTCTCGATATCCATGTACCATCTGATACGATCCCACTCCCGGCCTTCGCTTGGAGTAAATAAAGGCGAGAAGGGGTGGGTGAAACCTTTCCTCATGCATTAAGTGTAATGTATGGAAGGTCTGGAAAGAGGTTCGATCGAGAGGGTCCTGTGTACCCAGTTCTTCAAAGAAGCCATGCCGAGTCCTCGACTATCCATAGGAGGTATGCACACGCTAAATCAACATTTACTGGCTCAACTACTCCCCCTATAGGAGCCATGCGCAGTTAAGGTGGTGACAGACAGAGAAAGCCTGCTCGAATTTGGATAAAGGGACACCGAGCCTTGGATGACCAAGGACACCTCTGTTAGGCGATTTTCCTGAGTATATAGACTCAATCTTTGTATTTTGTAATCAATTGATGGTTGAGCAAAGCTCTCGATTGTAAAGTTTTGATGAAGCACTGGTCGCTCTGGTTAATGTATAAGGCATTTGAGATTTCTTATTTTATGGATGTCAGCTTGCCTTCCATCTCTTTGTTCACTGTGTTAGAACAACTCGGAATTGGAGGATCCAGTCAAGTTGTGGATGTTATAGGATGATGTAGGTTGGATCACTGTAATAGTTGCATTGTTTCTAATCGGTTCTTGTGATTCTCTCAGTGCTGAAACGACTTGGAATTGAAGGATTCAGTCGAGTCACCCCTCAGCTCCTTGAAGCTCTGGACCAAGAGGATCTTGGCTTCCGAGTTTTTCATCCTCAAGATTTCGAAGGCCTATTTCTCGAGGCATTCTTGCTCGCCCTTCTCACAAGTCTTCCATATACCACCCTTTAATCCATTTACTGACAGAAGTTGGATCAAGACCTCCCTTGTTTTCTACATGCGAGGCCCAGTTTCCTGAGTTAAAGCTATATCATCTTGAGCCTTTATCCATTTGATCACCCCATTAACAAATCGTGACATAAAACTAATGGGCGTTGGGCTCTGCTCCTGCAAGCAATCCAGGAGTGACTTCTGATGCTAACATTTATGGCGCCGTTGCCGGGGATGAAGTTGAAAATTTTCCCCGGGATTGAAAGACATTGAACCTCTGATTCCGAAGGTGCATCGGGTATCAGAGCCTTTGAAGATTTCTACTGTGCACCTGGCGAATCCATTGTGACGACTCCGCTGGGGAGAAACTGCTCTATTAACTGTGGCTTTCATAGGCAGACACACGCGGTCTCATCCACAACTGCCTCTAGCTACACCTGAAACTGATCCGGAGGTGGTTCTCAGAAAAGGAAAGAACTCCGAAGAAGAAGCTTCCATCACCGAACCAGGTAATCCGCCATCTCCTTCTATAGGAACTCCATTTTCTCCTCCTCAGTTTCTCAATAGGCCTCCTTCAGAGGTTTCCCATTTCCTGAACTTCGGGAGTGTTCCTGCTGAGTTTTCCCCTCCTGGTCTGGCATTGGAGGGAGAAACCCTTGTCACTCCCCTCTCCTCTGAAGTTGTACCTTGGCATAGACCCAGGACTATAGAATATTTCCCCACTCCTGCACGAAGAGAAGCACCTACTGACTTGAGCTTGTTATCCTTCTCCTTAAATACCCTCTTGTTTCCCACTCCACTTCGAGACTCATTCCCAGTAGCCCCATCACGAACTCCTTCTCCTCCGAGTTCTCCTCCACCTAATATTCCTATGGCTGGTGCTAATCCCCCTCTAAATAGAATGGATTCCATAGTCGCTGCTAGATATGCTCCCTTAATCCTACCTCATACTATGAATCCTCTCCCTGCCGGAGATTACTTGAAATACATGCCCAAGTTTATTGAGGAAGGGGATGTAACTGTTGAAGAGCATCTGGCTACTTTCTATAGTTATGCAGACAACCTGAACATTGAAAATGAGGATTTCTGGATGAGAGTCTTCGTCCAGAGCCTAGATGGTGAGGTGAGGAAGTGGTTTAGAGGATTGGCCCCCGAATCTATTGCTGGGATCGAAGCCCTGGATAGTGCTTTCCTGAGGCAGTGGGGTGATAGGAAGGATTTCATGTACTACATGATAGAGTTCGGGTCTTTGAAAAAAATGGAAGGAGAGTCTTCTGAATTCTCCAAAATATTTAATAAGATGTATAATTAAATTCCTGCCGAAATAAAACCCTCAGAAGCCTTGACCAAAATTTCTTATGCTAGTGCGTTCGGCCCCGATTTTTGTATTTTGTTGAGAGAAAGAAGAGCCACCTCCTTAGATCAAATGCAAGATGTGGCCATAGAGGTGGAATCCAATGTGTTAGCAGCTGACAGACTGAGGAACAAGGCCGACGCAGACAGAAGAAAGGGAAGGTCGGAAACCTCAACTTCGGGATCATCGGTGCCCCACCCTCAAGTGGATGAACTGACCAAGATGGTGAAGTCTATGTCTTCATAGATGGAGAGAATGAAGGTCGAGGGGAGGCAATCATACAAGGGCCCTCATAATGCCGAAAACAAAGGAGGTTTCAAGAGGCCAAACAATTTTACTCCCCCGAATGTGCAAAGAGAGAGGGGAAGAGACAGAGAAGAACAGAAAATCCAGGCCCCTTTTCAAAACAATTTTGTGGCTAAGGGGGAAGAAGGAGAAACATACGAGCTTGATCCTAAAATCCATTGCTTCAGAGACACTCCTCCTTTTCCTCATCTCACTCAATCATCCTACGAGGATTCCCTCATGGACAGTCAGCTAAATGAACTGAGCAAAGGAGACAAGGCTATTGACACCAAGGCAAATATGATCTGAGGTCGAAGAAAAAGACAACAACACTTGATGCTCCTGAGCGGTCCACTAGAACAGAGAAGCCCGCTAATGAAGTAGCAGATAGTCACAGAGGTAAGAAGCACCAACCCCTCTCTCCCATAGTCCAGAGTCATGTTCCCGAAATAAGAGAAATTATGAAGCTTACATCTTCTTTTAATTTCGAGCATGAAATTCAAAAGATTAGAATTCCTGTACCCCTGACCGAGTTGATTAAACATGAAGGGTTTAAGAAACGCTTCTATGAGATTTTACAGTCTGAAACTACATGCCTTCCCACAGACTCCATCAATTTACAAGATGAAAATCCTGCAGTTATCCTAGATCCTATGGTAGAAGATAGGAATGACTCGTCCCCTCCCTTCTACACTTCCCTGAACATACATGACAAGGTGTTTCACAACTTCTTGATGGATTCGAGAGCTTCTCACAACCTCATGCCCAAAACTATCATGGAAGAGTTAAGGCTAGAAGTCACCCGAGCCTATCATGACCTCTATTCCTTCGACTCCAGGAAAGTTCAGTGTCTTGGAGTTATCAAAGACCTGGTCGTGACCTTGTTTCAGTTGCCCATGAAAAGTGTGGTCATGGATATTGTAGTGGCCGATGTCCCCCCCAAGTTCGGTATGTTGTTATCAAGATCTTGGATAAAAAGACTGGGGGAAACTTTTCAAATGGACCTCACATATGCTACTATCCCAGTGTTTGGAGGAGAGCATAGAAGGCTATACAGAGAAGCCCAACTGGCCTATATAATTAGTGATGAGGCCAACCCTACCAACCATCCCATTTTTGCTTTAGACACTGATTTAGGTTCCAGTGTGCTACAACTCACCAATGCTCCCGAACCTCCTCTTAAACTCAGAAAGCAGCCCACCATTTCCCCTAAATTTCCCCCCTCCATCACCCCCGTCTGGAAAATGTTCTTTGATGGAGCCTCTTCCAAGGAAGGTGCTGGAGCTGGGGTGGTTTTTGTGTCACCTGCTCAAGAAACCATATCTCTATCATACACGCTGGAATTTGTAGCTACCAACAATGTGACAGAGTATGAAGCTCTCATCTTGGGGTTGAGAGCTGCAAGGGAAATGGGAATTCAGGAGGTAGCAGTGTTCGGTGATGCAGAGTTGGTGGTCCAACAAATCAAAAGCACTTACCAAGCTAAGCATCCTCGACTCAGGAGCTACAGAAATGAGGTATGGGACCTAATTGACAGTTTCTTCTCAACATTTAACATTTCTTTCATCCCAAGAGAGGAGAACACAATGGCATATTCCTTGGTTACATCGGAAAGTAATTTCAAAGTACCCTTGCCGCCCAAATTCAGATATGATGTGGAAGTAAAATATAGGCCCTCCATACCTGACAACGTCAAACATTGGAAGGTTTTCGAGGATGATCTCGAGGTCAAGAAATTCTTGGAGACTGCCAAATAATTTTCAGAGATGCATATCGACCAAGACTCTGTCTCTGAAGAAGAGCTTGATGGGGGTAATTTTCTGAATAAGATTGCAGAGCGTAACATTGTGCAGTTGCCCAACAATCATATTCCAAGAGGACTGGTTCCTTTGGAAAGGCTTTTTGATAGAAATGATGTGTCATTAAAAGGGGAGACCACGAAGGATGACACTGATACTATTCAGTGCAACATTGGGACCGAGAGTGAGCCCAAGTTTGTCAAATTGTCAAGAAGCCTGACAGAGGAGTAGAAGTCTGAATACACTGGACTTTTGAGAGAATTCGATGACGTGTTTGCCTGGACCTACAAAGACCTCAGAACATATGACACTTTTGTCATCGAGCATAAAATCCCATTAAAAGAGGAGGAAAAACCATTTAGGTAGAAGCTGAGACAGATCAATCCTATGCTGCTGCCTATCATGGAGAGGGAAGTGAAGAAGCTTCTTCAAGCTCAGATCATTGTACCACTGAGGTATTCAGAGTGGGTGGCCAACTTGGTGCTAGTAAGGAAAAAGAGTGGAGAGATACGACTCTGTGTAGACTTCAGAAACCTGAACAGGAGCTCACGAAAGGATAACTACCCCTTACCAAAGATGGAACATATACTGAAGAGGGTAATAGGAGCTTCCAGAATGTCCATGATTGATGGTTTCTCTAGCTACAATCAGATCTCTGTCCTGCCCGAGGACAGGGAAAAGACGACATTTACCACTCCATGGGGAACATTCATGTACGCCAAGATGTCGTTTGGATTAATGAATGCATGGGCAACGTTTCAGCGTGCCATGGACATAGCTTTCGTCGGTGAAAAGGATAATTTTGTGGTTGTCTATCTGGATGACATCACAGTGTTTTCAAAGTCTGATAAAGAACATTGTCATCATCTCAGGAAGGTTTTCCTGAAATGCAGGAGTTTTGGCATTTCATTAAACCCCAAGAAATATTTGTTCGCCATGCAGGAGGGAAAATTACTAGGCCACATAGTATCAACGAAAGGAGTCAGGATTGACCCTAGTAGAGTTGAAGCAATACAGGCCTTATCAATCCTGAGGTCCAAGAAGGAGGTCCAATCCTTCCTTGGTAAGATCAATTTTCTGAGGATGTTTGTGCCTAACTTTGCTGAGGAAGTAAAACTTATAACAACCATGCTAAGGAAAGGAAATGAAGTGAGGTGGACTTCTGAATCACGACATTCCTTTGAGAAAATAAATAAGAGATCTATAGGCATCTCCCCTTTCCAGTTAGTTTACGGAGCAGAAGCTGTCCTCCCTTCTCAGCTGGCTATTCCCGTAGCGAAATTCTTCCAGGATCATCAGGAGGAGCCTAATGACATGATCAAAAGGATTCATCAGCTAGTGGAGGTCCAGCAGGCCAAGGAGCAGGCAATGGACAAAATTCATGATCATCAGCAAAGGATCAAGCATGTTTTTGATAAGAAGGCCAAGAAGGAGCGGTTCCAGATAGGAGACCTGGTGCTAAAATGGGATGATCCTAAGAAAGATAAGGGAAAGCACGACAAATTTGAAGCCCTGTGGATCGGGCCCTTCAAAATATCAGAGGTTTTATCGAATAACACATATCGACTACAGGATTTGGAGGGTGAAGAAGTTTTCAGCAGCCCAGTAAATGGGCATTTTCTTAAAAAATGTTTGTCTGAGCCTTCCGTGGCTCCTGTGTTTGTAAATATTGTTCTTTCGGTTCCTTGTTTTATTTTTATGTTTCGTCTTAGTAAATGACTCCATAGCCCAACAGCAAGGAACTGGAACTGAAAAATGAGTCCTTAGAGCATCACAGGGACGACTCTATCCCCCATGGAGCCTAATGTTAGCAACATTACTTGTCTTCAGCATCGGGATATCCAGGTCTGCAGGTTGTACGAGGAGAGCCCAAGCGCAGTGCATAGAAGAAGTCATGTTTGGACTTAAAATCAAGTGAGTGGGAAAAGTTATAGTGTCAACGGTCCTGATGTATCCACATGAGTAGATCAACGGTTGGCAGGAAATCGCAGATAGCAAAGTTGAGCCGAGGTTAACGCAATGGATCGCGCCCATATTGTATGCAGGGAAGAATAGAAGTTGTCCTTCCAAAGGACGCGTGGCGCGAGATCCAGTCTCGTCGGCTTTTCAACAGTCGCGAGTTCGAAGGGTGAAATTTCCATATCACTCTGTATCGCGAAGCCTCGAACCCCGAAGTGGCGATAGCGCCCAAAGTCGGGCCCACAGTATCAAGGGACAGTCTCAGCCGTCCATTTGAAGAGACACCTGGTGCGCGTGATTAGGCTCCTCGCCTTTTGGCCCATCGCAACTTCGAAACACAAGAAGCAGCTCCATCTTTCCCCGATGCGTGAAATGACGAGAGAATCTAGGACCTGGGGCCCACAACATTGTCGAGAGAGTTCAGAACCATCAGATCCAGAGGGGCGCGTGGCGCCAGATTAATCTGTCTCGGTGTTTCGCTCATCGCGATTTCAAGAAGAAAGGATTAACACTTTCTGTTCTCGAACGCCGAAAGCGCTTTGGGAATAAACATGGGGTCACAGCCCGTGGTCACTTGGGAAAGAAAGGAACTATACTGAAAGGGGCCAAAGGCACTAAATCCAGTCGCTGAAAGGATCGTCTCGATCTCCAGGTACCATCTGATACGATCCTGCTCCCGACCTTCGCTTGGAGTAAATAAAGGCGAGAAGGGGTGGGTGAAACCTCTCCTCATGCATTAAGTGTAAGGTATGGAAGGTCTGGCAAGCGGTCCGCTCGAGAGGGTCCTGTGTACCCAGTTCTTCAAAGAAGCCATGTCGAGTCCTCGACTAGCCAGAGGAGGTCTGCACACACTAAATCAACATTTACTGGCTCAGCTACTCCCCTTGCAGGAGCCATGCGCAGTTAAGGTGGCGACAGACAGAGACAGCCTGTCCAAATTTGGCTAAAGGGACACCGAGCCTTGGATGACCAAGGACACCTCTGTTAGGCAATTTTCTTGAGTATATATACTCAGTCTTTGTATTTTGTAATCAATCGATGGTTGAGCAAAGCTCCCGATTGTAAAGTTTTAATGAAGTGCTGGTCGCTCTGGTTAATGTATAAGGCATTTGAGCTTTCTTACTTTATGGATGTCAGCTTCCCTTCCATCTCTTTGTTCACTGTGTTAGAACAACTCGGAATTGGAGGATCCAGTCGAGTTGTGGATGTTATAGGATGATGTAGGTTGGATCACTGTAATAGTTGCATTGTTTCTAATCGGTTCTTGTGATTCTCTCAGCGTTGAAACGACTTGGAATTGAAGGATTCAGTCGAATCACCCCTCAGATCCTTGAATCTCTAGACCAAGAGGATCTTGGCTTCCGATTTTTTCATCCTCAGGCTTTTGAAGGCCTGTTTCCCGAGGCAGTCTTGCTCGCCCTTCTCACAAGTCTTCCATCTACCACCCTTTAATCCATTTACTGACAGAAGTTGGATCAAGACCTCCCTTGTTTTCTACATGCCAGGCCCAGTTTCCTGAGTTAAATCTATATCATCTTGAGCCTTTATCCATTTTATCACCCCATTAACAAATCGTGACATAAAACTGATGGGCGTCGGGCTCTGCTCCTGCAAGCAATCCAGGAGTGACTTCTAACACTAACAACTGGCAAGTGTTCAAGGATGACGAACAAATTAAACAGTTTCTGGAGGTGATTGACGATTTATCTGAAACTCACATAGATCAGGAAAACCAAAATGATCCTGCTTGCATTATGCAAGAAGGAGAGACCCCAGAAAAATTCCAAGACAAGATCGCAAAACACCGTATGCTCGTGCTTAAGAACAAATAGATTCCCAGAGGCCCGATCCCTTTAGAAATATTGTTTTACCAATATGACATACCTTTAAAGTCTACCTTGCGTCCTCAACCCAAATAAGTTGAAGACTATAATGTAGGAACTAACAAATATCCAAAAATGGTCAAGCTATCAAAGTACCTCCCGGCCCAAATGAAAAGTAAGTACGTTGATCTGTTTAGATAGTACAAGGATGTCTTTGCTTGGTATTATGATGATATGAAAACTTATGATACCTCTATTATTGAACATAAGATCCCTCTAAAACATGGTATTAAACCTTTCAGACAAAAACTCAGACAGATAAACCCTATTCTTCTTCTAGTGATAGAAAGGTAAGTCAAGAAAATCCTCGATGAAAAAATTATTGTTCCACTCAGGTATTCCAAATGGGTAGCGAATTTAGTCCCCGTCAAAAAGAAAAATGGTGAAATAAGACTCTGTGTAGATTTCAGAAACTTAAATCGGTTATCCCTCAATGATAACTACCCACTCCCTAAAATGGATCATGTTCTAGAAAGGGTAGTTGGAGCTAATAGGATGTCCATGATCGATGGTTTTTCTGAATACAATCAAATCACGGTCCATGAAGACTATAGGAAAAAATGTACGTTTACCACTCCGTGGGGAGCTTTTATGTACGATAAAATGCCATTTGGTTTGATGAATGTAGGGGCTACTTTCCAGAGAGCGATGTACATTGTGTTCGTCGGTGAGAAAGACAAATTCGATGTTATTTATCTTGATGATTCGACAATTTTTTCTAACTCTGATGAAGAACATCTGCTACACCTCAAGCAGACCTTCGAAAAATGCAGAAAGTTTGGTTTATCTCTTAATCCTAAGAAATCACATTTCTCTATGAAAGAAGGTAAGATCTTGGGTCATATATTGTTAAAATAAGGAATCAAGGTCGACCCTAAATGAGTTGAGGCTATAGATACGATTAATATTCCTAGGAACAAAAAATAAATTCAATCATTTTTAGGAAAGATCAACTTGTTGAGAAGATTCATTCCCAATTTTGTTGAAATAATTAAATGATTACATATATGTTGAAGAAAGACAACGAAGTGAAATGGATTGGTGAAGCTAAATCATCATTCGAGCACATAAAGAAGGCTATAGGGTAAGCAACGGTGTTAGCAAGTGCAGACTATACAAAAGAATTCCTTATCTTCTGATTAGCTTCCGAGCACACTGTTGCAGCAGTACTCCTACAAAGGAATGAGGAAGGATTCAAGCAACCAATAGATTTCTTCAGAAAAATCCTCAGGTATGCCGAATTAAGGTACGATATACTTGAAAACCAAGCATACGCAATGGTGAAGGCTCTCTAGGATTTCAGGACATATGTATTGCATTCCAAGATAATCGCTTACGTGCCAAATAATGCTATCAAATACATTTTAGTTCAACCAGATAGTGATGGGAGAATAGGATGATAGTTGGCTAAAATTCAAGAATTTGATATAGAAGTGAAACCAATCAAGCTAGGCAAAGGTCAAGGCCTAGTGAAACTGTTAGCCGAATTAAATTTTAGGGCACTCGGGATAAATCAGCTGGAATCACATGGATATCTCCTAGATATAGAGGAGCTTGATGATAAAACCCCTATGATTCAGATTGAAGATAAGTTTTCTTCCTCTACTTGGTATTGCGATATTGTTTCATACCTCCTTACCCTTCAGTGACTGAATGACATGACTCCTTCCAAAGTGAGAACTTTGAAGCTACACGTAGTCAGATATTGTATTTTTGATGGCCAGCTATACTGGAAGGATCCTCTAGGTTTCTTATTATGTTTCTTAACAGAACCTGAAACATAAAGCGTCATAAATTAATTTCATGAAGGAGTGTGCGGAGGACACCATGCCTGGAGGGAAACGATCTACAAGATTTTAAGACCTGGGTATTATTGGCCAAAGTTATTCACTAATGTGAATGCCAAGGTTAGAGCCTGCAACTCTTGCCAACTATTCTCTGGTAAGAAAAAGACTCATGCACTACCTTTAATCCCAGTAAAAGCAGAAGCTCCCTTTCAATAATGGGGTCCAGATTTAATCGGAGAGATCCATCCATAGTCAAGAACTCAACATAGATGGATTTTAACCGCCATCGATTACTTCATGAAATGGGTAGAATATATTCCAACTCAGAATGCTACGGATTCAGTAGTAATAAATTTCTTGGAAGAAAACATCCTATCAAGATTTGGTTGTCCTCGGAAAATAGTCACTGACAATGCCCAAGCTTTTAAATCTATGGCAATGATCAATTTCTGCCAAAAATACAACATTGTGTTAGGACATTCTACAACCTATTATCCTCAGGGGAATGGGTTAGCCGAATCGTCTAACAAAATCCTAATGACTATAATAAAAAACGTGTTGACAACAAATAAGAAGGCTTGCCACGTTCACCTAAAATACGCCTTATGGGCGAATCAAATTGACACCAAGAAATCAATAGGTATGTCCCATTTTGAATTTGTTTATGGTATTGACATTTTACTTACTATCAATATCGCTCTTCCTATGATGTAGCTCTGGCACAATGAAAATGAAGAGCCAAATTACGTTGCAAGAAGGATAAATCAAATAGTCGAGGTCCAGCAAAATAGGGCCGAAGTAGATGACAAACTTCAAAAGTACCAAGATAATATGAAGGCCCTTTTCGATAAAAAGGCTAAAGATAGGGAGTTTCTTCTTGGTGATATAGTTTTAAAGTGGGATTCTATAAAGGAGGATGCAAGGAAACATGGCAAGTTCGAACATCTCTGGTTCAGACCTTTCAGAATTGCAGCTGTTGAGGGAAAAAATTCTTTCTTACTGGAAAATCTCGACGGAAAAATTATCGACAATCCTATCAATGGGCGTTACCTAAAACATTTTATGTAGTAGTCATAATTATGTTTCCCATTGTATATATCGGTTTGGATCGACATTTGTTTCCATTTCTTAAATTGCAATTTTTCTTTTCTGGTGTAAATTATCCATGGTATTTTATAGTTCATTGTAAATAAACCATATTTACTTGATATCACCGAAACAGAATATAAAAGCACCTGTATCACATACCTGCAGAATGTTTTGACTTTTCCCATTTTGTTCCTGTGCAGGATACTTACTATCAAATGAGAGATAAGGATACTTTGGAACCCAACACTCATTTTTCAAAGACATTCACTTTCTCTCAAAATAGGTGATAAATTAATTATTTACTTGATTGAAAATACAAAGGAAATCCGAGGTATGAACTCCTACCCTGCTAGTTCAAACTAAAATTTTAAGGAAATATTATCAAAATCAAAGGAGGTTTCACTCATATAGATATTGTCACTTGATCAAATATCAAAGAAGTATGAATTTTCAGCTTAATTCTGAAGCCTTCTCTGAATGAAATAAAAAATGAAATAAAAAGAAAAAGAAAATAAGAATAAAATAGGGGGCTTGAAAGGAAGTTCGAGAATCAATAAACAAACTTGTGTCAGAATGAGATTCTTTTATGTACGACCCTCTGAATTATCGTTCTATTTTTTTTTTCCCTGAGTTTTTTATTCCTTCCTGATTTTCGGTACCTTTCCCGGGTCTTCATAGAAAGAAATAATTACACCTTGACTCTTAAAACGTAAAAAAATATTATGGAACAAGATCAGGAGAAAATATTTATGTTCCTTTGATTTTAACTGAAATAAAGTATGTCCAGGCTAATCTTAATAACTTTATCTCATCTATCATATTTTATCTTGACTAATTCTCTCAAGGTTGATCCCTGAAAATCAAAATCCCTATAAAATCTTCCCTATAGATGAAGGTGTATTGAATATTGAGGGAAAATTAGTTGCAGAGTACATCTAATTTTTTTTTGTGACAAACCTTCCTATTAATTTGATTGCCCCCATCTTGTCCAGAGAGACGATGAAAGGAAATTCATATAATGATTTCCCTCATCTCGGGAAAAATGAAAAAATGATAATTGAAGTGGTGAAAGGAAATTCAATGGGAGAAATAGATAACTTCACTAGGGTATTGAAAAGGTTCTTTGGCAGTGAAGAAATATCTATGATATTTGTATGGTTGTCATACATATCTACGAAATATACTCTAACATATAATTCTCTTTCCGATAATCTTGACAATTTGAACCAATGAAGGAATCCCTAAATAAATTGTCACATCTACTTAACCTTGATGCGGATGAAGTCAGTTGAAGTATGATATTTCAGTTAAAGTCATTTTTATGATCTTAAACAGATTCGAACTCAATTTCAGGAAAGGGAAATTTTAAATAGACTAACTTGAGATCAATGATCGGGGGTGTTTTGAAGGTTTTCTGAGATTCAATTGAAGTTCATTTTTTCTCTGCATGCTTAATTCCTAAAGGAGTTTCCCAGAAATGAAATAATGACTCCATTTGCCCAATAAAGACACTCGGTCTACTGTTCTTCCACATCTCACAGGGAGACACGATCCCTATATGGAGTGTATGTTGGAACACATACAATTCTGAAATTTTGAGTCCTATGCTTTTCACCTCATGAAAATATAGTTCTACCCGAAGAAAATGGAAAATTGGTAAGTGACATTTTAATTTTAAATCAAATTCCTTTGCTGGTTGGTAAATAATAAGGCGCGCACGACATCCGTCGTTGATGATTTTTTCCTTTTGATTGAATGATCCTAATAGCTCAGGAGTTTTGGAGCCGCCTAAATTTTAAAGAGGTAAATCTATAATGCTCATTTTGGAGCTGTGCACTTTGGATGTTGCAATAAGTCTTAACAATAAAAACCCAAAGATCCAAAACCCGAAATCGTCTGCTTGTTTCTTTTCCTTACCCCTTTTAAGGGAAAAAGTCGTAGGACACGTGTACCTTTTGATTCTTTCCCGAGTTGACACATGACACCTCCCTTTTCCTCAACACGTCAGAATGATGCAGTCTATAACACTTCACTATGGGAGACAATCCTTCGAGATTTTAACGAAGAATGAATTCACGAATAACCAAAATATCAAAATACCGAAGTATTAAACGTTACATAACTAAGTTAAACATAATCAATAACTTCGTACTTCAGTTTTTGGATGTTTCCCTTGGATGATATTTTGAAGTTTTCTAAGCCTGAATTCTTGAAATACCTCGAGTTAAATGCAGTTAATTAGGACATAAAATAAATTACTAGATAAATAATTGCTTCACAATTTGGGTTTTGGAAAGTCCCTCTTGAGATACATTGAAAGTCCCTGAAGTCTGAATTCCCGAAACACTTGAAGTTAACACACCTTCTTAAACACGATTAATTAAAAGTGATTATTCAAAGACTAATTTTTTTGTGGATTCAAGATTCAAGAGGTTACTACTCTGTCACATCGAAAATCCCTGAACGCGAACCGTCGAAGTGTTGGTGGAATTTATTACTAGTTAAGGATAATGATTCAAACATAGATTGCGGATCACCAGGTAGAATTTCCCATCAAACGTTAATAAATTTTCCATCAGTGAAGTTATACGAAAAGAGATGACTCTATTTTGAATAAAAGCACTTCGATTTTGGTGGAATGAGTATCCATCATGCATGAAGTAGGAGAGGGTTTCACTTTCAATTGGTCCAAAATGTTGTCCGATAACTTGGCCAATGAGATTGTAGAATATAAAGCAACAAAGTAAAAAGGACAACCCACCCCCTTCTACATGTCGACATATATCATGGATGCCATCTGTTTTATGACACATTTCCCATTAATGAATTGGAATTGGACCCCAACCAGTTCCGAGTCCATTCATTTCTATCATTCCAAGCTATGCGAAGAAAATGCCAAAGATTTATTTTATGAAATCTGTCACAATGTGGTGATTCCTGTTCATATAGCCCTGTAAAGCCACCCACCTCCTCAAATTTCAGACAAGATTATGGGAAACCTGGGTAAGCTTGGAGATTGGTTTATTGTGGATAACTTCTTCTACATGAGGTTTTTTGGGTGCTTTGTTCCTCCCCATGCTCTCCCATGATTCTTACCGAGCCGACTGGTATGCATAGAAGTGGCCTACCCGACAGTAATAGGAGGCATCAACAAGGAGATGAAGGCAACACAAAAAAAGGTATGGACGACTTTCCCTATTTAGGTTGGCATGTTTTCATTATTGGATTTTGGTCACTCCAAAGTGGAGGTTGCAGCTCTGGAAGATGTCAAATTGGTTGAGATCGAGTTCAAAAGACACGATCCACGTAGGATTTTGGAAAACCACCTAGCCCAGTTCAACATGAAAATATATGTGCACAAAAACTCCCTGTATGACGAAATATTCAAGGTAGTTAGGTATTATGAGGAGGTACATGACATATTCCAAAGCTTGTCCCCAGATCAACAAGCTGGTTTTGTTAGTTTTCAAAATCATAGGCAGAATAGTCTACCCAAGGTACTACAAGGAGATAAAATAGACACTCCCCCTTATTAGGACGCCAGGTCAATAGGTTCTTAAGTCAGTCACTCTAGTAAGCATCAAGTTGAGGAAGCCCCGAAGAGCTTGGAGGTATTGAAATATAAATTAGAAGCCTCATTGTCAAGTCATCTAGGCCCCCAGGAAAAGGCTTAGCTCAAAGCCTTCCTAAAACAAGGAAAAATGATGCCTCCTTCGTCACCAACCACCCCTACTAGTACCTCAAATACAAAAGAGAAACAACAATCTATGGAGATTGGTACTCCCATTACATCATTGACACCTTTTCAATTCAGCCTTGGAAATCCTAATTCCGAAATTGTCTTTGTAGATGATCTTACCCCAATCTCACCTGAAGAGATGCCTCCTTCAAATTTCTTCTTTAGTAGAAAACGGAAGGCCATCGTGAAAAGGGAATCACACTAGAAATATGGAGTGATAACTAAAAGGCATAGAATGGTATATGATGGAAATCATCAAGATGCTCCAGAATTTGCAAAAGAAGTCACAGGTTCATTAGGTGCTTTTGTCATAGCTAATCAATGGTGTGTGGAAAATTTGGCTGAACAACTGCGATAGAAGTGCCTATTGGTAGAGCCCTTGCAAAGTCAAATAAAGGCCATGGAACAGACTATAAGGGACAAGATGAGTCACGAATTCAAGCAAATCAAAGTTCATGATCAACAACAAATCCAACAGCTTCAGGCCAACCTTGATCAACTCCATCAAAGTTCGCAAACCAACCGAGGATTGGTTACTCAACGCGATGAACTGATAAAAAAAATGCAATCTAGGTTGAACCTAGCTGAAGGTACCTCGATTGATATCTCGTCCTTCCGAGCTCAAGCAGGGGAAATAAATGAGAAGATGGAAATTTTCCATCAAGATATTTTTCTAAAGGTTGATGCTATCCAAAAGTGATACCAGGTAGTAGACCTTTCTCTGAAGGGTATCTATGTCAAGCAAAATGAATCTTTCTCAGCTCGGGCTAGGTTTCAAGAATCTATCATATTGGTGCAAAAATATAATGTCTCTGATTTTCCTATGCTCTCTCCTTTTGAACAATTACAAGGTGATATGGCCTTGAAGGTCTGGGAAACAAATTTGGCAGAAAGCAAAAGATTAGCCATAGAGGTAAAGGATGCTTTCTTGGAAGCGTTGTCATCATTAGATAAGAATCTAATTGAGTTTGAAGGGAGAAATATATTGGAATCCTTGGGGCAATTTGATATTGAAATGAACCAACATAATTCCAGAAAGAGAAAGGAAGAAACTCTAACAACCATTCAAAAAATGAGCCAAATTGATCTTCTTAAGATAAATAAATGACTAGTAAGTCCAAGCTCTCATCTCCAATCCACAACTCAAGAAATAAAGAGGATCCAAGAAAATATGCCTCAGGTAGAGAGGGGATTATTCACTTTTGAGGTAAATGAAACAATTAAGCCCTCAAAGTTTGTAGTAGAATTAGTGAATAGATGCAACCAATGTATTGAACATGGGAAAGAAAGCACAACTGGAAGAAAATAAGGAAGCATGCACAGTGCCATTTCTCTTTACCTCCCCTACCTTTCACCTTCCTACAACCACATATCTCATTCATTCACATTCTAATCTTCGCTTATCCTTGATTCATCATCATACACCCGTTCCATTGTCATATTCCCCACAAATGATTACTTTTTCTTATTCCTGTTATGCATTCCTTGACGAGCCATGCAGTGCTACTCATTCGATTGTCATTCCTCCTTGATCCTGATTGTGTCTCATTACATTTCTGAGCATATATGGAGGGACATATGGAAACATATTAAAATGACCATGACAATATGTCGAATTACTAAGGAGGCTAGACGACAAGTATGTCCAGCCTAAAGGACTAAAGAAATGAGACGTTTTTTTCCCAATAGATGAAGAGATAGAGGAGAGTGCCAACAGAGCTCATCAGATTTCACATACTGTTGTCTTATTCAAATATATGTTATTTTCATTGTAAGAATTCCAACTGTTTTGAGTTGTGACAGTTTTTGTATGAATACATAGATTCAAGATTTATTCGAGGCTGCTTCTTTCTGGATATAATAGAGAAAACTCTTCCTTTTTGAGTATTAATACAAGTGCATACATAGATTCTAATTTTCGTTTAGTTTGAGTCGTGTGTTTCTTCTGTATTTCCATACCTCTAAATTTCCTTATGTAATTCCTTGATAAGTGATTGATTTCAATTTAGTATCACAACCACTATAATCACATTATTCAACAATTCATTAAGTAAGAAAATTTTCCTCTGTATTTAATATAAGTAAAGACAGACCTACAAGATATTTGAATTACTGCATGTCATATCCTGTTCAAGTGTACACTCTTTACTTTTATTCTAATGCAAACAAGGTAAGACTCATCTGCCACTGATGCCTAGCTTTGTTTAACAATTTTGTAAGTTTCCCTCACACCATTGGATATTATAATTTTGACTCAGACAATGAAATACAACCTCTGTACTGTCCTATTATTAATTTCATCTAAGGATCATTTCTTATATAATTAAAGGTATAAAAGGCACTCTTTTAAAACATCCTCTTTAAACATTCATGATGCCTGAAATTATTCTTTGATCCTTAAGTTTAATCTCAGGAACAACAACGCTTGTAAACACCACACCTAAAAGTACTTTTTCTCGTGATACATTGCAACTCACCAAACATTGAAACTACATGAGGACTTCCTTTGTCACACCCAATATAAACTCTCATTCATTTAGAAGTAACACTTTGTCACATGATGAGAAACCTTCTCAAGGTGTGATATGTCACAAGCCCATTCAATTTCTCAAAATTACGTTGTTGATCCTTTATTACAAAAAAATGAACTTTTGGTATGTCTAACAAAGATCAATTTGACCCTTTCAAAGTTTCCCAAGGTCGCAACAATCCATAGAAGTTGCACAAATATCCCTCGCATTGTCATTTGTCATTTTCTAGGTAAGAATCATACCCATCTTGTACAATTAGATTCCTTTTAGGTTTTTCAATATCTCTCATTGGCTAGAAAGAATCCTCCACTTCTTCCACAACTTCCCTCTTGTAAATTTTCCACTAAGCCCAACAAGATGACAAAATAAAAAATTGAAAAGGTAGGATTACTTCCTATTACCAGTTGAAATCCTTGTAAAATCATCGGATTCTCGAAAATCAAGCACAAATGAAACCTTAGCTCCCTTTCTTCTTACTATCCAACCAACCAAAAACAATTATGGGTTCTAGCAACGGTAATAAAGTATTTTCCCCAACCTCTAGAGACATTCTTCATTTTGGCTCTATGAAGCCACAATTTAGTCAATATATAGGGGAACCCATGAGCACTCTAAAAAGAAAACTAGCATGAACTCAAATTTAATAAGATCTTCGACCTCATATTCCCATAGGGACATTCTTTCAATTGGGTATATAAAAATGAGATTTAGATCAACCCTCTTGCATTTTAAATTGATTTTCTCTTGAGAATAAACAAAGCCTATAGATCATTTATTCATATTTTTCCCATTCTTTTATAAATAATGATATCACATGAAATAAATTGGGAAGGTATTCCCCTAACATGACCGTCTACAAAAAAATATAAGGTGTCTTAGCCTAAACCTTCAACATGTGAGACTTAGCCTAGTCATTTCCCTATTAGAGGTGACAATGCTGAACTCGATACTATGTTTAAATGAAACTCTCCTTTTTTTGAAAATCTTTATTCATCTCCAAATCACTTATACATGATTGCCTACCCTAAAGTTAGGCATATGTCTAGAATATTGGAGAACTACATGTAGAAACTCAATTTCCCAAATGAAAACTAACTCGTAGGGTTTTCATCCGAGCTAAACAAGAAATTTTATTTGATTTTGTAGAAGTTCTAGTGTAACTTTCTTCACAAAAATCCCTAAAACTTTGGACCAAATCCCACCATCACCCCATCTTCACCCTGTTCTCCACACTCTCCACCCTCCAAGATTGAGAAGAATAGGTGAGCCCGTGAGATATTGAACCAACTGATAGCTTACCAAATTGATGGTAATCAAACTCACATACCTTCTTGGATGTCTAAAGGTTCTCTCAACTTGAGAGAACAATTACATGATTTTCATAAACACCCTGAACAAATCTTGCCAAAATTTGACCCAGATAACTCATGTGTTCTCAAAGATCATGTAAATAACTTCTAGCTTGAGGTAAGGTTGATGAACAATGAACATGAGAATGTGGTTTGTATATTATTTCGTTACACTTTTGAAAACAAGGCATCTACCAAGTACTATAGCTTACTAGTAGGATCCATTATAGGTTAGGATGATTTTGATAAGGAAATTATCAATAAATTTAATGAAGAGAAGACTCTCGATACTCTTTTGAAATAACTCATATCCATTAAAATGGAGAAGAAATAAAGGATCAAACATTTCAACCAATTCCTCACCATGATTCTTAATAAATTACATATTAATTCCCAACTAGCCAAAGAAGTAGTGGTAGAATAAAATACATCTACCTTACACACATGTAATTCTGTGTTTCTTAAGAGGACTAGTAAAACAAATCTGGAAGATAATTTTTAGGAAACCAAGAAGGTGGAGAAGGAAATTCTCACTTTAGTGGGAAATCCAAGAGGAGAAGGTAATAAAACCTTGGTTGTAGGAAAGAAACCTTTGTTATTAACCAATCCTGTAGAGAAAGAACCTAGTGACCTGGAAGGTGTACTTAAACTGGTTAAAATGTTGTCTAATGAAGTAGTTGAACTAAAAAATAACTTTGGGAAAGTGAAATCTAACCAAATAACCTTTAGTTTGTTTTATAGAACAATAAACAATCCACCAAATCCCCCTAAACCTTGAAATCTAAATCTAAATAAGGAGGAGGTGAGGATGGATAATTTTTGTACTTACCGCCACACCAACCACTATGAAAATACATGCTCTCCATGGATTAACTCCACTAATATGGTGATAAATTGACTTCTTGATCAACAATGCATTTTTGATATAACAACTCAAGAAGATGATACCGAGGATATTGTTAAGGAAGGGGAAACAAGTAGAGAAGAAACCACGTTCCTTTGGGATTGGGTAATAGATTCTAATAACAATGTGTTAGGAGAAGTATCATTAGGGAAACCACATGTTGTTAGCTCCTAATCTGTCACCGGTGATCAAACACAATCAAATGTTATCTTTCAAATTATGGTTAGGGTCTTAGGTCAATTTTTTATATTTTCAGGTCAGTCTTCAAATAAAAATTTGGTCACTAATTGGTATGTGTCTAGTTCATTGCTACTCCCTTGGTACAAAATGTCACCATTTTCATACATAGTCATGTCATCATTTGTTGTCATAAGTCATGGTGCTTGTCCAAATCATCATTTTGGTCTTAAGATCATTAATTTAAAGGTTATAAGGTTCAAAGTTTTATAAGGTCATGGTTTTCATTAGGTGTTAGGATTTTCACTTCACAATAAATTCATGTCTCCATTTATCTCATTATTAATGGAGTTATCATAATTAGGGAATAACGTGTAACTTTTTACATTGTCAAAGGTTTAAGAGGAAAAAGCTTTTTAAAATTGTAATTTTTCACCAAGTATAAAAGGGTAAGATGGGTTATTTTTAACTCATTTTCACTCTTAGATATCTCAAGATCTCCTTGCCACCATCCTGCAAACTCAAAAGAAGAAAAAATTGTGAAAAAAAAAGGGTTTTGTTGCATTTGGGAGGAGTGTGACACACGGTGCGACACTTCTGTGCAGTGCGACCCATGACGCGATGCTTTTGAGTAAGGTTGGAAAATTCATTTTTGGAAGGCCTTCCCATGGGTATTTTCTAAATTTTGATGGCTCATGGGAAAGTAGACACGTGGGGCCACTTGACCTAGTTTCCATAATTTAAAATGGACACCTAAATGATGGCCAAAAATATCCTTGAATTGGTGCGACGCTTCTGTTAAAAATGTTGTTTTATTACAAGCTAGCATGACCCGTCTGTTTCCTAGCGTGACCCATCTGTTTCCTGGTGCGACCCATCTGGCATAACAAATTTTGGAGCAATGATCAAGAACATATGGTGGCAAATTCGAGATGTTATGAATTATTAAGTATATTTTAGGTTTCTTAGTTGGTTTTTGCCTCTCTTTATGAGGAAATTTTTAATTAATGAGAGATAGGCTCTCCTAAAATCTTCTCTAAATTGTGGAAACTGTTTCAACCATCCTAGTCTTTAGGTGATGACTCATCAAATTCATTTATGATGGGTTTTGAATAGAATTTTGACCTGATGAGGTGTCATATTTTGTATTTTCCATATATACATTTGATGAATTCATTAGAAAGGGGGAACATCAGAGGAGAGAACTCAACAACTTGTACTTCATTGTTTTAATGAAATCAAAGGAACCAGTTGGAGCTATATTATAGGAATTATTGTGTAGTGAGTTTTTGAAATTGTCCTTTGTGTTATGGTTTTATATGATTGTTATATATTCCATATTTCCATATTCTATTTCATCAATGATTTTCCAAAAGTTTGATGAGCAAAATTCTTGTTTAAGTTTCGTTTTGTCTGGAAATATCATTTTTTTTTATTTCTCTTCTAGATTGGTGAACTCATGGTTGACATACTCACCAGGATCTCTCTTCATATTCACACCCTCCACTACATCAACTAAAAAACCAACTTATCACTAATTTGTTGCTACCTTGCTCCTATTTCTGGTTGTGTTGTAATCCTTTTCGTATTTCAAAACCTAGCTATGGTGATTCCTTCTCTGATCCAACAGTATACCTGCAAACATTAAAAACCCATCTAAGCTGAAACTACCTAGCCTAAATCCTTTGCACTCCGGTTAGATTTTTTACCGTGATAATTGAGAGAGCCCTCTCTGGTTTGGTAGGGCTAGATACCAAACCAAAATACTGGTTTGTGGTTACCTCTGTTGGTCTCCTTCTTAGCCTTGGGAGTACTGATGGAGTGATAACACATGCCACCCAACCTATCCCAATCAATTACAATTTAAGAAGTAATGGGTATGTATCTATTGCTACTCTTCTTGCTAGGCCAACTCTGACATTCATGAAAGCCACACTTCCTACTTAGAGTTAAGATAACACTTCTTCCTCTGAATCCAATAATTCTACTAGTATTTCCCAAAACAACAAGACCATAGTATACCATCCAATCATGCAACCCATTGAGTACAATTTCATTGAATATATGAATAAAACCAAAGAAAATGTTTCAATATATGACATATGTACCCTAACTCAATAGAGGGATTTACTTTTGAACGCCTTTAAATCTCTCTCGAAACCATAAAACAATACCATTTACAGTTGTGAAATTCAAAACAAACCCATTGAAAACAAACTAAAAACTGAAAACAAATAAGAGAAAACAATAGTACAAAAGGCTACCATTAATGCAACCATCATAGGAATACATTCAAAATCACATAAGACCCCATTCTTACTGAATTTTGAGATCTACAATTATAATTTGCATAACTATCTAGTATATTTAGGAGCATCATCCAATTCAATGTTTTATTATGTGTGCCAAAGAATAAATGTTGTTCCCTCCAAATAAAGAACCACAATTATTCAATTAGACAAGTCTGATGTAAAATTCATGGATGAAATGGAATATTTCATGATAATATTAGCTTCAAATCCTTAATTTTTCCAAATTATTGACTTCATCCAATTATTGACATCATCCAAATTATTGAGATCTACAATTATAATTTGCATAACTATCTAGTATATTTAGGAGCATCATCCAATTCAATGTTTTATTATGTGTGCCAAAGAATAAATGTTGTTCCCTCCAAATAAACAACCACAATTATTCAATTAGACAAGTCTGATGTAAAATTCATGGATGAAATGGAATATTTCATGATAATATTAGCTTCAAATCCTTAATCTTTCCAAATTATTGACATTGTTGTTGTTGACATTCCCAAAGATTACGATTTGCCAATGAGTAGAGATTAATGATAGAAGTTGCAGGGTTACTTTTCCACTGACTGGTCTCACCTATGGCTACCATATAAGGGGAGGAAATATCAAATTAGGGTATATAGGGAAGTCCACATGAAACATGGTTACAAATTTGGAATATTATAATGAATGAATAAACTTCTCTAATTCAATTTTGGGAAAATAGTTTTTGGAAACAAACTTTGGGTGTTATGCATCTCAACAACCACCCCTTGAATTAGACATATAATCTAAACTCCTTCATTGCACTCAGACTAACACTAATGACTATACAATATTAGAATTATATAGTACTAGTTCATATAGCATAGATGCCAATACTAACATTTGGACTTTGTTATTTGTTGGTTCCAAGTCACAAGAATGATTCTCAAGGTAGGTTGCATTCTCATTGACGCACATAAAATGAAAGACTCCGATTTCCCATTTATTAGAGTTTTAGTGAAACAAAAACATAGATGAGTATGAGACCTTTGTTCATGGTTTGAAAAAATCCAATGACCTAAAGGTGAAATGCTTAAAACMAATTGGTGACTCAGAAATCATTGTCACAAAGGTAAAAAATTAAAAGCTTATGAACATGAGGTATGGAAGTTGATTGATAATTTTGATGCATTTAATATCACTTCTATTCATTGTTCAAAAAATGTTTATGTTGACACTTTAACTAATTCATCTTCAATATTTCGCCCTCTGAATAATGGTTTCTCTATTGGACTAATTTTTAGGCCCTCAATACTAGACAATATCACTAACTGGAGGTATTCAACAATGATGGAAATATAGTGAAACTAATCACCCATGTAGGGACCTTCAAGGACACTCTAATAGATGATAAGGAACACAAAATCTCTATACATGAGTAAAAATATATCTTAGATAGTTTCAAATATAACCTAGTACCTAAAGTGGTTATAACTCTCGAAAATTTGTTTGATATGCAAACAAGGTTTCGATCGACAATTAACATGAAGAAAAATATTTCTTTCCATGAGTCATGAATTAGTCAACCTGGTCACCCAAGAAAATCTCAAGTACATAAATTTGGGAAAATGTTTCTAGAAATATGAGAAGTAGATGTATATCCATCTATTCACAAAATACAAGGATGTTTTCACATAGACATACAAGGATTTGAATATGTATGACACATAAATCATACAACATGTCATTCCTCTCAAAGAACACAAAAATCATTTTCAGTGGAAGATAGATAAAGTTCATATGACTATGAAACCACTATTACAAAATGAGTTGAGGAAACTATTGGATTCCAAGATCATCTTTAAATTGTACCATTTAGTTTGGGTGGAAAATTTGGTACCTGTAAGAAAAAAATATTGGGAGATTAGACTCTTTGTGGACTTCTGCAATTTAAATTCAAGAATCTGACAAGGATAAGTACCTTGTTCATTCAATGGAACAAATACTACAATTCATTTGTGTTTCTAAGGTGTTTTCATTACTAGATGGTTTCTCACCTATAATCAACTTTTAGTAGTCAAATTTGATCAAATCTGATCGATTAAAAACCACCTAGTTCTACACAAAGTGGGGAACATATACATATCAATAGATTCCTTTTGGACTCATAAATTCAGGTGTGATGTTCTAACATGACATGGATATAAAAATCAAAGGATTGATCAATAATAGTTTGGTATACCTGGACGATGTTACTATTAATTCCAAGGATAAGTTATATCACCTACATCATCTAAAGTAGATCTTTGAAATACATTGAAATTATGGTATATCTCTGAATCCCAAGAAACACATATTTCTTGTTTTAGAAGGAAAATGTCTCAGGCATGTCATCTCCAAGGATGATTTTTTTTTTCTAGAATGAATGAAATCCATAATGTATATTCCCATACCCAATAGCAAGAATTCTATGCAGTCTTTCTTCAGAAAGCTAAATTTTATATCTAGATATATAGACGACTTTGCATAAATTTTCAAACCATTTCAACAAATGATAAAAATGGACTATAAATTCAAATACAATTCCATTGAAAAGGAGGATTTTGACAAAGTTGAGGATATTATAGTTGCATCACCAATGTCACACAACCCATATTTCAATAAATAATTTTTGTTGTACATGTTCACATATGATCTATTAGGGTAATTTTGAGGTAAAAAATGGCCATCAAAACAAAAATTGTACTATCAAGCTAGAATTTAAAACAACCAATAGGATTCATGATGATGATGTCAACCCTAACGATAAATATTTTTGGAGGGAAAGGAAGAAAGCTACTTTTTTTAATCATATTTATCAACTTATATCCTTAAAGGTTTACTCAAATTTCAAGTGTAGGAACTCATTGGATGAAGAATTAAATTTCACATCCAACGAGTACCCACTCTGCATACTTTAGATAGACCCACTGTGAGATAAAATAGAAATATATGAAAAAATGTGTTTATTTTCAAAGAAACACACTTTTTTCATGTATTTCCAGTTTATCTCACTATGGGTGTATTAAAAGTTTGAAGAGTGGATGCTCATTGGGTAATGAGTTCCTACACTTGAAATTTGAGTAAACCTATAAGGAGATAAGAATAAAATGCAAATAAAAAAGTATTTTTATTTCTTTCCCTTTGAAAATTCATAACTCTTATTTTATTATTTTCCTTAGGAGGTTCATTTTAGACCTCAAATCTCCCCTAACAACTCTCTTGCAACAATGCTTGCACAAAAGGATGAGCAAGGGAATGAGTGCTCAATTTCATTTATGATAATTATCCTACAAGGGGATGAGATGAATTACACGACAATCGATAAACAATACTTTGTTGTTTATAAATTAGTAAAATAGTTCAAAACCTACATTCTAAAAAAACACACCAAGGTGATATTGCCCCACCGAGCCATGAGGTCACTATTTGTTTAGAAAGAACTTGGTGAGAGAAGAGGGAACTAGATGAAAACCATCTAGGAGTATGATTTATAGTTCAAACCTACAACCATAGTCATAGGTCAAGATCTATTTAGATTGGAAGAAAATCCACTTGACCCAACTGATTCGTGAGAGGAGGGATGAGAGAATGGAATAACACTCTACACACAAGAGGTTTAGTATGTTCTTACTTAGATATAATATTGGTGAAACGACCTTAATAAATATATGCAACATGGTACTTCCCCTAATCATATAAAATCCAAGTAGAAGAGAGCATAGAGGCTCCAATCATCTTAGTACGAACTTATCAATGAAATCTTATTTAGAAAAACAATATGATGGCATATTTCTCAAATTTCTTTAGAAATAATATGTTGATAAATTCCTTACATAGTTACATGATGGAATTGTTGGAGGAAATGTTTCTAGGGAGATGATTACTCACAAGATCTTGAGAGATAGATATTACTATCCAATAATGTTTAAATATTCCCACGCATATGTATAGAAATGTAAAACATGCCAAAAGTGAATTGGTAGGGAGAAGAAACCAACAATCCATTTACAACTTGTTATTGTTGAGGAACCATTTTAACAATGGGGTTTGGATGTTGATGCAGGAGCATCATTGGCAAGCACATGGAGTGGGACCACTCATCCCATGAGAATCTTTTCAGAATCTCAACGCTGGCAGTCGCAACGGATATTTTGAAGCATGCCTAAACTCAGAGCCAGAATAATATTTTGAGGCACGCTTGAACTCAGTGCTAGAAAAAATGTTTGAAACACACTTGAACAATTGCGAGAAAAGTGGGAGTTTCCACTCCTTCTCTGGAATGCGACTAATCTAAGATAGTCGTTAGGTTAGGTTTTGGAGTAGACAAGTAGTCGGGGGGAACCCTAAGAACCCTGTGAGATAAATAGAGGTTTTTTACACCCAAATGAGGCTAGCTGCAAGTTAATAGGAGATTTGTGAATTTTAGTTGTTGTTTTGATTTCAGTTGTATCCATTTTTCACTTTTGAATATAACAGAGGAAAATTGATTCAATGCATGGTGTGGACATTGTTTTCAATTCTTTGTTATTTTTGTTTCATGAATGAATGAATAATTTAATTATGAGTAGATGGAACTGTGAATGTTAGGATAAGTTTCAATTGTTTCTCTTCTGTCGAGTAATGCAAGGTGTGCACACAGAACACAAGGAGTGCGTTGACGGGATCTGTTTCAGTTCCGGAGCTCAGAAAAGATAGCATGAAACTTTCCCTTTGCAAGGAGTGCAAAGTGACTACTGCAAGGTGTGCACAGTTGTCTGCGGGAACTCGAACCTGCGTAAGAATTGGTTGCAAGGTGTGAACCGGGCCAAAGGAGAACGTTAGGGAGGGCGAGAAGAATTCCTTTTCAAGAATTTCTTTGGATCTGAGTATCGAAAATCTCGAGAACGCAAGGTGTGCGTGGGACATTAAAATCCTTTTAAGGACAAAGATCAGAAGGGATAAAATTTTTCATAAGTGTTAAATGATATCCAAGAGTCAGACTCACAGGAGGAGCAAAGGTCAAAAAACTTTGAAGGCTTAGAAATTTTTTGAAGTTAGAAAAGATCAGAAGCTCGGGAAGAGGAGTGACTCTAGACCATTAGATCCAGGGGGTTACGTGTTGATGATTAATGAGATATAGAGGAAGGAAAAGGTGGAGTGTTGAAACACCTGAAACCTAGAGAGCTGAAGAGTCGAGAGTCGTTGATCTGTAAGCGAACACCTGTCAGTAGATCACGAGCTACGGGAAATTTGTTGTGGGGTTTTCAGTCTGAGAACTAAGATCGCTGGATCCCGAAGACCTGAATACCCAAAGTGAATATGAGCCATAATATCTGGAAGAGACATGGCATAAATCCATGTACTCCGGGTAAAGTCCAGAAGTAATCCTCAGTCGTTGATCAAGGGGGACACACATCAACGGATCAAAACATTGGCGTGAGGGTGAAGTTGATATTTGAAATCTATGAAGTCTGAAACCCAGAGGAGATCTCGACCGTTGATCGAGAGGAGGGTCTCAGGACTGTCGATCTGGGTTGAAAGGTAGAAACGCTCAAGGTAGAAGCTAGACAGTTGATCATGAGGATAGGTGTCCATAGATCGTCTGCTCCAGAATGTTTGAGTACGAAAGAAGGAGATGTTTGAAACTTCAAAACCCTGAAGTCTAGAGACCTGCAGAGTTCACAGTCGTTGATCGAAGGGGACAGGAATCAACAAATATTCCTCTCTAGAAGATTTCTCTGCAAAGGAAACCAAGGTTTGATATTAGAAAATTCTAAAGTTTTGAATTCCGAATCGATCACATTCGTCGATTGAAGAGAGGGAGATCGAGATTGTTGATTCCAAGGAAGAGACCTAAACCATCCATCTGGAAGTACCATCAAGATTGTGAGATCAATGGTCATCTCTCATTGTAGGGGAAGGAGTTGCGCGGACGTTAAAATATCGAAGGCAGGCTGCAATCCAAACCACGGTTTCACCAAGAGGACACGTGGAGGCTCAGGGAGAATTGCGAGCTGAAAATAAGTTTGATCCCAAACCACTTGTGATCGTGCCCTCAATCGCGTGATCATGTGGATTCGTCACCCAAGGTCACTTCTACGAGGGGACGAGAGAAAAGGTGCTAATGCTGATACTTTGAGACTTTCACAGAGCACGAAAGGGAAGTTCACGGGTGTCATGGATCCTGCACAGGGAGCTGAGAGGAATTGTGGTTAACACAGAATGAGATCAGGGAGGTTTCAGAGAGTCACCCAACTCTAGAATTGAAGATCCTGACTGGGAGGTCGTGCAACCCTTAGGAAAGAAGGGGGTATGTGTCAAGTGGTATCAAAGATGAAGTTTTGCTTGCAGAAAACAAGAAAAAAGAACTCAAAGTTGTACTCTGTGTGTGACAGACAATCAACGCAATGCCACCAAGGAGACGAGTGGAACCACATTTAGCCAATTGGGCTATAGAAAGGGATATGCAAGAACTTCGTGCAAGATTAGAGGCTATCGAGGCATCATAGAGAAGAGCACCTGATGCTAGAGACATCAGTGATGCAGAGAGAGAAGAAGTCATGGGAGAGAATGGTGCCGAAGAAGCTGCAGGAGAGGATGTTGTCGAATAACGCTTGCTGAGAGAAGTCACTAGATTGGGAGGTAGAGCCAAGATAGAGGTCCCAATGTACAAAGGCAATTTATATGTTGAAGAGATTCTAGATTGGATAAGATCCATGGACAAACAATTCGACTATGAAGAGGTGGATGAAGAGAAAAGAGAGAAACAGGATGTCACCAGGCTAAAAGGACATGTAGCGCCGTGGTGGGTTGAACTGCAGGCTGAGAGGAGGAGAAAAGGAAAACAAAAGATAAATAATTGGGATAGAATGGTAGGCAATATGAAGTCTGAGTTCATTCCCAAATATTATCAAATGAATTTGTTCAGGAAGATGCAGAACCTGAGACAGAAGGGGATGGAAGTTAAGGAGTACACAGAGGAGTTCTACAGGCTGAACATTAGAACTGGACAAAGAGAGAGAGATGAAGAAAAAGTTTCCAGATATATAAATGTCCTGAGATATGAAATGCAGGATGAGCTCAACATGATGTTAGTAAGGACAGTGGAGGGTTCTTATCAGTTTTCACTGAAGGCATAGGAGAAGTTGGCCAGAAAATAAAGCCAGAGAGGAAGAGGTAAAATCCCATACCCAAACAGAGGTAAGGGAGTTACCCATGACATAGAACATAAGTCTAAGGACAAGACTGAGAAACCACACAGTCACTCGTAAAGAGGAGGAAGTTCACGAGGAATACAAGGTGGTGGGAGAAGTTCTTCTAGAGGAAGAGGAAGAAGAGGAGGAGGAGAAGTAAGGTACTATACATGTGGAAAGACAGGGCACATGTCTTGGGAATGTCCTAAGAAAAATAAAGAAGGAGGAGGTGAGGCTCACATTTCATAAGCACAGAGAGGGAATATTGAAGCAGAAGGAGCAGAGGATGGAAGATCCCTAATGTTGAGGAAGGTTCTCTTAAAACTAGAGGCAGAGGTTGAAAAGCTAGTGCAGAGGAACAGTCTCTTTAGGACAACTTGCAAGACTAGAGACAAAGTATGAAAGGTGATAATCGACAGTGGGATCACTGATAACTTAGTATCCACAGAGATGGTGGAGAAAATGGAATTGGAGACAACTGCACATCCGAAGCCATACAAAGTCTCATGGTTGCAGAAAGGACACCAGGTAATGGTTACTAAACAATGCTTGGTTGAATTTAAGATAGGAGGATATAGAGATGAAATTCTATGTGATGTAATTCCCATGGATGTATGCCATATTTTGTTTGTAAGACCATGGAAGTTTGACATGAATGTCATTCATGATGGGAGGAAGAATACATACAAATTAGAGAAGAATGGTAGAACACATATGTTGTTGCCAATAGAGGAGAAGAAAATGAAAGAGGAATCCAACACAAGCATACTTCTCATGAGTGGGAAGGAACTCCTGAAAGAAGTCAAGAAATAACAGGACATGCAGTTTGATGTGGCGAGGAAACCCAGAGTTATCCTTACGATCACTTCGATGGATGATTTGCTTGAAGAAGTTTAGGACTTGTTGGATAATTTTGCTGACATAGTGGTGGATGAGCTACCTAACTCATTGCCACCCATCATAAGTATCAACCACCATATTGACTTGATACCAGAAGAAAGTCTGCCAATCAATGAAACATACATATTGACACCTCGAGAGAATGAGGAAGTGAAGAAACAAGTCTAGGAATTGTTAGACAAGGGTTTGGTCAGAGAGAGCTTGGTCCATGCACAATACCAACTATTTTGAGTCCAAAAAAGGATGGAGGATGGAGAATGTGTACAGACTCAAGAGCCATTAACAAGATCACCATCATGTATAGATTTCCTTTACCAAGAATGGATGATTTAATGGACTGTTTAAATGGAGAAAATTTATTTTTCAAAATAGATTTGAAAAGTGGATATCACCAGATTAGGATGAAAGAAGGTGATGAGTTTCCAAACAACCTTTAATACAATTGAAGGTTTGTATGAGTGGCTTGTTATGCCATTTGGCTTAACAAATGCCCTGAGTACTTTTATGAGGCTGATGAAAGAAACGCTGAAAGATTTCATTGACAAGTTTGTGGTTGTATATCTTGATGATATACTGATATTTAGTAGGACTAAAGAGGAGCATTTGAGGCACTTGACACTAGTGATGATGAGACTACAATAAGAGAAGTTGTTGATAAATCTGAAGAAGTCCTCTTTATGAAGACAACGCTCATTTACTTTGGTTTTGTGATCTCTTCAAATGAACTAAAGATGGATCCAGAGAAGGTGAAAGCAATCAAAGAGTGGTCATCACCAAGGAGTATGTTTGAGGTAAGGAGCTTCCATGGATTAACAAGTTTCTATAGGAAGTTCATTAGAGACTTCAATGGAATTTGTGCATCAATGATGGATATAGTGAAGAATAAGCACAAGTATTTTAAATGGACATAAGAGGCTGAGAGGAGCTTCAATATACTGAAGGAGAAAATAATAGAACAACCAATTATGGTCTTGCCGAATTTTGAAAAGACATTTAAGGTGAGATGTGATGCAAGTGGAGTTGCAATTGGAGCAGTTTTGAGTCAAGATAATAGACTTGTTGCCTATTTCACTGAGAAGCTGAATGAGACTAAGAGAAAATACTCCATGTATGACAAGGATTTTTATGTCATAATTCAAGCTGTGAAGAAATGGAGACATTATCTTGTCCACATGCATTTGTCTTATATAGCGATTACCAGGCTTTACAATTCATAACTAGAAAGGAAAAATGAAATCAGAGGCATGCAAAATGGGTTGAGTTTATGAAGAATTTTACTTTTGTCATAAAACATATTGCTGGGAATGATAACAAGATTGTTGATGCATTAAGCAGGAGATGTTTTATTCTGCAGGAATTCTAGGTGAAGACCTTGGGGTTTGAACACCTTAAGGACATGTATTGTGATGATACAAATTTTAAGGAAGTATACGAAGCATGTGCAAATCTTGTGCTGAGAGACAAAAGCCAGTGGACAGAGTACATGATTCAAGAGGGATTGTTGTTCAAAGGAAATCAATTGTGCATACCAAAATGCTCAATTAGGGATAACCTTTTGAAGGAAAAGCATAGTGGAGGATTGGTTGGACATTTCGGCCATGATAAAACATTTGCACAGTTGATCAGTTCATATTATTTTCCAGGTATGAGAACAAAAGTGATAAATTTTGTGAACAGATGTAGAATCTACCAACATGCAAAAGGAAAAAGAAAGAACACTGGATTATATCAACTATTGCCAATACTAGAGAGGCCTTGGGATGCAATAAGCATGGATTTTGTGTTGGGCCCGCCAAGAACGAAAAGAGGATGTGATTCCATATTTGTGGTGGTGGATATGTTTTCAAAGATGGAACACTTTATCCCATTCTAGAAGACCAGTGATGCAACACATGTTGCAAATCCATTTTTCAAGGAAGTTGTGAGACTTCACGACCTACCTAGAAGCATTGTCTCGGACATAGACACCAAATTTGTTGGTCACTTTTGGAGAACACTGTGGAAGAAGTTGGGGGTAGATTTTTCCTTCATCTCATCTTATCACCCTTCGACATATGGGCAGACTGAGGTGGTAAATAGAAGTTTGGGAAACTTATTGAGGAGTCTGGTCACTGAGCACCATAATCAGTGGGAGAAGATTTTGCCACAGGTAGAATTTGCATACAATGACTCACCAAACAGGAGCACTGGAAAGAGCCGATTCCAAATATTGTATGGAATGCAACCCAGGGGAGTATCTAAGTTGAGAGACTTGGAACAGAGTGAGATCATGAGTGTTGGAGTAGAAGATTTTGTTGCAGAAATGCAGAAGCTCCATAGCCAGATCAGAGGAAAGTTGCAGATTTATAACCAGGAGTACAAGTGCAGAGCTAATCAACACCGTAGAGAAGTTCAATTTGAAGTAGGAGATCAGGTTCTGGCACATATTAGGAAACAAAGGTTCCCTAGGGGAACATATAACAAGTTAAAGATGAATAAGATAGGACCTTGTAAGATCTTGAGGAAGTTTGATGCAGACGCCTATGAGACTGAGTTGCCAGATGATGTGGGCATATCTCCCATATTCAAAATTTCATACCTGTATCCTTACAGGAAATATGACACAGAAGGATAAGAAGATCAAGAGAAGATTTAGTGGGAGAAACAAATGCCTATAGCAGAAAAACCACAGATGGATAAGATCGTTGAACAGAGGATTGACAAAAAGACTAGAAGGAAGACCTATTTTGAATATCTGGTCAAGTGGAAGGGACACCCAATAGAATATTTCAGTTAGAAAAATGAAGATGCTATCCAGAAGCATGGAAAGTTAGTGCACACTATTAAATTTGAACTTTTTTGTGATGAAGTAGCGACGCAGTTTCGTCGGAATAGGGTCGTTGTTGCGACCAAGATGATTTTGTTTTTTCATCGGTCTAGCGACTACAGATGGATACTCTTCGGTCTAGCGATCGAGAAAAGAAGCCTATACACAATAGGGAAAAATTACCATTCGTCGGTCCATACACCAAGATTAGTCGGTCTAGCGACCCACTTTAGTCGCAAGCCTTGCTAGCATCCCTAAAGAAAACATAACCTTGGTCACTCTAGCAACCATAATTAGCCAATCTAGCAACTAATGTTAGTCGGTCTAACGACCCACTTTAGTCGCAAGCCTTTCTACCATCTCTAAGGAAAACATAACCTTGGTCACTCTAGCGACCATAATTAGTCGATCTAGTGACTAATGTTAGTCGGTCTAACGACTAATATTCGTCGCAAGATCGACCAACACAACCCTGGAAAATTTATTCAAGTGACCAAATGGCTTTACAAGCGACAAACCTGTTCGTCGCTAGAGCGACTAATGGTGGTGTTTTTAAAAAAAAAAATATGCCATTCACACAGGAATAATGTTGGGGTTCTGTGAGTGAT
>ML776555.1:368580-382868 GCA_009831015.1 Picea engelmannii | reverse complement strand
TAAATACTGGAATAGGTTTGTTGATGATACCTTTGTCATCTGGCCCCATGGTTGTGACAAATTAGATGAATTTGTGACTCACCTTAATAAACAATCCGATCACATCAAGTTCACTATGGAGGTTGAAAATAATGATAGTCTTCTAGATGTCAGAGTCACAAAAAGACTTGATGGATCCTTATCCCATCAAGTTTATAGGAAGAAAACCCACACTGAACAATACCTTCATGTCGATTCCCATCATCACCCCTTCCAAAAACTAGGTGTTCTAAACACCTTGGCCACTAGAGCCTTTAGAATTTCTGATGATGAACACCTAGAGGAAGAGAAAAATCACCTCCTTAATGTTTTTAAAAATAATGGCTATAAAAAACATCAGGTAATGAAATCTTTTCAAAATGCCACCAAAACACCTAGGAATAAAGAACAAACAAATAATGATGTGTCTAAGGTCTACTTACCCTACATACAAGGAAAAACAAACAAACTTGTGAGGATTTTAAAGAAGAAAAACATTGGGGCAACTTTCAAACCCCTAAACACTATTAGGAATTCCCTTAGGTCAGTCAAAGACTTTGTTGATCCCATCGAACATAAAGGTGTCTATATGATCCCATGTTCATGTGGTAAACAATACATAGGAGAAACAGGTCGTTCCTTTAGAATTAGGATTCAAGAACACGCCGCTGACATCAAACACAATTGCACTCATCCCTCAGCTCTTGCAAAACACTCAGATAAAACCAAACATCACATTTGTATTGAAGAAACCAAAATCCTTACCAGGATAGATCACTATCACAATAGGAAATTCAGAGAAGYAATCGAAATTGAAAAACAACCTAATAATCTAAATAGAGATGATGGATGGAAAATTAGTCAAAATTGGATCCCTACCCTAGCCAATATGAATAATTCTAAATATTAATTCATAAACATTATCCAGTCGGCTCTTTTTAAATAAAAATTATTAAACAAACAACTAATTAATTATTAAAACAAATAATTAATTAATTAAACAAACAATTATAATTTCTAAAATTTTTATAATTATTGATTTCATTTTCAATAAGTCGGCTCCTTACAAAAACTTTTCAAGTATTTATATACCTATTATATTCTTTTTTCCTTCATTTTTCACAAATGCTTTCCTAATGATGGACCACACTAGTTTGGTCCGAAACGTCGAAAATAAAAAAACCTATGCGATGAATCTGAAAGAACTCTTTGATCAAAACAATGGTCGCAAAAGTCTTAGAACAAAAATATGGATATATTTCTAACCCTGTTACGCACATGGCTTCATTGGAAATTTTCCTATACTTGAAAAGAGGCTTTCTCTTTTCTTAAGTAGGGTGGGACAATGAATAAATACCTACATATAGTTAGTGGTTCAGTTTAAAATACAGTGCAGTAGTTCTTTTATGTTTTCTGAATAAGACAGTTGACAAGGAAGCTTGTTGGAAAGAAGGAGGTCATTGTTCCCATGCCCAATCTTTGTTCTTATAGTAGGTTGCTTGCTAACAAACATCTCAAAGGCAACATCATGATTTTTTTTTGTTACCAGGACTGCATACAAGAAATATATCAATAGTGTCCTAGCAGCCCAGATGCATTCTTCAAATCCATTCATGCACACTCAGATTTTCTGGATGGTCTTTAAAGCTCAAGTTCCTGCAAAAATAGCTTAGAATTTAGATATGTAAGTATCAACTCCAAGGGTGACTTGAAGTAAGAATTTTTCTAATCCTTCTGATTTATTGAAAATGAAGGAAATTTATCATAAAGACAACATTTCAAGCTTGTTATTATACCACTTGTTCTTGCCTCTTCTTTTCTTAATCCCACCAATACCCACTTATAAGCCCACATGTGTCCCTTTTGTTAAATTGTTCAGTATGCATATATGGGATCAAGTGTCATCTCCATTTTGCAGATAATAATGAAAATCCTAGAGAAATTGACATACTTTTGGAACATCATATAGTGCAGTTACAGTCTGTTGATTTGCAGCAGCAATACATACATTTTGGGATCCCACTTGCAACCTCATAAATCCAATTTTTTGTAATATTGTCATCAACCATGAATTGGAAACAGAGTTGCCAAGATTGTTGTTTCTCAAATGTTGGAACTATTCAGTAAATGCCTTTATGTGTGCCTATGTGATTTTGGATATCATCCTGAGATATGGTAAGAGAACTTGCACAACATCCCATACACTATTTCCAGAAACCCGATCATTGGATGCTGAATTTCGAGAAGAAGGTCTTGAAAGAGAGCTACAAGAAGTACGAGATGAGCTCCAAGGAGATATGTGAATGCAGGATAAGTTATGACCCTTGTTGTTATTGTGGGATAATTTAAGTCGAAATCTCATTCAATGTTTTCTTTTGAATGATTTCTATTACTTTTCACTTATTGCATTTGGTTTGATCAATTGATGAATGTATGTTGAGGATCAACAACATGTATTTGTAGTGATCTTCTGAATATAAATGATGGATTTTCTACTGAATCTCTTCGATATCACTGCATGGAAAATAGAAGACTTGAAATCATGATTCGATCTAGGAACAACAGTGCACATGTTAGCCAACATTGGTAGGAACGATGGAGTAATGTCTTCAAGCTGCATTCCATCATTCAAGTCAATTTGTAGAGGCACAAGCAATGGACAAATTACTGGAATTCCTCCCTTATGAAGAACTAACACCAGGTACTTATCAAACATATCCATATCCTCAATTATGACATTTCCAGCCACTTGGACCACACTCTACCATTTATTTGAGGCTATATTCCCAACACTACATCAAGCCATTTGTTTAGGGGCATTGTCTAGAATGTAAAAGAAACCATAATGATGTTCCGTAAACTATTGAACACCAGACTCCCTTTCTCATATCCTTTGCATCCCAGCTCTCATATTTTATTGATGCATCAAATAGACCTCTGATGATATTCTTGAATTCCGACACATACCCACATGAACATAACAAAGTTTTTCTATAATCTCATTCTAGTCAAGCAAAACTTCCTCCCTGTAACAACTCATAAGATAATAATGGAATGATGCGACTAAACCAGGTTGTCTCTCCACTCTCCTTCATATAAATGGATATTCCTTTACTTCAGGAATGCGCTGGTAATATAACCAGGTACCCCAATGCTCTGGGGGAGTCGAGATATCTAGAGGCATTCTGGACTGCAACTCGGCCTGCAATTGTTGTTGTAGTTCTATGGTGTCTGCCATGAAAGCTTCAATGTAACTAGTTTCATCTTGAAAATGTGGACTGAGAGCAGGCTCTTGGATGTTGGACATCCATTGATAAGGATTGTACCATGTCCTCCCATGTGCAGAGATAGAAACTGGGATCTTCCTAGTCACTGGCGCTTTGAGGACATTAGAGTCTTGGTGAACAAATGGTGTTGATTTTTTTTAATTTTTCACAAAGGCAATGGAAATGGACATGATGGGGTCGAGAAGAAAGGATATCGAGAGTGGTGGATTAGATGCCTTTGAAATTTTCTAATTCTCATATGCATTGTTTCATTTTGGATTCCTCATCATATTTAGAAATCATTTTGAGTGATTGCAGTAGTCTGGTGTCGCTGTGGGTTTAAATTTCGTTTACTTTGGGCATTTTCTTTTCAAACTCTCTGTCTTTCTTTTCTAGACTTGGAAGATAATTTTGGTTTAGAGAATGAAACCATCCATATAAATGGTTATACATGCATTATCATTGTTGGCATCAAGTATCATGTGTGTCTTGGTGTCAAAGAAGTTTTTGAAGTCTGTAGAATGGTAGGTATTATAGTAAGAATGGTTGTTGGCGATAATATTAACACAGCAAGAGCAATTGCAACAGAATGTGGCATTTTTTACATATGGGTTCGATTGTCATTATTGTTGATGCAGTGTCCTCTACCTCTTTAATGGATGGTCTTGATTGGAAAGTTGTTAAATATATTGCGGAATCCATGAAGTGGCTGAAGGAAAATGGTTGGAGTAACAGTTTTTTTTTTTTTTTGCAAGGATGGTGCTTTATCTATTGCAAGTGATGCATTGTTTCCAGAAGTCGATAGTGTTGTTGCATTCTATGGTGTTCCTTCTCCAAAAATTGCAATTCCATCATCAGCAAAAGCACATGTGCATGCTCATTTTGGAGAACTTGATGTCTTTGTTGGATTTTCAAATGTGACAACAACTAAATCTTTGGAGGATAATCTGAAGGTACAGGCATGTATATTTGATTTTTGAAAATGCATATGACTTGAATATTACAACTTTCAAGAAGACCACACAATTGGAAATATCATTTCCATGCAAATGAGCTATTTGCCAGCTACAAATTGCCACATATGTTATACAAGCTAGTCTTCCCCAATGCACGCTTATAACTTGACAATTGATGATCTGGATTAATCATTTGAAAAATATCTTTTGAGGATGAATTAGTGTGATTTCAATCAGAAAATCAGTAGGATTCTCAATGTCTTCAATCTTTCCTGCAAGCCAAGCCTTCAAAGGTCGAAGCATCAACTCATTTTTGAGAAAAATCAAAATCTGCATATTTTGAATTCTGAAGAAATCATGATGAAAATTGAAGATGGATTTTCTATGGAAAATTCTGATGATCACAAGCCTCTGAGCAGTTTTTTTTAGTGTCTCGCATTTTTTGCATGAGGCCATGCAAAACCTCAAGCATGGGGGAGTGGTTGTTAAGACAGTAGTAGTTAGGATTATTACTTTTGTAATAAAAAGGAAGTGCCAACATGAGCAGTGATCAGTCTGGTCCCAAAAGAGGAGGCTTCTATAATCTCAACATAGGGTCATCCAATTACATAATACCCTCTTCTCACAGATCTTGGAGCCCAGTCACCAAATTCTTTTGCATTATTCTGATGCAAACCCAGAGTTCCTACATCTAGTGTTGGTATTTGTTCCATCTACATGGTTTTTCAATTGAATCAGATCACAGGTCCTCTTCTAGAACACCAGAGAACACCAACTACTTCTACAAGGTGCATCCTACAAAAGTTTCAAAAGCACAACCCTATGTCCATCTGGTACTCAGGTGATCTTATACTGGTAATAAGGTGATGGTAGCTCTAATCATGTATTCAATTTTTGCTACTCGATTTAAATGCTTCAAGCAATAGGACATATAAACTCAACAATTTGTTTTCGTTTTACTAAGGAATTAGACTAGTTATGTAGTAAACATATCATTACTCTCAATTATTGCACACTCCCTACCATGAATTTATGAAATCCCTCATATACATCTCCTCGGATGGAAATCATTCATCATGTCACTCTGTTTCTTCCCTCTACTCTGTTCCAGTACTGCCATGTTCTGTTACTGTCCTATTCTGGTATTATCTATTATGGTACTGCAGAAACATGTTCTGATACCATTTACCAATCTAGTATTGATGCCAAGGTGATATGATCTTTGTCTTGTGCTTAGCATCATTTTCACTTTAGGTAATTAGAGGTATGCGATAATATCTTCATGTTATTTCTATCAAGGATCATTTAAGTTCTATGTTGAATTGTTTTTACTCTCAAGTACATCTTCCTACTACATTTCTACACTCAACCTTGAATGAATCATCCTTGCTTTCCTTTAAGAAGATATTTCCACATTTAGCTCGATATGATAATGGGTGCACTTGTTGTATTACCTCATCATTTTGAAAAAGTGATTGCTAATTGAAATATCCATTGAAAAGTGGTGACACCATTATGTATAATACTAACCTAGTTGATTCAACAAGTTCTTATCCAAGATTATCTTTACAAGTTTCTCTTGGAGGTATTGATGAAAACCTCATGTGGTGGACCGCCCTTGCAAAAACTCAATGAACTTTCACGAGAACCCTAATAGGATTAATTAGAGGGACCTCTTAGTCATTATCTGAGATGTTCCATTATACATTGAATAGCTGAGATTTAAGTTGAATGTAGATGATGTCACCCTTGGGATAATTGCACCCAATTAATTATGTGCCTAATAACTCTAAAACACTCTCGTACCACTTGCCTGCCTTATACTCTAAAACTGTTAATGAGCAGTATACATAATTCTAAATCTTTTGAGTAATATAATAAAATGGTAGCATCAGGAAGTACAAGTAAACCCGTCGGGGTACTGAACAGGCCTGCTGGCAGCGGGGCCATCCTTGTATGGTACTAAGGTAAACCCGTCGGGGTACCGAACAGGCCTGCTGGCAGCGGTGCTATGTTGGGTAAAGAGAGTTGAAAAACATAAAGTGGCACACTTAAAACTGAACAAAAACCCTTGGGTCTCATTCTGAATAAATCACTATCAAATCAAGGCTAGGATATGACCTTTATAACTCTCGGACGATGTTCTTAAGAACCTTCAAGTATCCACTTTAGAGTTCTATCTTTAAATTAAATAAGTTTGCATGAGAAGTGGGAATAGGTTTGCATGAGAAGTGGGACCCTCAGTATGTGTAATTCACCTTACCTAACCAAGAAGAGCTTCATCTCTAAAAAATTGGATAAGAAACGAGTTAATCATGTTGGGATGTATTCTTTTATGTGTTCCTCTCTTCAAATGAGATCTAAACTATGCTTATATCACTTTTGTTTTAAAGTTAATCTAGCTAGGGGGGCCTATTAGCCAAAGTCATTATGAAAAATATTGGCCACTATCCTATAATCATATTAGATTCATAGCCAACCCTTTCTCCTAAATTTGATCGAAAACAGATTGGATAAGACTTAACGTCAAATCACTAACAGATCTAATCTACTATCCATGACTCCACTTTTAAATCATAACTACTTTGCCTTAGGTAAGAAGTGTGAAGCATAAGACATGAATTTTATATTGTTTAAACTTAGGAGCTTAAGAAGGATGAAACTTCAGGGGAATGCTTGATCAAGTGAAGAGTACCATCAATTTTGAAATTTTGAAGATCATTGTTGCATGAGGACATGCAATGACTTAAGCATGGGGGAATGTTGAGTCTCAGTTTTGACATATATAATGCCCTATATTACCTTGTATCTGATCCTTTTTTCCTATGTTATAATCCTATACTTGACTATTTCCTCCCAAACACATACCCAATGACCTTGTTCATGTGCATAAGGGGTAAATTATGATTAAGGCATGATTTGTTTAGTTTTTCTTGAGTTAATTTGATTAAATGTTTTGATTTTCCATGATCCTAATTGTTTGACTCTTAGGAAGTTTTGATCCAGTAATAGCACACTCTACGCTATTCCGGTACTGCCCATGTGCCTAATCCGGTACTCAGGAGTATGACTGTGTGTATTCCGGTACTAAACAACTACCTACAAGATTTTGGTACTAGCATTTTGGTACTCGATTTTCACCTCGAATTTCGGGCCGATGACGATAGACCTCAAAATTTGGGGACATGGATTTTGTCCAGATCCGTGTTTTCATTCGAAAACATGTGCCAGAATCCCCATATATCACATGTGTGGACCTCCATCTTAGGGGGAATGATCCATCCTCAATATTTGCCAATTTTCTAGAAATTTTAAGATCATACCCAGATTTGTGGGAACTGTATTTTCTTGATTAGCTAATCGTTGAACTCGACCTCCATTGATGGAAAATGGTTTTGAATTGGATTGGATTGTCTAGATCCAAAATTGTAATGTAAAAATTATATAAATTGAGTGATGGCTAAGCCAAAAGGGGGAGGGAATTGTTATGTTGCAGATTGGATTTCTGAACATATTATCTATGTAAACATACTTGCTAAAGAATCAATATGAAGTTAAATTCATCAATTCCATGTGTTTTGTAAATTTTACTATTCTGTGAGTTCCCTCTAAGCTACCCCGTTGGCATCGGTAAGGGCCCACCGATCCAACTTGGAAATCTTACTGTAATTGCAACGTGGATCTAATTTATGTAAGTATGTCTGTAGAGGGATTATGTACATATCAGTTGTGAGTAGAAATGTTTGATGTAAATAAGTTGTAAGTTACAAAATAATCTAAGTGTGGATGCATCAAAAGTTGTGAACAACAATCTCGTGGTATCTTTATAATCATTTATAATTTCCGTGTGTGAACATTTATGATTTCTGTGTGTGATCATTTATTTCTGAATTGTGTCCTTATAATATCATATTCTATCTTGCAAAGTGTGGCAGTACAGGAACAATTGGAGAGTCCATATCTCACATTACATGAGCCAACACATGGACCATCTCATTTAAAATCCTTGTTTCCTGTGTAGAAATAAAGTAACTTTTCAGAATTGTGAGGTTGCATTAAAATTCCTTTTCTGATTTGAAGAGTGTGTAGAATTAGACAACTTGCAAGTTTATATTGAAGTGAGTGACTATAGGAGTAAGATTATATTCCATCTTTCACCTTCATGAGCTAGTAAATGGATGATCTTGTTTCTTGTAAGAGAGCCTTTGGAGTGCATGTTAGCTAGAGTCTTTTATTTAAATTTTGTTCTTTAATTTTTGCACAGTGTGTAAAACATAAATGAAGGATTGAAAAATAGAGTGTTGATTGATTTTAGTTTAGTTGCTCTAGGAGATAGAATCATAGTTCATATTTTTCTTTCATGAGCCATCAATGAACATGTCCATCACCTAAGCAAGAACTTTAGATCATATGTTTGTTTATGAGTTTTCCTTCTAATTTCTGAATTGTGTGAAGAGTGTTATCTTTGAAGTGTGAAAACAGAGTATTGGTATTGATTAATTCTTCTTTATGTTATACTAATCAGACATAGGAACCTATCTATTATCGACACATATAGTGCATCAAATCTATTGATTACGAATCCCGGATTGACATTTGATTGAGTGTAAGATATATATATTGAACATATTTATACACCAACATTTTGGCGTCGTTGCCAGGGAGTTGTAAATGGTAATAGGTAGCATTTGAATTTAATGATTTTGGATTGGTTTTATGGATGACCTAAGGGAGGAGAGAAGACGGTAAGACGTGCGGGAAAATCCCACGCATCCACTTTGGTTGGGTTGCTCCAAAGTTAGGTTGTCCTCTCTTCTTTTGATGCAAGTGTGTTTTTCCTTCTTTTATGCAAAATTTTGTTTTCATGATGGGATAACTTGTGCGAACTGATAACCTGGTGACAACAGGGTCCCAGTAATGCAAGGAGTTCAAGTTTGGTGTGTTAAATGTTTTGCAAATAGTTTTAATTTCTTTGTTTTAATATCAAATCTTTGATGATAAATTATTTTTGGGGTGTTGTAAGAACCCTCGAGTACTAAGTTGTGCTGCGAGACAGGGATCATCAACCATATAGAGTAATTCAAGGATGATCAAGAGCTTGAAGAATGTTCCTCCAAGAACGTTCCCGCATTCTAGCAGCAGCTAGAATATCCGCCTCTCAAGAAGAGCATATCTTGACAGTAGCCAAGAATTTAGTTGTCTCTCCACAAGAAGATTTAGAAGTCCCTTCAGATTCCTATTGTCAATTTGTTGAGGAGACTCAAGAATCATGGATAGAATGCAATGGAGAGCAACCATTAGAACCTGATATTGAGGAGTTCTTAGAATGCCTCTCAATAGATCCTGTATGTACCTTAGAGACCAATCATCTTGAAGAAAATGCTCTGCGTGGAATGGAAAAGGAGGACACGTTGTGTGACCTAAACAAAGAAGGGAAACGAGAATATATTGATCCTATTGAAAGATGGTTCCAATTAGTTGTCAGGTCACACTACTCTGTTAATTTTCATTATTGTTTGATCTCATCATTAAAGCATTTTCTCCTTCATACTTCGGTATGCATTCAAATTTATCTTTTAAACCCGAGTATGGATATATTTCTAACCCTGTTACGCACATGGCTTCACTAGAAATTTTCCTATACTTGAAAAGAGACTTTCTCTTTTCTCAAGTAGGGTAGGACAATGAATAAATAGCTGCATATAGTTAGTGGTTCAGTTTAAAATACAGTGCAATAGTTCTCTTATGTTTTCTGAATAAGACAGTTGACAAGGAAGCTTGTTGGAAACAAGGAGGTCGATGTTCCCATGCCCAATCTTTATTCTTATAGCAGGTTTCTTGCTAACAAACATCTCAAAGGAAGCAACATGATTTTTCTTTTGGTACCGGGACTGCATACAAGAAATATATCAATAGTGTCCCAGCAGCCCAGATGCATTCTTCAAATCCGGTCATGCACACTCATCTTTTCCAGATGGTCTTCAAAGCTCAAGTTCCTGCAAAAATAACTCAGAATTTAGATATGTAAGTATCAACTCCAAGAGTGACTTGAGGTAAGCATTTTTCTAATCCTTCTGATTTATTGAAAATGAAGGAAATTTATCATAAAGACAACATTTCAAGCTTGTTATTCTACCACTTGTCCTTGCCTCTTCTTTTCGTAATCCCACCAATACCCACTTATAATCCCACATGTGTCCCTTTTGTTAAATTATTCAGTATGCATATATGGGATCAAGTGTCATCTCCATTTTGCAGATAATAATGAAAATCCTAGAGAAATTGACATACTTTTGGAACATCATATAGTGTAGTTACAGTCTGTTGATTTGCAACAACAATACATACATTTTGGGATCCCACTTGCAACCTCATAAATCCATTTTTTTGTAATATTGTCATCAACCATGAATTGGAAACAGAGTTGTCGAGATTATTGTTTCTCAAATGTTGGAACTATTCAGTAAATGCCTTTCTGTGTGCCTATGTGATTTTGGATATCATCTTGAGATATGGTAAGAGCACTTGCACAACATTCCATACAGTATTTCCAGAACCCCGATCATTGGATGTTGAATTTCCATAAGAAAGTCTTGATAGAGAGCTACAAGAAGTACGAGATGAGCTCCAAGGAGATATGCGAATGAAGGAGAAGTTATGACCCTTGTTGTTATTGTGGGGGAATTTAAGCTGAAATTTAATTCAATATTTGCTTTTGAATGATTGCTATTACTGTTCACTTTTTGCATTTGGTTTGATCAATTGATGAATGTATGTTGAGGATCAACAACATGTATTTGTAGTGATCTTTTGAATATCATTGATGGATTTGTTGTTGAATATCTTCGAGATCAATGCATGGAAAATAGAAGACTTGAAATCATGATTCTATCTAAGAACAACAGTGCACATGTTAGCCAGTATTGGTAGGAACCATGAAGTAAGGTATTCAAGCTACGTTCCATCATTCAAGTCAATTTGCAGAGGCATAGGCAATGGACAAATTACTGGAATTCCTCCCTTATCAAGAACTAACACCAAGTACTTATCAAACATATCCATATCCTCAATTGTGACATTTCCAACCACTTGGATCACACTCTGCCATTTATTTGAGGTTATATTCCCAACACTACATCAAGCCAATTGATTAGGGGCATTGGTTAGAATGTAAAAGAAACCATAGTGATGTTCCATAAACTATTGCACACCAGACTCCCTTTCTCTTATCCTTTGCAACCCAACTCTCATATTAGCTTAATGCATCAAATAGACCTTTGATGATATTCTTGAATTCCGACACATACCCACATGAACATAACAAAGTTGTTCTGCAATCTCATTCTTGTCAAGCAAAACTTCCTCCCTGTAACAACTCCTAAGATAATAATGGAATGATGCAACTAAATCAGATTGTCTTTCCACTCTCCTGCATAGAACTGGATATTCCTTTCCTTCAGGAATGCACTGGTAATATAACCATGTACCCCAATACTCTGGGGGAGTCGAGATCTCTAGAGGCATTATGGACTGCATCGTGGCCTGCAATTGTTGTTGTAGTTCTATGGTGTCTGCCATGAAAGCTTCAGTGTAACTATTTTCATCTTGAAAATGGTGAGTGAGAGCAGGGTCTTGGAGGTCGGACATCCATTGATAAGGATTGTACCATGTCCTCCCATGTGCAGAGATGGAAACTGGGATCTTCTTGGTCACTGGAGATTTGAGGACATTAGAGTCTTGGTGAACAAATGGTGTTGATTTTTTTTAATTTTGCACAAAGGCAATGGAAATGGACATGATGGGGTCGAGAAGACAGGATATCGAAAGTGGTGGATCAAACGCCTTTGAAATTTTCTAATTCTCATGTGCATTGTTTAATTTTGGATTCATCATCATATTTAGGAGTCATTTTCAGTGATTTCAGTAGTCTGGTGTCGCTGTGAGTTTAAATTTTGTTTACTTTGGGCATTTTATTTTCGAACTCTCTCTCTTTCTTTTATAGACTTGGAAGATAACTTTGATTCAGAGAATGAAACGATCCATATAAATGGTTATACATGCATTATCATTGTTGGCATCAAGGATCATGTGCGTCTTGGCGTCAAAGAAGTTGTTGAAGTCTGTAGAATGGCAAGTATTATAGTAAGAATGGTTGTTGGCGACAATATTAACACAACAAGAGCAATTGCAACAGAATGTGGCATTTTTTACATATGGGTTCGATTGTGATTATTGTTGATGCATCGGCCTCTACCTCTTTAATGGATAGTCTTGATTGGAAAGTTGTTAAATATATTGCGGAATCCATGAAGTGGCTGAAGGAAAATGGTTGGAGTAACAATTTTTTTTTTTTTTTTGCAAGGATGGTTCTTTATCTATTGCAAGTGATGCATTGTTTCCAAAAATCGATAGTGTTGTTGCATTCTATGGTGTTCCTTATCCATAACTTGAAATTCCATCATCATAAAAATAACATGTGCATGCTCATTTTGGAGAACTTGATGACTTTGTTGGGTTTTCAAATGTGACAACAGCTAAATCTTTGGAGGATAATCTGAAGGTACATGCATGTATATTTGATTTTTGAAAATGCATCTGACTTGAATATTACAAATTTTGATAAGACCACACAATTGGAAATATCATTCACATGAAAATGATCTCTTTGCTAGCTACAAATTGCCACATCTGTTATAGAAGCCAGTCTTCCCCAATGCACGCTTATAACTTGACAATTGATGATCTGGATCAATCATTTGAAAAATATCTTTTGAGGATGAATTGGTGCGCTTTCAATCAGAAAATCAGTAGGATTCTCAATGTCTTCAATCTTTCCTGCAAGCCGAGCCTTCAAAGGTCGAAGCATCAACTCATTTTTGAGAAAACTCTCAGGCTCGATATTTTGAATTCTGTAGAAATCATGATGAAAATGGAAGATGGATTTGCTATGGAAACACCCAATGATCACAACCCTCTGAGCATTTTTTTTTAGTGTCTCACATTGTTTGCATGAGGCCACACAAAACCTCAAGCATGTGGGAGTGGTTGTTGAGACAATAGTAGTTAGGATTATTATTTTTGTAATAAAAAGGAAGTGCCAACAGGAGCTGCGATCAGCCTAGTCCCAAAAGAGGAGGCTTCTAAAATCTCAACATAGGGTCATCCAATTAAAGAATACCCTCTTCTCACAGAGCTTGGATCCCATTCACCAAATTCTTTTGCATTATTCTGATGCAAACCCAGAGTTCCTACATATAGTGTTGGTATTTGTTCCATCTACATGGTTTTTCAGTTGAATCAGATCACAGGTCCTCTTCCGGAACACCAGAGAACACCAGCTACTTCTACAAGGTGCAGCCTACAAAAGTTTCAGAAGCACAACCCTGTGTCCATCCGGTACTCAGGTGATCTTGTATTGGTAACAAGGTGATGGTAGCTCTAATCATGTATTCAATTTTTGCTGCTCGATTTAAATGCTTCAAGCAATAGGACATATAAAATCAACAATTTGTTTTCGTTTTAATAAGGAATTAGATTAATTATGTAGTAAACATATGATTACTCTCAATTATTGCACACTCCCTACCATGAATGTATGCAAGCCCTCGTATACATCTCGGATGGAAATCATTCATCATGTCACTCTGTTTCTGCCTTCTGCTCTGTTCCAGTACTACCATGTTCTGTTATGATCCTATTCCCGTAGTATCTATTACGGTACTACAGAAACATGTTCTGATACCAGTTACCAGTCTGGTACTGATGCCAAGGTGATATGATCTTTGTCCTGTGCTTAACATCATTTTCACTTCAGGTAATTATAGGTATGGGCTAATATCTTCATGTTATTTCTATCAAGGATCATTTAAGTCCTATGTTGAATTGTTTTTACTCTCAAGTACATATTCCTCCTACATTTCTACACTCAACCTTGAATGAATCATCCTTGCTTTCCTTTAAGAATATATTTCCACATTTAGCTCGATATGATAATGGGTGCACTTGTCTTATTACCTCATCATTTTGAAAAAGTGATTGCTAATTGAAA
>ML776555.1:336496-368530 GCA_009831015.1 Picea engelmannii | reverse complement strand
CTTGTCTTATTACCTCATCATTTTGAAAAAGTGATTGCTAATTGAAATATCCATTGAAAAGTGGTGACACCATTATGTATAATACTAACCTAGTTGATTCAACAAGTTCTTATCCAAGATTATCTTTACAAGTTTCTCTTGGAAGTATTTATGAAAACATCATGTGGTGGACCACCCTTGCAAAACCTCAATGAACTTTCATGATAACCCTAATAGGATTAACTAGAGGGACCTCTTAGTCATTATCTGAGATGTTCCATTATACATTGAATAGCTGAGATTTAAGTTGAATGTGGATGATGTCACCCTTGGGATAATTGAAAACAATTAATTATGTACCTAATAATTGTAAAAGACTCTCGTACCACCTGCCTTCCTTATACTCTAAAACTGTCAATGAGCAGTATACATAATTCTAAATCTTTTGAGTAATATAATAAAAAGGAAGTAATAGGAAGTACAAGTAAACCCGTCGAGGTACTAAACAGGCCTGCTGGCAGTGGGGCCATGCTTGTAAGGTACTAAGGTAAACCCATCGTGGTACTGAACAGGCCTGCTGGCAGCGGGACTATGCCTGGTAAAGACAGTTGAAAAACATAAAGTGGCACACTTAAAACTGAACAAAAACCCTTGGGTCTCATTCTGAAGCAATCACTATCAAATCAAGGCTAGGATATGACCTTTATATCTCTCGGATGATGTTCTTAAGAACCTTCAAGTATCCACTTTAGAGTTCTATATTTAAAATAAATAGGTTTGCATGAGAAGTGGGACCCTCAGTATGTGTAATTCACCTTACCTAACCAAGAAGAGCTTCATCTCTAAAAACTTGGATAAGAAACGAGTTAATCATGTTGGGATGTATTCTTTTATGTGTTCCTCTCTTCAAATGAGATCTAAACTATGCTTATATCACTTTTGTTTTAAAGGTAATCTAGCCAGGGGGGCCTATTAGTCAAAGTCATTATGAAAAATATTGGCCACTATCCTATAATCATATTAGATTCATAGCCAACCCTTCTAAATTTGATCGAAAACAAATTGGATAAGACTTAACGTCAAATCACTAACAGATCTAATCTATTCTCCATGACTCCACGTTTCCGTCATAACTACTTTTCCATGGGTAAGAAGTGTGAAGCATAAGCCATGAATTTTATATTGTTTAAACTTAGGAGCCGAAGAAGGATGAAACTTCAGGGGAATGCTTGATCAAGTGAAGAGTACCATCAATTTTGAAATTTTGAAGATCATTGTTGCATGAGGACATGCAATGACTTAAGCATGGGGGAATGTTGAGTCTTAGTTTTGACATATATAATGCCCTATATTACCTTGTATAATATCCTGTTTGCCTATGTTATAATCCTATACTTGACAATTTCCTCCCAAATACATACCCAATGACCTTGTTCATGTGCATAAGGGGTAAATTATGATTAAGGCATGATTTGGTTAGGAAGTTTTGATCTGGTACTAGCACACTCTGTGCTATTTTGGTATTTCCCATGTGCCTAATCTGGTACTCGGGAGTATGACTGTGTGTATTCCGGTACTAAACAACTACCTACAGGATTTTGGTACCAGCATTCTGGTACTCGATTTTCACCTCGATTTTTGGTCCGATGACGATCGATCTCAAAATTTTGGGACATGGGTTTTGTCCAGAGCCGTGTTTTCATTTGGAATCATGAGCCATGATCCCAATATATCACACGTGTGGACCTAGAGTTCAAGGGGAACGATCCATCCTCAATCTTTGCCAATTTTCCAAAAATTCTAAGATCATGCCCAGATTTGTGGGAACTGTATTTTCTTGATTAGCTAATGGTTGAACTCGAGCTCCATTGATGGAAAATGGTTTCGATTTGGATTGGATTGTCTAGATCCAAAATTGTAATGTAAACATTATATAAATTGAGTGATGGCTAAGCCAAAAGGGGGAGGGAATTGTTATGTTGCAGATTGGATTTCTGAACATATTATCTCTGTAAACATACTTGCTGAAGAATCAATATGAAGTTAAATTCATCAATTCCATGTTTGTTGTAAATTTTACTATTCTTTGAGTTCCCTCTAAGTTGCCCCGTTGGCATCGGAAAGGGCCCACCGGTCCAACTTGGCAAGCTTACTGTAATTGCAATGTGGATCTAATTTCTGTAAGTATGTCTATAGAGTGATTCTGTACATATCAGTTGTGAGTAGAATTGTTTGATGTAAATAAGTTGTAAGTTACAAAATAATCTAAGTGTGGATGCATCAAAAGTTGTGAACAATAATCTAGTGGTATCTTTATAATCATTTATAATTTTTGTGTGTGAACATTTACGATTTCTGTGTGTGATCATTTATTTCTAAATTGTGCCCTTCTAATCTCATCTTCTATCTTGCAAAGTGTGGCAGTACAGGAACAATTGGAGAGCCCATATTTCACATTACGTGAGCCAACACATGGAACATCTCATTTAAAATCCTTGTTTCCTGTGTAGAAATAAAGTAACTTTACAGAATTGCGAGGTTGCATTAAAATTCCTTTTCTGATTTTAAGAGTGCATAGAATTAGACAAATTGCAAGTTGATATTGAAGTGAGTGACTACATGAGTAAGATTAGAATCCATATTTCACCTTCATGAGCTAGTAAATGGACGATCTTGTTTCTTGTAAGAGAGCCTTTGGAGTGCATGTTAGCTAGAGTCTTTTATTTGAATTTTGTTCTCTAATTTTTGCACAGTGTGTAAAACATAGATTAAAGATTGCAAAACAGAGTGTTGATTGATTTTAGTTTAGTTGCTCTAGGACATAGAATCATAGTTCATATTTTCCTTTCATGATCCATCAATGAACAGGTCCATCACCTACGGAAGAACTTTAGATCATATGTTTGTTTATGAGTTTTCTTTCTAATTTCTGAATTGTGTGAAGAGTTATCTTTGAAGTGTGAAAACAGAGTATTGGTATTGATTGTTTCTTCTGTATGCTATATTCATCAGACATAGGAACCTATCTGTTATCGGCACATATAGTGCATCAACTCTATTGATTACGAATCCTGGATTGAAATTTAATTGAGTGTAAGATATATATTGAACATATTTATACACCAACAAGGATGACAAAATAAAAAATTGAAAATGTAGGATTCCTTCCTTTTATTGGTTGAAATCCCTATATGATCACTAGATGATAGAAAACCAAGCATGACCAAAACCTAAGATCCATTTATTATTACTGACCAACCAACCAAAGAATATTATGGTTTCTAGCAAGTATAATAAATTATTTTTCCCCAACCTCCAGAGACATTTGTGGTTTTGGCTCTATGCACCTAAAATTCAGTCAGTAAACAGGGGAACCTGCAACCCTCCAAATACAGAACCCATACTACCTCAAATTTAATAAGAGATCCAACCCAATACAACCTAAAACTTAATAAGAGATAAAACCCCATACATCCAGAGGGCCATTATTTCAATGGGGTATATAAAATTAGATTCAATTCAACCACCCCACCCCACCCCCCTGCTCGCAACTTTTTTAAACCAATTTTTGCTTGCTAATAGACAAAATTTGTGAAAAAATTATTCATATCTCACCCATTCTCTTATAAATAATTATTTCACATGAAATGAACAAGGAAGTGATTCCACTAACTTAACTATCTGCAAAAAACTATAAGAATCTATACTTGACCTAATTCACGATTAATCTCTAGAAAAAGGAAATCTTTCCCCTCTCTGATTTGACTAAAACTAAGAAAATACTCTAGGTTTGGCAACGTGAGTAATGAAATTTTTCCTACGTACAATATTCACACCCATTACCTCGTCTTTAGAGTTACCATATCTACAAATAAAGTAATGCAAAGAACCATCATGCTAAAAAACAATTCTCCTACAAACACCTGACATTGAAGATAAGAGACTTACTAACCCCTTATGTATCTATTTGTCTTTCACACATAAGAAATTTAAAGTTATTTTATAGATAAAAACACTAATGTATGTTGTTGTTGAAATAAATTAGTTGTGGGATTCAGATATGGATTCTAGGAAAGCTAAGCATCAAAAGGAGTAAGTAATCAATCTTAGCACAAACCATGAAGAAGTTGAACTAGAGACATTTCAACATCCTAGGGCCTATTTATGAAAATACAAAATGTTGTATGGATCTAGAATTGATATTCATATGAGAAGACGTGTACCAAGTGTTTAAGGAGGAAACATTTTCTAATATTCCTCTCCTCCTTGGAGACACCAACCTTGATGAATGCGTCTACCAATCCATTAAACAATCAAAAATACACAAAATATCTACTTGATCCGATGTCCTTCTTTGTGCATAATTTATCACCCAACTTATCATATAAGTAAATATTGACAATAGGATTATACAATACAATAATGGGAAGGTCGTCACCTTATTCCAAAATTCAACTCTGGATACATGTTACAAGCTTCCACTTGCACAAGTGGATCTAGATGATGAGTGGATGATACAATTCCATATGAATTAGAAGGATCTAATGAAGAGTTTGTGAATGACTGGTAATACTTTTGGGAAAGGAGGAAAGAGACCTACTCTACTAGCCTATTGCAAACCCCTTACAATATCATTGTGGCTCTCATGAGTATATTATATGGCAAGGAAGATGTCACTCAATTCATAGAGTCATGGATTCCCATGATTCATGTAGTCACCAAGACAAGTTCTATATTTATTTGGGGCACCATCCTCTATACCAATTCCTTTTTTTGCACTAATAACATGTTTTTCATAAAAATCTATGCAAGTTATCAAAGAAGTTAGTGACTAGTACATCATTGAAAAAGGAGCTTATATCTAAGTTTTTGGAGTTATTAAATCTCCTCGTATACTTCTTAAATTTATCCCAAACAAGTTGTAATTTTAGGAGGTAACATATCATACTTTCATACATGGAGTTGGAACAACTCTATACCATGACAAGAATTCCCCATGCCCTACACTACCTTTTTATCTGGGACCTTAAAAATTCAAGGACATAAAATAATCCATAGAAAAGGTAGAAAATTTGGCCACCTTTCATTTTGGGGAAGAGATATTTAGATAGCATGACCCTCTAGATGTTGTCAGACAACACTGCAAGGCTTGAAAATATAGATTTCCATACCAAATGAAGTATGGTAGGAGGATAAGTTGTAAAAAAGAGTTGTGTCATTGGATGAAGTAACTTTCAGAATGGGTAGTGGCTCCAAGGTAGGGATAGAACACTTGGAGAGAGAGAGAAATATGAGAAGGAGACATTGGATAAAGAAGTAGTAGGATAGAACGAAAGACTCAAGAAATAAGTGAAGTCCCTAAGGCTCCAAGAAGAAGAAAAGAGGGAGTGAAAAAGAAAATAAAAGGAGATAAAAAGGAAAGAAGAATAAGAGAGATTGAGAAAAGAAGAATAAGATAAGAAAAGGGAGGAAGAGGTGAGAGGGTAATATCACATGGAAATTGGCCCTTCCTAGACCTCATTTGGCACACTTGGGACTATGATGACTGGAGGTAACTTTCCATTGGGTGAATTTGGATTGGATGTATTTAATCCTTCTAATTTTGATGAGGTATCATTATTAGATTCATTTGTTTTCAACAAGGCAAGGGGAAACATAGTGAAGGAGTTTCAGAAGAAGTTAAAGCTACTAGGAGTCCCAAAACTCATGGTGATGACTAAGACACCTCTCATGGAATACATTAGAGGTGATTGTTGGCAAATTGGCTTAGGCTAATGGAAAATTGGTTTGGATAGTTGGTTGTCATTAATTTCAACCCTTGGTGAGTCATCTTGTATATTGATGTCAACCCTTGGAGAAGTCTGGTACCGAATTCCAGTATCGCAAAGGTATGGGTAAGGGACCCAAGCTTGTTTGAGGTATAAAGGCATGAATATCAGTGAATATGTAGGTACAATTATTCTATATGGATAGTACATTTCATGCCATTTCCTGTGATATGTGGTACTCCACGTGGTTCCTTGCGGTTGGTGAGAATCCCCTAGAAGGTCAACAAGAAGTCAATTATTCTAGAAATCTTCTAAAAAGACATCAAGAAGATTCATAGTCAAAGTGGTTGAAAAAATAAAATAATTAAAAATAAAGTGGTTATAACCATAAATTAATTATGGGTAAAGTAGTTGTAATAAATAGGTTGAATAGTGAAAGTGGTTTGGATATAAATTAATTATGGGTAAATTAGTTGCAACAAGAATCTCTGAGTTTGTTAATTATGGAAAAGTGGTTGCAAAGAGAAATTTGTAGCATTAAGAAAATAATTAAAAATAAATTAGTTGCAACAAGAAGTTGCGAGGTTGCTAATTATAGAAAAGTGGTTGCAAAGAGAAATTATTTAAATACTAAAGTGGTCAAAGAGGTTGCAAAGAAAAATTATTTAAATAATAAAGCAGTTGCAACAAGAGAGTATTTAAGGGTAAATAATTTATGATTTGACTAATTAAGGAATTGTTAGTTTCAACAAGAAAGTGGTTAGCCATAAAAGGTGGAGAAAGGGTTGAAACAACTACACGAAAGCTTCTAGAGGAAGGAACTTGGAAAGTATAAATAAGAGAGAAAGGAACTCTTATTAACACATGCCTACCTATTGAACATTATTGAATATCTATTTTGTGAAAGGTTATTTGTAGGTATACATTGACAAATCTAAGAAAGCGTAGTCTGAGGAAGAGAAGGTCTAAAGGAATGAAAGTTTTGTAGCAGCAGAAGAAGTGAATGAACCATGGTTTTAGAGGTTATTCGTGAGCTACAGAAAGATAGGTTGTGTACATCCATGGGATGCAGACACCCATGAGCTATAGAAAAGGAAAGTGTGGATCTATAGAAAGGGAAAGGAGGAAGACTCTTATTCCAGGTTGCAGTATCTGAGGAGATACTGCAAGTATGTTTGTAAGAGATCAGATACAACAAGGATACTATAAAGTTAAAGTTATGTTCATGATTATGTTTTTATATTGTATCTCAGTGGTGTTGTGGAGCATGCTTGAGGCATGACTTTTTGAGGTTTGATATATGCCCTTTTGGATGTATGGTATTTGTTGTAGATTATGATTTGAGGCAGTTCTGTTGAGGCAAATTGTTGGTGCACTTAGCTTGGTTTTCTTGACATATATTGTATTGCATTATGAGAGGAATTTGTTAGTGTTCTTGGTATATTATTGTCTTATGAGTGGTTGAGGATACATAACAATGAGGTTGTGGCACATGGTTTGATGTAAGGGTTTATGGTATTCAGTTTATGGATAGTATGATGTATTTCTAGAGGCCCTTTGTTGGTTATCTTGGAGTATGTATTTTGTGCATGGTTGATGCAGTTGTTTTGGTATAGGTTGGTACTTGGTTGTGATTGGTACATGCTTGGTAGAGGCATGTGTGGGTGATGGTCATGAGTTTTTATGAGTAGTTTTCTTTGATGTACATCCTAGTGATATTGTGCATATGGTTGAGATTTTTTTTGGCGATTGGTATTGGTGATTAAATCTGTTTTGGTTGATAATATTATTGTTACATATTGTTGGTACAGGTTGTTACAGGTTGCTGGTACAGGTTGATGTGACAGGTTTTATAGTGACAGTTTGATAGAAACATAGACAATGACAGTGAAACTGAGAGATTTTTGTAGTATTCCACGAGTTCTAGAGAAGAGAGGCTCGGACATACATGATTTTCAGTAAAGAGAGTCATGGAAATCCATGTGTTGCAACATAGATAGGTCGTAGATCTATATAAAATATTTGAAGAAGGTTGGTACAGGTTGTGACAGGTTTGATAGTGACATGTTGTGACAGTGAAAGATGCAGTTTATTTTATTTAGTGACAGTGACAAGTCATCTACATTTGGCATTTATATTTCAAGGTGGAAAGACGGGGAAAGGAAAGGGGGTTGTAGCCTCCTTCCAATTGATGATGAAGAACAAGGGAGTTGGAGCTTCCTTCAGGTTGGATCCTGAGAACTAGGTGGTTGTAGCCACCTTCCCATTGGATATGGGGAACTCAGGGGGTTAGAGCCTCTTTCTGGTTGGAGCTAGAGAATTAGGGATTTGGAGATTCCTTCAGGTTGGAGCCTGAGAAACTAGGGGGTTGTAGCTGGAGAATTGGAATTTGGTGCTTCCTTGAATGTAATTCTTTGACATATAAGAAAAACATGGTGTATTTTTCTCGTACATTGGGTTTCCATGTTAATATTAGTGTACTGCATATTGTGTGGATATGTTTATTATTGTTTATTATGCAATGATGGATGTTAATATTTATGATGCCATAATATATTGATGATGAAATGATGAAGGTTGTTGAATAAGTTAAAGGAATATAAATTATGGTTAAAAGAAGTATAAATCGTTCATTATTGATTCACCCCCCTCTCAGTAATCCAATAATTGGAATTAGAGCTGGTTCCTTCAGATATAGTTTAACCAATGGAAGGAGATCATGGAATATATTGAGAATGGAGTACCATTGTTTAATGGTCATAATGGTATAGAGTATGAGATGTGGAGAATAAGAAAGAAAACCTTTTTAAAGGAACATGGATATGATATTTGGTAGTCAGTTGTGGCAGGATACAATGCTACAAAGAAAGCAAAGACTGCAACCAAGAAGGAATTGAAGAAGAATAAAAAAATAGCAATGGATTTCATCTGGGAAGGATTACCTGATTTGGTAAGAGAAAAGGTTGGAAAGTGTTCATTAGCTAAAGAAATTTGGGATAATCTACATGATATTTATTTTTCTCCCATCAAAAAATTAGAGAATTCTAAAGAAGATGTAGGTATAGAACAAGAATAAATATGATCATCATGTGAAACCGATTCAAAAGAGGAAGAGTACGAAGAGACAAGATTTGATTACAAAGAACAATTGATCAATGCAATTGAATATATAAGGACTGAAAGAAAAGAAAACAAGTCACTCCAGTAAAAACTAAAGAAGATGGAAGAATCACATAACTCCAACACCAAAGAAGTTGAGAAGACGATCATGATGCTAAAATGTTATATAGAAGAAGTCAGAAGGACTGAAGAAACTCTTGAGGATCAGAAGCAGTATTTGGAAGCCAAAATAACAACATAAAAGGAAGAATCAGAAAATAGAGAGAAGATATTAACAGATCATCTCAAGGAAATAAATAATGATTTAAATAATCTTGAAACAAAGTTCAGTCAACAAGAAAGAAAACTTGAAAATTAAATAATCACATTAGATATCCAAATTGAATAAGAAACGTGAATAGAAGAAGTCATGAGGAACCAGATGATGAAGAAATAAGAAGAGGTGGAGAAGCTTGAAGAAGAATTTGTCATGTTGAGAGTAAAATTTATTAAGCTCAACACGAATGTTGAAGAGAAAGAAACATTCACATCATCAGTTGAAGAGAAACCCTCCAAGTTTCCAAAAAGGAAGAATGAAGAGAAGACAAATACTTATGCAGAATTCATTAAAGGTTCGATGAAGAAGGAATAATGCAAGCCCTTGAAGAAGAACATTCTATAAGTGCAAGAGAATCAAGAAGATAATCCATGTTCAAGACACAAAGAAGAATCAATCATGATCATGATCAACCAAGTATGGAATTCAGAATAACTACACCACAAATAAGATCATTCACTCCTAGGTATGTAAATTTCTTTTATGGTCATTATTTATATTGTACTAAATTTGGACATAAGATTGCAGATTGGAGGGCTTATGAAAGAAATGTTCAAGCAAGAAATGATTATGTGGAACCACATAATATTAAATGTTACAAATGTCATAACTATGGACACACATCTCATGATTGTAGAAGCATGATCTATACTTCCATGAAAGAGAACACTGATATCAGATATAAGAAAGTATAGAAAAGAAAAAAGGAAGAACGGGTGAACAAGGACCAAATCCCAGAGATCACAATATTGGAAATAATACGAGATGAAGACAAATATACAAAGAAAAAGGAAGATGTTAGATACATAAAGGTTTGGAGAAGAAATGAAAGAAAATAAGGAGATGTGAATAAAGAACAGGTTCCAGAGATCACAGGATTTACAGTAGTGCGAGAAAGAAAAGAAGAGGAGGTAAATAAGGAACAAGTTCAAGAGATTGTACTTTCAAGAATTATAGATAGAAATCAATCCATAAACAGAAAGAGAAAAGTCAAAGTTCAAAGAGATGATGACTCTACAGACAAAGAGGAAGATGACTCCACATCAGAGAAGGTGTTCTTATGAGCCATATGACTTGGAGACTCCCAGGTAATATGAATATGAGATAGGGGGAGTCTATGACGAAGCCGATATAGATCAGAGAACCATCCTTCAAGCAACTTACAAAGTTCGAATAGACAGGCTCATAACAGTTGGTTAACAAAAGTACATTATGAAAGATTAATTAGTTGAAAAATTACAACATAGGTTGTTACAAATATATAGAGTTTGGTTTATAGATGGAGAATACGAGTGGACATATTTGACATTTGATGATTAGTTTTAGTAGTGAAGACTTCATGATAGTATAACGACATATGGGTCAACATGGTGGATAGTTGAGTAGTAGAGTCTTGGAAAACATGGATAGAGATGGATTCATAGATTGGTTATAGAGAGGTTCAGAGATAAAGGAATATTATCATAATGGATGATAATGATACAAGAATATTTGAATTATTATTCTTGAATGTTCTTTTTATATATGTCAGTTGATTACACAAGGAAGCACCAATGGAAAAAAAACTCCAAAAGGAAGCAAGTACATGAAGCCATACAATTGTTCTACATGACATCTTGCATAGAAGTCAAAGGAAGAGAAACAAAAGCATGAAGACATGTAGAAATATCATTCAGAGAAGTTTTCAGATAGAGAGGTAAAAACAAAGGCATGATTCCAAGAGGAGAGATGATAGAGATGATCATAGAGGGAGCATTGACAGCCAACCATCAACATTTCATCCGAGTGATACCTTTTTTCAGAGGGGGAGATATTATTCATATGAATGGAGAAAGAGTAATCAAAGGCTTAGAAACACAAAGAAAGATCAAAGGAATTTAGACATGGGGAGCATCCCAAAGGAAAGTGCATATAGGGGGAGCATCCCCAAGGAGAGTTCAGTCAGGGGGAGCATCCCCAAGGAGATATACCCTTTGTCATTGATGTCAAAGAGGGAGAGATAGAAACATTGATGAGGAGAAATGATCATAGGGAACATGAGTATTTCCATAGCTAAGTGTTGCCATCAATGCCAAAGAGAAATATTTTTGGACAGTTGGATTAGGTTGATGGACAATTGGTTTGGATAGTTGGTTTTCATTTATGTCAACCCTTAGAGAGTGATCTTGTATATTGATGTCAATTCTTAGAGATTTATGCCAAACCTTGGAGAAGTCCAATAGTGAATTTTGGTAGTACAAAGGTATGGGTAAGGGAGCCAAGTTTGTTTGAGGTATAAAGGCATGAATACTAGTGAACATGTAGGTAATACTATTATATATGGATAGTACATGTCATGCCATTTCTGGTGATATGTGGTACATCACGTGGTTCTTCATGCTTATTGAGATATGGCTTTGTGAAGTTGGAGGACCCTCAAGAGTATTCTAGAAGCCCCTAGAAGGTCAACAAGAAGTCAATTATTCTAGAAATCTTCTAAAAAGTCATCAAGAATATTCCTAGTCAAAGTGGTTGCAAAAAGAAAATAATAAAAAATAAAGTGGTTATAACAAGAAATTAATTATGGGTAAAGTAGTTGTAATAAATAGGTTGAGTAGTCAAAGTGGTTTGGACATAAATTAATTATGGGTAAATTAGTTGCAACAAGAATTTACCCCTTTGATCCCCTTGGAGAATACTCTTAAAAACAAAATGCTCCCCCAGTTATAGATTTGGACCCTCCTCCTCCCTCTGCCTCAACCTGAGTCAGCTTTGTTGATGAGTCAGATGAAGATGGTCCATCCATGGAGGGATTGCAAGGATTATCATAGCGAGGAAATGCAAACCCCCACTCGCAAGATCAACATACTCAAGAAAAATAAGAAGGAGAAATCCCACCAAAGAAGCCAAGAAAATCACGGCGACGAACAAACAAGGAAGTTAGAGAGGAAGCAGCCTCAAAAGAAAAGGCACAAGGAAAGAAACACACTATAGAAAACACTATATACACATAAACACAAAAAGCAGGAACCAGAGGAATGGATCACTCGGCCTATGGTAGCTGAGACTCCTCCACCCCCCTCCAATGATCTTTCTCTCTTGGAACTGCAGGGGCTTCGGCAACAAATCTAAAGCCAAAGCACTAAAATACCTAAACAAAATGGCCATCCCCTTAGTTATTCTCCTTCTGGAAACCAAAATGGACTCTTCATCTCTTCTAGAAGCAACAAAAGTTTTTTACAATACTACAGGCGACACGGCTATTATCTCTCATGGACCCTCTGGCGACATCGCAACTCTTTGGAATGACCAAATATGTACTTATGAGGTAATCTTGGAAACCCAAAGATGGCTCTTAACAGTTCTAACAAACAAGGACAATAATAGTATCATTTATGTTGTTAATGTTTACATGCCCACCTCTCACAAAGACAAAATGGCTACCTGGAATTCCCTTTCAGAAATAAGAAAATCCATAGATCCTTCCTCTTTCATAATCAAGGGTGACTTCAACACCCACCTCAATCCAGGGGAAAAAAAAGGGGGGAAGTAAATTTAAAGACTCTTTCTTTGAAAATCTCACCAATCTCATCTCATATTGGGATATGAAAGACATCAAACCTTCAAAAGGAAAATATACTTGGAACAATAGAAAATCTGACCTTAACCATATAACAACCCACCTTGATTGTTTTCTCATCAGTAGCAACTTTCTTCTCTCTCTGTTTTTTATTTCCTCTCTAATCCTCCCTTTCGGTGTCTCAGATCATAAACCTATCTCCCTCTCCTTCCTTTCTCCTCAAAACTTTGGCCCCCTCCCTTTTCGTTTCAATCAAACTTGGTTGGATAATCCAACTATCTCTCCTTTAGTTACAAATGCGTGGATCACTCCCTTCTCTGGTTCCCCGAATTTCGTTTGGGAAATCAAGCTCAAAGAAGTTAAACATTCTCTCAAAGAATGGGTGAAAAACTCGTTCATTCATCCCCAAAAAGAAGGGATGATTTTAGGGGATAAATTTTTCTCATGGGATAATTTTCCATGGTTTTTCCAAAAATGAGATTCGCTATTTAAAAAATGATTCGCCCAAATTCTATAGGATAAAATTATTTTACCTTAAAAATCGCCAAAAGTTTATAAAAACTATATAAAATAAATAGAAATTTGAATATTTTTACAAACATATCGCCAAACATTTATAGTTTACATATGAAGGATTAGTATGATTCGCCAAGGTTTCTACATTTTAAAATAAATTTCCATCCTTAAAATCATCCCTGCCAACAAGAAAAGCAAGAAAAAAATAGAGCAACTCAAGAGAATTCAGCAGCAGATCGAAATAGAAATGGTTACAGAAACGTTGTTGAACCAAGAAAAAGATGCACAACAACATCTTCAACACACCTTGTGCAGAGAAGAAGAAAATTGACGGTTGAAATCCAGAAGCCTTTGGAGAAAAGCGGGGAATTCAAAAACCTCTTTCTTCCAAAAGCAAGATCAATCTTGAAGGAAGAAAAATACAGTCACCTCCATTACCTCAAGTATAGGGAAACGACTTGACTCCTTTGATCAAGTTGAAGAAGATGATTTTCACTATTTTGATAATCTATATCAACAACCAATTGAGGAAGCAACAAATGAAGATGTTATTGACATGCTTTCCAACATCCCAAGTATAGTTTCAGATCATGGAAACAATCAATTAGTCAAGGACATAACAGAAGAAGAAATAATCAAAGCAATATGGAGCTTGGACCCTGATAAAGTTCTTAGACCTAATGGATTTCCAATCATATTCTATCGTTCCTTTTGGGATATCATCAAACGAGATCTGAAGAAAATGATAAACTATACCTTACATAAACAGAAAATAGGAGGAGCAACTAATTCCACCTTTCTAGCCCTTATCCCCAAAGAGTCCAATCCTTCCAATTTCTCTCGCTTCTTCCCTATCTCCCTCTGTAACTCTTCATACAAAATTCTCACCAAGATCATTGCAACCCAACTCAATCCCCTACTTACAAAGCGAATTTCAGAAAATCATAGTGGTTTTTTAAAGGACAAGCATATAACAGACAACATAGTGCTAGTTCAGGAATCCATCCACTTTAGTAAGAAATCTAAAGCTCCAGGTATGGTTTTTAAACTCGACATGGAAAATGCATTTGATCGGTCCAAGCACAATTTCCTTTTTTCAATCCTCAAAGCATATGGTTTCTCTAAAGATTTCATTAATTGGATCATAGTTTGCATCAATGCGCCTTGGATCTCACCTCTCCTCAACGGGTGCCCCTCAAATTTTTTAAAGGAAAACAAATGCCTTCACCAAGAAGACTCTCTTAGTCGCAAATTGGAAGAAGAATGGAGAAAGGGAAATCTCCCTGGCTTACTCATAGCGAGAGGGGTCAAAGAAATAAACCACTCTCAATTCGTAGACGATACCCTTCTATTGGGATCAACTTCAATTCGTATTTCCAAGCGTTTTTTAGAAAGTTCTCATCTCCTTCCTTCTAGTCTTAGGTGGTAAACTAAATATATCCAAATGTAGGATATATGGATGGCATGTTCCAGGGCACATAAAAGAAAAAATCGCCTGAATTTTTAGTTTCCCCATTATCACTACATGGAACTACTTCAAATACTTGGGAATGCCAATATTTCTTAGCTCTTATGGATCTCTAGACTGACAATAAATCATTGGGAAAATATCAGCAAGAATTCAAAACTAGGGAGGTCGTTGGCTCAATCCTACAGGGAAAATTGTTCTTACCAAATCCGTTCTCTCTTCCCTTTCAATTTTTCAATTTTCAGGCCTACTAGCTCCCAAAGGTGTCCGAGATAAAATCTCCAGAGCCCTAAGAAGTTTCCTCTGGGATGGCGGGAAAACGAATACAAAAAAGTTCCACCTTATAAACTGGAAACAAGTTTTCGAACCCCTCAGTAAAGGAGGACTGTCCATCAGGGACCCAACAATAATGAACATCTCATTGGGAGCTAAGCTAGCTTAGCGTTTAATCTCAGGTAACCCAGATTGGTGGAAATTAGCTCTTCTAAATAAATACTTCCATTCTTCGAGGCCTCACTGTTTTGATGGATCCATCCCATCCCTCCCCGGCTCTCCGATCTAGCAACTCCTTAAAAATGTCGCTCCCCTTATCAAAGCCAAACTCTCTTGGGCCACAGGGAATGGAGAAATAATTAATGTTTGGACATACCACATCCTAAATCGTGAACCCCTGAACAATCTAGCAACCCTACAGCCTCTTAAAGACTGGTGTTTCTCAAATGGTTTCTCCATCCTTAGGGATTTATTCCTTTGGAATTCAGTTGGGGAATGGATCAATTGGAAGTCGCCCAACCCCCTGATCATCTCAACTCCCTCCTTCCCACCCTCTTCAATAACCTAGCTATATGCGCTCCCTCTAATCTATCTATATCAGACTCACGAAGCTGGGGTGGAATTTTTTTTCTGTCAAAGATGGATACATTTATCTGCTCTATGAAATTCAAGGTCCCCCTTCTTCCAAGATCTAAAAAGAGATTTGGTCTGGGCAGTCATTTCCCAAAGTTAATATCTTTTGTTGGCTTCTGGTCCATGGAAAAATTATAAAAGCTGAAAATCTCCTTAAACGTGAAATTCAAGGTCCCTCTCGCTACCCCTTTTGTCTCCTAGCTTCTGAAACTATCATTCAACTTTTTATCGAATGAAATTTCTCCATCCAAATATGGAACCTCATCTACCTCCCCCTCCCCAATCCCCCACCTCTCTATAAGAAATGGAATGACCTTTTTATTTCCTGGAAACAAATATATGGTGGCAGCTTCATAAACAAAAAATAGTTTACTCTTCTCTGGAGACAAATCCCCAAATTCGTCTGCTGGGAACTTTGGTTAGCTTGCAATCAAGCTATTTTCCGTGAGAAGCTTCCTGAAGTGCAAAGCATCTTCGCTAAAATTTGTGTATTAGTAGAAGAAGTTTTCAATACCAAAGAAATTGGATTCAATCTTCCAGGTATCTTGGAACAAAGCGAAGAAGAGTGGGTTAATTACATTCAGGGACGCCCAATCACACCCCCTATTCCCCCCATGAAGAAACCCAAAAGGAAAGAATGGAAACTGCATCTCAACAATAAAAACTTCTCCCACTGGAAAAGGAAACAACATACCTCCCTTATTTTCTTTGATGGAGCAACAACAGGTAACCCAGGGGTGGCAGGTGCGGGGGGAGTCATCTATGATTTCGATGGACAAAAAGTAGCTGATTTTTCCTAGGGTTTGGGAAAAAAAAACAACAACAGAGAAGAGACCCTAGTAGTGTAGATGGGGCTAAAAATAGATCACGAGTGAAGTATCCAAACTATAACGGTGATAGGAGACTCTGAAATAGTTATAAAGGAGCATCAGGGTCTCTCAACCTCAACAAATCATCCACCCAATAGCCTCAGCTCATGAATAAATACCCTAAAACACCACTTCACTAGCTTACGCTTCTTACATACTATTGGGCCCCAACAACTCCCCCTATATTTTTACAAAATTTAAAGGGCCCCTATTAGAATCTTGATAATTATAATGAGCTACAGAATGAACCTTTTCAAATAGTTCCATGACTTGGCTTTCTTTGAGAGAAACTTAAGACATTCACTATAGTATGAAACATTCATTACAAGAGTATATGTCAAAAGTTAGAAACGAGCATAAAAATCTCAATTTAAACAAAAACATTATTTTTTTATCAAATGTTTACTTTTGTTTAAATTATGATTATGTGTTTATTCTTTTGCTCATTAGCAAGTTTGACTATTTTGAATAATGTGTTCAATACTTCATCAAATAATATCTTGGTTAGTTTCTCATTTTCATGAAATCATTTGGTGATGTTAATTAATTATTTTTTTTTTATCATTTTGCATCTCATTTCAAAATAATAATAATCAAAGAATTATCTATCATTTGTTTGATTTTGTAAAAACTAAAATTAATATTTTTTCTTCATTAACTTGAAGCTTCTAGATCATATTTGAAAACAAATTATACATAATGTTTGTTTATAAGTTATAGTTAGTTTAAATTCATTTTTTATTTTTTTAGATTTTGTTTTATTCTCGATTTTTAGATTATTAATTTTTAGGTTATTAATTTAGGTTTCTTTTTGTTTCAAAGGTTTCTATTATCAAATACGTTCAAGATAATTGATCCAAAAATAATTTTGGATTGCTACAAATAATTTTATGAGCAACAACAGATAAAATTTGGAAAGACGTCAAGATCAGACACACGATTGTGTAGGACTGATTGCAGCCAAACCGTGAGGAATTTGGAGAAACAGTTGAAAACCCAGAACCAAAATGGACCCATTTACTTTTTGTGTAGAGATTTTCCCAAAAAAATGCACTATTTGAGATATATTTGGGTCTATTTTAGAGGAAAATTTCAGGTGGCGGAAATTAATAGTGACGCCGAGACTGTTCATTCATTTTATAAATATATGAGAAAGATCAGAGCCATGGGAGATCAAAGAATTGGAGAGGAGGATTTTAATCCTTTCTCTTTAGTATATTATTTCTTTTGTAAACTTTTTTATTTCTTTTCAAATGGAGTAATGGATGGTTGGAAGCTTTGGGAGAATGGACGAGTATTTTTAAAGAAGAATATGGAATTCCAGGTTGTTTAATGGATTTTGTCCTGTAAGTAAAATGATTTTATTTTCATATAATATCTTCATATTCTTTMAATAATTGATTATGCATTGATTTAAATAGATTTAGTCTTTTTTATCAATACATGGTTAATTATTATCATTTATGTATTAATTTTTCCAATCTTTAAAGTCTATTATCCAAAAAAATTCTTCCAGGACTACAGAATGGACAAATGATTCCAAAAACTTAATAGAATGGCATATATGCATTCTGGCTTTAGCCTTTTGTTTATAATGTTGTTATTTATGTTTTTTTAATCCTATTACATGTGTGGGTCTAATATCTTTAGATTAAATGATCTGTGATGTGTAGGAGGTTTATATTATAAATACCATCTATCATTTGCTTCAATCAAAATATAAATACTGTGATTATATCTTCGATTTAAATAATGAGATTTATCTTTGAATTTTAAATTGAATGATAAAATGCATAGATTGCTTCCAGATTTATCTTGTTGTAATCATGTATAATTATGAGATCACATGTTTATGTTTGTGTTTCATTTTCTGTCATTAAAACCTAAGCTGCCAATACATGTTCTGAATTTATTTAGAACAGTAATAAGGTTCATTACAGATTTCTTTCTTGGACATGGCAGTTGGATGTTCACCACTCATGCAGATGCTTGGATACACCTCACTAATTCATTGACATGATAGCTTTTTTGTATTTTTTTGTCATTTGCATATCATTGAAACTACAATGTATGGTTCAGCTTTGACTATCCACATGCTCATGTTTCATTAACTTTTTTTGCAAGATTCTTTAAATTTATAAAAGAGAAAAATAAAAATAAAAAAATTATGTGCTTTCTTTATCTGTTTTCTAGAAGCAATCATTTTTCACATCGATTTTCGTAAGTTTCGATTAAAACTTGCAGCTTGCAAATCATGTAAATAAACGAGACTTGTATATCTTTTGCTTAAATACAACTACTATAGTTACATTTGAACATATGTACATATATATAGTGTGTTTAGTAATTAGTTAGTTATTTCTCTCTTTTCTTCATTTCTTTTGGGATTCTTAGATTGGCTAACGGAGCCATTAAACCCGTCAGAATGAGTTACACCAAACGATTTGGGTTATTTAGACAACCCCGGACCAGACTCGCTCTTCCAGTTGATGGACGGTCAATTTAGCCCATCAACAAATGGCGCTAGAAGGAGGGATAAACTGAGAAGCTAGCCTTGTAGGAGTCTTTGTTTCGAATTTATTTAATTTTCCATGGCTCCCCAAATCACTATGTTGGAACATGATTTCCACTTCTCATTACCTGATGTTCCCAACGAGACAATCTCTCGCTTTTCCAAACTCACCTTTGATGGTAGGGGGGATGTATCTGCTAAATACCACCTTAACAAGTTTTGGTGCAAATGCATCAAACATGACATTTCTGATTTAAAAGTTTTATGCAGATTGTTCGCTTTTACTTTTAGGGGTCGGATTAAACATTGGTTTGAGTCTTTTCCAGCATATCACATTTTTGATTGGTTTCAATTTGTAGATGAATTTTTAGATGCTTTTGAAATCTATGATTACAATCAATTATGTGAATAATTTCAAACTTTGTTAATCAATGGCGATTCATCTTCAAAAAGATTTTCGACAAGAATACATCATGTTCTTTGCAAATTTAATCTTGATGACATTCATTTGTATTAAATCGCCTTTATGATGCTTGCATCCATTCATATTTGATTGCAAATAATGAAGCAATTACAAATACTATCACTCAATTGCAAGAAGAATTGTGTTCACAGGATGAGAGGGATCCATCTGAAAATGTTGAACAAGCAAGGGAGGTAGAATCTATTGAAAATGTTCTTACTGACAATCAAATTGGTTTTTCCTCTGAATCATTGTATTTTCAGTCCTTGACCATCGTGGAAGAAGATTCGATGTTGGGTCAACGTGAATGTCCTCGTTCTCCTAACTCTTTCTCTAATCAGTATTTAAATTCGGTTATTGAAGAAGACTTAGGTGATGAAAATGATCTTAAGCATTCTAACATTCCAATGAAACTGATTAGAGATGTAGATCTGCAATTGGAAGAAGTAACCTTAAACCCTCATCTATAAATAATACCTTATCAACATGAAATATCAGATGTTTTCCATGAAAGTTTTGAATTATCTATTGCACAGGAGGAAAATTTAGACGATCATATTATGTTGAATAATTTATCACCAAAACAAAGTGAAAGGTTTAATGAAAATGAAGAGGAATGTCTTGAGAATACCATTGTTAAATATCATAGCTCAAGATATTCTTTTCATGTGCTTATTTCTGATTCCTTTTACTCTTTATATCCCGATCTGTTCTTAGATTCTTGTGGATTTGATACTTTACACACGGTATCTTACTCTTTGCCACCATAATCCAATCTTTTCGATATGCCAAAATTTGGTGAAACTAATTCCAAACATAACACTTACTAAGTCGGATTTGATGCTCTTTCACTTTCATCACTCGAATGGAAAAAATACATGTTGCAAGATGATTTTACACGATTTATTTTTGAAAAATACAATGCACTCATCCTTATGGATATCGAATATTCTACATTGCATATTCGTTCTTTGATTAGTTCGAATTTTAATGTTTATGCTTCACATTTTCAAACAATCAATCTTATCAAAGGAAGCGTTCAAACCAATAATCTAATTGATGTCATGAATCCTCTTATGATGTGTTCCCCATTGATATATCCATTTCTTCAAAATCATAGTTTGCATCCTAATTTTTATGAAAGGATCTTAGAATGGCTTGAAGATTCGTATCTAAAAAATCTTCATAATAAAGATAAAGTTGTGCTTGCTTTGTTTCTACCTAAATATCTAGGAAGTAAGCATCACATGATTTTTTTAGATCCTCTGTGTGAAGAAATTGATGAACACTTAGAGAATTGTCAGGAGGATGGGGCATTTCGTATTTGGCAGATGGTTATGTCAGGTCCCCGTAATATTGACAGTTTTTTCAAACTTACTTACACTCTTCCATGCCATTGTTACCCATATCACGACCAGACTGCGGAATGGATGGAGGATTCATACAAAAAGAATGTTCAAGGGAATGGTAAGCTCATGCTTGCTTTGTTTTTAAATGATGACGATAATGGTAAGTATGATATATTTTTTTTATTTTTCGATATACTACCATTCTTGTTAATAATATTTTATCTTGTTTCCATTGCAGGATTGAAGATGCTCTGATGGCTACATTGGAAGCATGACTTCACTTAATATTTTTGATTTGTTTAGTAGTTAGAGTAGGTTTAGGAGTATGTTTTCTTTTAGTTTTATTTCTCAATATTTCTTTTTGTAATAATGCATTTATGAACACAAGCGGGCACACCAAGAGAACCATAATATGAATGTTGTCAGGGAAGTCCACTTTAAATCTTTTTCTCTCTGTTTTTCATTGAATATTCCTTTTCAAAAATGCAATATCATTATGAAAATTTTAAATGAAAAGTAAAGAGATAAGTAAATTTGAACTATCAATTCAACCCTGACCTAAGGTGCCATGAGTAGGACGACACTCATCTTAATAAGGATTTTTCTATTTTTAGTCTCTTTTATTTTTTATAATAATGTTTGGTCAAAGTAGCATCTTATGCATCACTATCTTAAGAAAAGAACTTGCTCGCACATGATATTTTATATGATTTAGTTCTTCCTTTATTTTACAGTGAAATGATAGTGGATATCAAAACTCAAGTTTATCTTTGGCCAAAATCATTTCCTAAAAAGTTTTCTTTTGTTGTTTTGATTTTGTGTACTTCTGATTTTGAATCCCATTAATAAAATTTGATTTGGTTTGTTGTGTGTTTTTGTTTTCTTTGATTATTTTGAATGAGTTTTCTTCTTATCTTTGTTTTTTGAATCAATATATTTCTGATCAAAGAACTATTGTTGAAGGAAGCATTTATTTTAAGACTTGTGTTTTTCAAGCAAATTGAAATAGTTCAAAGAGGTCTTGATATTAAGATATAGCTCAAACAATTGATTTTTAAGTCAATTGTCACTCTCTTTGTCCTCAAATTATCTTTGCTAGAGTATTACACCAGAGATATGGTTTAAATCTTTGAGAATTACGATGATCTTTAAACTTTTTACGCCGTCCATATTCTTAAGGAATCACTTTTAAGTGCTTACCAATTCTCTAGATGATTTCTTAAATGAAATCTAAAATCTCTAAACCATGATAAAACTTCCAGTTTTGAAAGCAAAAAAATTACATGGTCAACTATTCACCTGTGTTGCAATTAACCTCCAGTATCACCCCGCTCTCTTTGTCATCAAGAAATATACAATTGTATTATTATTTAAATGTGGCATAAGAGGGTTGAAAGCACTTATGTGTGGGAAGTGTGTGTAAACCCGTCGGGGTATTGAACAGGCTCGCTGGCAGCGGGTAAATACACACATGATACCAAGACAACTTTGTCGGGGTACTGAACAGGCCTGCTGGCAATGAAGCAATGTCGGATCGAGAGGTACCAGGTATATGTTTTTAAATTAAATTTTATGGAAGTATACATCATTTGGATACAACTATTGGATGGTATTAAAGCATTTGAGTGGGTTAAATGACATCCCTGTCGAGGCTATGGATGCCTGCTGGCAGTAGTGGCTCTATCAACGGTATTGAAGTTATTTCATAATCATCGTGAATATTTGATTAAGACATTATTTCAGGTTATAATCCTCTACAAAGAAAATTCTATTGTTTGGTTATAACATTGAGCTTATCCTAATACCATATGGTCTCGGAGTGAATTTATTTCAGGGAGCTTACATTATTTTTCAAGCCTTATTATTTTCTTCCTGAGATGAAATCTTACTAGATCAGAGATAACTGCTTCACCTAGTAAGTCGCCATTTGTTGGGCCCCAACAACTCCCCCTATATTTTTACAAAATTTAAAGGGCCCTTATTAGAATCTTGATAATTATAATGAGCTACAGAATGAACCTTTTCAAATAGTTCCATGCCTTGGCTAGCTTTGAAAGAAACTTAATACATTCACTATAGTATGAAACATTCATTACAAGAGTATATGCCAAAAGTTAGAAACGAGCATAAAAATCTCAATTTAAACAAAAACATTAATTTTTATCAAATGTTTACTTTTGTTTAAATTATGATTATGTGTTTATTCTTTTGCTCATTAGCAAGTTTGACTATTTTGAATAATGTGTTCAATACTTCATCAAATAATATCTTGGTTGGTTTCTCATTTTCATGAAATCATTTGGTGATGTTAATTAATTAAAAAAAAAATCATTTTGCATCTCATTTCAAAATAATAATAATCAAAGAATTATCTATCATTTGTTTGATTTTGTAAAAACTAAAATTAATATTTTTTCTTCATTAACTTGAAGCTTCTAGATCATATTTGAAAACAAATTATACATAATGTTTGTTTATAAGTTATAGTTAGTTTAAATTCATTTTTTATTTTTTTAGATTTTGTTTTATTCTCGATTTTTAGATTATTAATTTTTAGGTTATTAATTTAGGTTTCTTTTTGTTTCAAAGGTTTCTATTATCAAATACGTTCAAGATAATTGATCCAAAAATAATTTTGGATTGCTACAAATAATTTTATGAGCAACAACAGATAAAATTTGGAAAGACGTCAAGATCAGACACACGATTGTGTAGGACTGATTGCAGCCAAACCGTGAGGAATTTGGAGAAACAGTTGAAAACCCAGAACCAAAATGGACCCATTTACTTTTTGTGTAGAGATTTTCCCAAAAAAATGCACTATTTGAGATATATTTGGGTCTATTTTAGAGGAAAATTTCAGGTGGCGGAAATTAATAGTGACGCCGAGACTGTTCATTCATTTTATAAATATATGAGAAAGATCAGAGCCATGGGAGATCAAAGAATTGGAGAGGAGGATTTTAATCCTTTCTCTTTAGTATATTATTTCTTTTGTAAACTTTTTTATTTCTTTTCAAATGGAGTAATGGATGGTTGGAAGCTTTGGGAGAATGGACGAGTATTTTTAAAGAAGAATATGGAATTCCAGGTTGCTTAATGGCTTTTGTCTTATAAGTAAAATGATTTTATTTTCATATAATATATTCATATTCTTTCAATAATTGATTATGCATTGATTTAAATAGATTTAGTCTTTTTTATCAATACATGGTTAATTATTATCATTTATGTATTAATTTTTCCAATCTTTAAAGTCTATTATCCAAAAAAAATCTTCCAGGACTACAACATGGACAAATGATTCCAAAAACTTAATAGAATGACATATATGCATTTTGGCTTTAGCCTTTTGTTTATAATGTTGTTATTTATGTTTTTTTAATCCTATTACATGTGCAGGTCTAATATCTTTAGATTAAATTATCTGTGATGTGTAGGAGGTTTATATTATAAATACCATCTATCATTTGATTCAATCAAAATATAAATACTGTGATTATATCTTCGATTTAAATAATGAGATTTATCTTTGAATTTTAAATTGAATGATAAAATGAATAGATTGCTTCCAGATTTATCTTGTTGTAATCATGTATAATTATGAGATCACAGGTTTATGTTTGTGTTTCCTTTTCTGTCATTAAAACCTAAGCTGCCAATACATGTTCTGAATTTATTTAGAACAGTAATAAGGTTCATTACAGATTTCTCTCTTGGACATGGTAGTTGGATGTTCACCACTCATGCAGATGCTTGGATACACCTCACTAATTCATTGACATGATAGCGTTTTTGTATTTTTTTGTCATTTGCATATCATTGAAACTACAATGTATGGTTCAGCTTTGACTATCCACGTGTTCATGTTTCATTAACTTTTTTTGCAAGATTCTTTAAATTTATAAAAGAAAAAACAATAAATATTTTTATGTGCTTTCTTTATCTGCTTCCTAGAAGCAATAATTTTTCACATCGATTTTCGTAAGTTTCGATTAAAACTTGCAGCTTGCAAATCATGTAAATAAACGAAACTTGTATAACTTATGCTTAAATACAACCACTATAGTTACATTTGAACATATGTACATATATATAGTGTGTTTAGTAATTAGTTAGTTATTTCTCTCTTTTATTCGTTTCTTTTGGGATTCTTAGATTGGATAACGGAGCCATTAAACCCGTCATAACGAGTTACACCAAACGGCTTGGGTTATTTAGACAATCCCGGACCGAACTCTCTCTTCCAATTGATGGACGGTCAATTTTGTCCGTCATTACATACTCATTGTTCTCAGAACAACGAGGCACATAACCTAGATAAAGTTGTGAAATCCCTGGAACAGAGCCATCTAATCATCAACCGAGTCTCCTCTTATTATTGGTTTCCTTAACTGCGCCTTTTCAAACATTCTCCCACCCACAACTAAGGACTTCTTCAATCAACCATCTCTTTCTACCCTAGCCCCACCTCTCTCTAGTCCTCCTCAACTCTCCCCTTCACATCCCTCCTCCCCCCCCTCTTCCCCCTTCCACCTCTCCTCGTCTCCCACGTCTCCCCCTTTGGGTTATGAAGGTGGGTCACCTTACCTATGTCAACACACCCATTGCACAAGGATCTTCCTCTCACCAAGGATTTTCCAATGCAACCCATAAACATTAAAAAATGATGTAATGTGAAGCCTATAAGTGGAAAATAGATGGCTACAAATTCCATCTACTCACCATGGGAGCTATGGTTGATTTCAAACCATGAAAATTTAGGCATAGGTAATCTTGAGATGACTTAGACTTCCCCTACAAGAATTCTCTAATAATATAGTGAAGCTAGAGAACTCTTCATTTGGAATTTGAGGGTAAATTTTCTCTACAAAAAAAAACATCCATAATTTTCTCTAGTTGCGATGTTTTTGACCCCCAAAAATTGAGATGAATAATATTCAAGCCCAAACTTAGAAAATCCCATGCTTGTTGGATTAATACAAGAGGATAGGGATGGCTATACTAGAAGTGAACTCTAGGATGAGCTTATATGAAGCATATGGAGACAAGTTATGCCTAAAAATGATTATGAACCAACTTTTTCCACAAGGGAACTATAATTAATGCAACTATGAATCTCATAAAGAGTTGTATCATATACCAATACGAACATTGGTGGCATGCCTAACACATGAAATCCATATAGAAAGTAGTGTTTGCAATGGTTGGTGGGTGAGAAACGCATAAGAAACTACCTTTGGCAGGAGAACAACAACTAGAAATGGTTTCTAATACCCCAATAGGATAAGAAGAAAAAGGAAAAATTCACCCAAGGAATGCCTCACATCCAATTAGTTATTTGGTGAGGTAATGGCTTACCAAGGTGACAAACAATATCTAGTTCAAGAGGATGATTAGCCACACTGGGACTAAGACTCAACCCAAAATCCTATATGAGGTAGTAGTGGGGAGTTTTTTGCAATGGCTAAAATCCTAACAAAGAAATGTCACGTGAAGGCAAGATTTCCATGGTTTATGAAGTTATTTTCTTGAAGAAGAGGAAAATATGGTATCTAAGGAATAAACATCAACTAACTCTATTCTAGTAACCATTGTAAGAAAATGGAAGAAAGAATTATCTGAAATGATTGGATGTAAAGTGTCTATAGGTGGATTTTAAAGTTAATCATCAAATTCTAAGGCACAACCTAGGATATAGGTGGAAATTACCAATATGGAGTGTAGTAGAGGAAAAGGGAATTTTTGGTGGACTGGTAAAATGCATTGAGATAGGAAAGAACAACAATGATGAAAGCGCTATGTTAGGATGACACAAACACTAAGAGATGAAATATAGGAAGTAAATGGGATTATATTAATAAAGGATGATATCAGTGGCCACCCACCTATTCCAACTGGCTCAGAACGGGTTTTTGGAAACTTACTACTTTTAGCAGTTTTTTGGGTCCCAAACTTTCGAGGCCATTTTGAGGGCCTAAACGATGTTTTTTCATGATTAGGCACTTCAAAAATAACCAAATTATCTAATTGAGCCCCCTAAATGAATCTCCTTATCAATACCTTTCCAACAAGTTATCGTGCACCCTAAACGAAGATTGTATGCAAAAGTTACGACCTCGAGAAGTTGTTGTACCAACTTACCCCAATGGGGCCCACATGACTTTTGACGCTTCATCTCCTAGGGTTAGGTTTTTGGATATATAGGGTTTTGGAATTCACGTTTATTGTAAAAAGGACTTCAAAGCCTCATTGTACTCATCTTCTTGTGAATGAGCATATCCGTCACATCTCTTCTTAGAGATAAGATGCCACCATTCTATCAAGTTTGTTTTCAGCCTACATTTTACGGTTTTCAGCATATTTCTTATTTAATAGAAGTTAAGTTTTACTGCATCTCCATTATTGTTCACTGTGTCTCTATGTTAATATTATAAATCTGTTTTTTCATTTCATTTTTCTCATAAATCTGGATCATTGGTATTAGAGCGTTTTGTTCCTTGTCGTGTTTTAGTGCATGTCCTCGACGCGGTCAGGGTATAGAGAGTTGGGTCTCAATCTTGTTTCTCTTGAGGACAATCACTCTCGCATGCCCAATAAATGGTCCATGGTGGGATAAAATAAATATGACGGGATAATATATCCTTTCAAAATGTTGGTCGAGGAAGATCTTAAGCAACAAAGGAACGAGATGATGGATAGTTGTGCATAAATCCTTCAAAGACTTCTGACAAGTGACACATCCACTTCAAGCAGAGGTGCCTCCCTCTTCAAGGTACAAATAAATTTTGATATTCCTATATTTTAGGGTTAAATATATGCATATTTCATAGATAGATGTTTAAACCTTCTAGAAGGGTATTTTTCTGTCCACAAATTTTTCGATAGAGAAAATATTACATCTGCACTCCTCAAGGTCGTCCCCCATGTCAAATATTAGTGGGAGACTTTCTGTGAGAAAAAGGAAATAGAGGGATCCACATTATTTGTAGTTGAACCCACTTAGGTTTCCTCCAAGGATTCTATTAAGGAACAATACTACCTTGTTGGAAGTTATGATGACTTGTATACAAGATGGACCACACTGCGGCACGAAAGATACCAAACATTGCTAGAGTTCACCAATGTCTTCCATACCTTGCGCACCAAGCTGGGTATTATAGATTCTGAGTGACATCTAGTGCTCAAGTACTGTGGTGTTATGCATAGATACATCTAGACAGAAATGGAGTTTTTGGACATCTCATCCTTGAGTGTGGCCTATAGATATGTCATCAAAATCAAGCAGAAGCTTAAACAAAAGATGTGACAATTTGGGTTTGGGAACCCCTCACAACATAAGTAGAGAAAGGGAAGCCCCATGTTGGTTGTGGAGCCTGATTATCTTCCTGATTCAGAGGTCCTTGCTTTCATCCATGTTTATACCCCATGAAGACTTTACACCCCAGAATTATGTACACTCTTCCACGCGGGGGAGTGCAGAGAGGGGGTACCCCCTCTGCGGGGTTTGGGGGCGAAGCCCCCAAAGGAAAAATTGCCTTGTAAATATATATTGTAATTTCATTGTAAATATGGACTGTTCGTTATAAGGTCGCAAATCTAAAGGTAGAAATTATGTTAGAGTTTTTTGCCCTAGAAGGCAACCCTCTGTTATGAGGGAAATGTATTGTGGCTATGCATTATGTCGAGTATTGTATTCTGAGAGAGGATACTGTGAGAGAAAGAAGAGGAAGTTACAACGGGTTTTGTTGTAGGTTGTATCCCTTCATTTGTTGGATAATAATAAAGGAAGGACCTAGCAATTTCTCTGGTGGACGTAGCCCACACTAGGTGAACCACGTAAATCTATGTCTCTATTGTATTGTGTATCTTCTATGTTTTGTTTCCGCATTTGTTTTATTTTATTTCTCCGTGGTCCTGTTTTTCTAACAAATGGTATCAAAGCGAAAGGTAACTTGCAGGAAAAGAGGGTTCTTGGTTCGAGTTGGAGCAATGTCGGAAGATGAAAAGTTTAGGGTCGATAAATTTAACATCCAAAACTACTAGTTATGGAAGATGCAGATGGAAGATTATTTATATCAGAAGGATATATTCCTACCATTGGGTGGAGTAGAAAAGAAGCCGATGGCCATGAAGGACGAAGAATGGGAGATTCTTGACAGAAAGGCTCTAGGAACGATATGGTTGAGCTTGGCAGCGTCGGTGGATTTTAATATTTCGAAATAAAAGACAACGAAGGATCTGATGGATGCTTTGGCTAAACTGTATGAAAAACCCTCGGCATATAATAAGGTATTTCTAATGAAGAGATTGTTTAATATGAAGATGTCAGAAGGTGGGTCTGTTGCAGATCATTTAAATGAATTTAATACGGTTACTAATCAACTAATTTTTGTAAAAGTGGACTTTGATGATGAGGTTAGGGCTCTTCTAATCTTGTGCTCATTGCCAGAAAGTTGGAATGGCTTGGTCATGGCTGTAAGTAACTCTGTATCTGGTTCAAATAATTTAAAATTTGATGATGTTGTTGGTGTTACCCTTAGTGAGGAAATGCAATGGAAAAGCACAGGTGAGACATCAGGTAATGCGTTGACCATGGAGAACAGGAGAAGACAAAATGATAGAGGAAAGAGCTCAGGGAACTACAGGAATTCTAGGAAGGGTAGGTCCAAATCTAGACTTGGAAATATAGAGTGCTAAAATTGTGGGAAGAAAGGACATCTGAAGAAAGACTACAGAGCTCTAAAGAAACAAAGAGATGGACAACATGAGAGAAATCAGGAAGCAAATGTAACAGGTGATGTGTTACAAGATGCTTTGATTCTTTCTGTAGATAATATTTCTGAGTCTTGGGTAGTAGATTCAGGGGCTTCATTTCATGCCACACCCCATAGGAAACATTTTCTATATTATGTTCAAGGTGATTTTGGACAGGTTCATTTGGGTGATGATGCACCATGCAAAATTGTTGGAATGGGAAAGGTAAAAATAAAGCAACGCAATGGAAACCAATAGTTGTTGAAAGAGGTAAGACATGTTCCATATTTAACGAAAAATCTAATTTCAACAAGGCAATTGGCAAGTGAAGGTTGTATATCCATATTTACAGATAAGACATGGAAGGTCATCAAAGGATTACTGGTGATAGAAAAAGGAGAGAAGGTAGGTACATTGTATTTATGTAATGGTAATATTGACTCTTCTATATCTTTAGCTTCTACAAGAGTGGATACATCACTATGGCATCATAGGCTGGGACACATGAGTGAGAAGGGAATGCAAATACTTCACAAGAGAAATTTGTTTCCAGATCTTAAACAAATTGATTTGGACTTCTGTGAGCATTGTGTTTATGGAAAACAAAAGAGAGTCAGAGTTCTCAGAGTCAGAAAAGAAAAGAAGAATGAAAAGTTAGATCTTGTGCATATAGATGTATGGGGACCAGCTCAGGTATCATCTCTTGGTGGATCTCATTATTATGTTACTTTTATTGATGATGCAATTAGAAAAACTTGGGTTTATTGCATTCGACAAAAATTTGATGTTTTTGATACTTTTAAGAAATGGAAATATTTAGTTGAGAATGAGACAGGAAAAAGTTTGAAGTGTCTCAGATTAGATAATGGAGGTGAATATTGCAGCAAGGAGTTTGATGATTATTGTTCATACCATGGGATTCGTAGAGAGAAGACAGCTCCAAGAACACCACAAGAAAATGGTGTGTCAGAAAGGATGAACAGGACAATCATGGAGCGTGTAAGGAGTATGAGATTGCATGCCGATTTTCCCTTACATTTCTATGAAGATGTTGTAGATACTTCAATAAAGCATTCCTAGCTGAAGAAAGAGGTTGTTGGGGCATCCATCCCATCCAGCATGATAATTATGAAAAAGGGAACCCACCTATGAGCTACTCGACCATTCATCCATCCAGCCAGCCATGCCTCTGAAGTTTTGGTGGCTATTGAGAATCTATATGGAATTAAATATATATTCCAACAACCGGGGAGTACCTAGAGAACTACTCTAATAATTATTGGTAGGGAAGATACCCATATGACATGGGTGATGAGAACTGGTGAACAAAGATATCTTAGGTTCTTACTGGGTAGAGCTGAGGGGAAAGCATTTGTGAAGACACCCGTAGCCACCAGGGAAGAACGTGTGAGCTACCAGGTGGTGGGGGGGAGGTTCAAGGCATGCATGCTAATAAAAGCCTAACAATACCAATAATCCGGGGTACAATTTATAAGTTTTCAATAGGTAGAACCGTGAAGTGGTCTCCTCGGGTTTCGTCCGAGGCTTGTCTCCTGTCTCTAATCTCAAGGTCTCATTATTCACTTAATAAACAGGGGACCTTCAAGCTATTTGGATGGTAGAATTCCAGAGGAGGAATAGACAGGAAAAAAGGTAAACTATTCTTTTTTGAAAACTTCTGGTTGTGAAGCATTTGTCCATATTGATAAAGAAAATAGAACAAAGCTTGAGTCTAAATCCAAGAAGTGTACCTTTATTGGATACGGTGTTAATGATTTTGGTTATCTCTTATGGGATTATGAAAATAAAAAAATCATTAGGATTAGAGATGTCATATTCAATGAGAAGGTCATGTACAAAGATCAGTTTCAGGGAAATAAATAGGAAGAAGAAAAACAAGAATACACAGTGCTTGATGAGATCACTAAAAAATAAATTCCAAAGGAACCTGAAAATCAAAATGTACAAAAACAAGAGCAACAGGTACCTCAAACACCTGCAAGTGTTGTTAGAAGATCTACCATCTTAAGTATACCCCCTAAACGATACTCTCCTTCATTGTATTATTTATTGTTGATTGATTCTGGTGAACTAGAATGTTATGAAGAGGCAATGCAGGTAGACACCAAAAAGAAGTGGGAGCAAGGCATGAAAGAGGAAATGGATTCCTTGGAAAATAACAAGACTTGGGACTTGGTTCAGTTGCCTGCAGTAAAAAGAGCATTGCAGAATAAATGGGTTTACAAGTTGAAGGAAGAAGATGGAGGAGAAAAGAGGTACAAGTCTAGACTTGTTGTAAATGGGTTTGAACAAAAGAAAGGTATAGATTTTGATGAAATATTTTCTCCTGTTGTTAAAATGACTTCAATTAGGACTATTTTAAGTCTTGTGGCAGTAGAAGATTTGCATCTTGAACAGTTAGATGTAAAAACATCTTTTCTCCATGGGGATT